>CM053029.1:110189488-110536988 GCA_028564925.1 Lithobates sylvaticus | reverse complement strand
AGTTGCCAGTAATCCCAGATGTAGCTAAAGGCAAAAAAGGTAGACGTCTTTCAAGGAACTACCACAAGCCTGCCATAATTAACTCAAGCCCTGAACCAAATACCTATACTCAGGATCCTTGTATCATTTTACCTCAATCTGATGAAAATTCAACCACTTTCCCCAGTGAGCCATATCTGCCCTTCGATGGTATTTTGCAGTCCACTGGGACAGAGAAGAAGGTGAGGCGCAGCCTGAGGCTACGCAGAGATTCTGGGGCCAGTGGCTTGTTCTGGGTTTCGGAGACGACAAGCAGTGAGGGCACCAGCAGACGGAAATCCTTAAGCTCTGCAGTGCTGCCTTTAGGAAACTCTAATTTAATCTTGGAAAGCGTAACCCACAGCCCAAACAAGGAGCAGCTGAGTATTCAGCAGGTACCAGGTGCAGTTAAAAAGACTCGGAGAAGAACCTTGTGTAGCTCCACCCTACAGCAAATGACCTCTCTTGTTGACACCAAAAGGAGGAGGTCAAATGTTTCTTACAAGGACTCTTATGTTCCTTCTGCTGAACCTCAAACATGTCACAACAACGTTATGCTCGATACATAAAAATAGTACAGGTTTGAAGGACTAAACTGGAGTGGGGTACCTCTGGACTACATTGCCTGATGTGGAATTAGAATCCAGCACACCGCCCTGTATCTTGGTGCTGTAAAACATGGACTTGAGAGATGACAGCTACCTGGGGACTAGCTGCCCATATGTTTAACTCTAGTACAGAATCCGGTTACTTTTTGCTAGAGATGTGATTTTGGCTACCCAGTTTCCTATTTATTGTGCTCCAAATTGGTGATTTACATTTTGGTAGATTCTACCAATGTTAACAATCATTCAGATTCTTCTCTATCTTAGGAACTGCGGTGGTAAAAAGTTTGTTCTCAGGTCTGCACATCTTTCTCAGCCACCATGAGAAGGTCACACTTTGAATATTTGGATTATTATTAAAGTGTAAGTTCACCTTTACAGAAAATCTGTAAAGTTACCTTAATCTGAACCCCATCACAGGACACTGGATGTCGCCTTTACAGTCACCTTACAGATTTTCTGTAAAGGTGAACCTACACTTTAACTAAACCAACTCTGGTGCCAAAGAAGAACAAAATGATCTACTGAGAGAAAACGAGACTCCCAGGTTTTTCTTGGGGCTTTGAGGATGATTTACTCCATGGTGGCTGCAGATACAGAGGTCAACAGGGGCTTGTTTGTTTTAAACATTTCTACTACTTGAGAATTTGTAAATATTTGAATGTCCATAGTTTAGCTACAGTTCTTCTATAAGCATCAAGGTGGGAGAAGCAGAATCTAAAACTACATTGGAGAGATCCTACCAGCAGACTCTCCATTTAATAAAAGAAGCTGATGAACAGTACCAACTCTACAGCATATATCTGACACTTGGTGGACTGACCCTTTAACCCTAGATGGATGCATTGTCGATGACCCTTTAAAAGAAGTCTGTACAGAAAAAATACATTGGCTGCTACTGCTGAGTGTTCTGAAAAATTCTAGTCTGCCTGTCTCTGGCTTTAATACTTTTTGAGCTGATGTCCCAAAACAAGCATGCAACAAGTAAAAGTAGCCATTAATGCTATTGGATTAGCAAGACAAGTAGGCAAGTTGCATTTTCATGAGGTTGTTTGCTGTCTGTTTTCTATTACTACTAGTTTAACCCAGGATTTTCCCCCTGATGCAGTTCTGTACCTTGTTATACCTTTTCAGTTTTTAGTGTATAAAGGACTTCTGAACGCATTTCATTTTCTCCAGCTACTCTGAAGATGAAATGTGCATTTAAATTCTGCATCTTGGTTTCTGTATCATCTTTTCCTTTCTTTTTTCACTGTTTGTTCTGTTTATTAAATGATAGATTTGTCTTTGTAATTGTCTCCGTTTCTTTATTTAAATCAACTTGAGTCCACAAATTTTTAGCACTAATAAATATGCCAAGGGTATAAAAAGAGGAATAAATGTTTTTATATTTTTTCTAACTATAAAATTTGACGAGTGAGATCAGACAGCACAATTCGATCAAAAGAAATCCTGCATTATATATAGTTGCAAAGTTTTTGTGTGTGTGTGTGTGTGTGTGTGTGTGTGTGTGTGTGTGTGTGTGTCTACGTAATTGTAGAGGTTCCTGTACCTGAAAGGGGCGCAGGGTTTTACTCAAACCTATTTATGGTTCAAAAACCGGGGGACGCAAGGCCTATTTTAGACCTAAGATCACTGAACCAGCATCTACTGATCCAGTGCTTTTGGATAGAGTCTGTCCGCTCAGTAGTAGCCTCACTCCAGATGGGAGACTTTCTAGCCTCCATCGATTATAAAGGACGCATATTTACACGTACCTATCTCCAGAGGTTTCTGCAATTTTCAGTAGAGGAACGTAATTTTCAGTTTGTGGCTCTTCCCTTTCGGGCTTGCTACAGCTCCCCCGGTGTTCACAAAGGTCCTAGCACCAGTACTGGGTCTTTTAAGGGCCCAAGGGATCCTGGTGCTCGGGTATCTGGACGACCTCCTGCTCAGATCACTCACTACAGGCTCTAGAACAGAGCATAACATGCACAATGCGGTATTTGGAAAGCTTAGGCTGGATCATAAATACCCAAAAGTCACCCTTGAGCCCAGTTTAAAGTATTTAGGTCTGATCCTAGATACGGTCCAAGCAAGAGTATTCTTGCCCACCCGCAAGGATCTGTGCCCTGAAGAATCAAGTGGCTCTGTATGAGTCTTCTAGGGAGGATGGTATCCTCCTTCGAGGCGGTGCCCTATGACCAGTTCCATTCCAGGCCTCTACAAAAAGACATCTTGTTGGCTTGGAACAGGAGAGGACAAGCCCTGGATTATCTTATCTCCTCGGGCCTGCTTAAGCCTAAACTGGTGGTTGCAGGATCAGAACCTGCGAAAGGGAAGATCCTTCCTCTCGGTAACTTGGAGAGTACTGACCACAGATGCCAGTCTCTCAGGCTGGGGAGTGACCCTAGAGGGGCTCACAGCTCAAGGGAAATGATCAAGGACAGAACAGATCCTGCCCATCAATGTCCTGGAATTGCAGGCAGTATGTCTGGCCCTACGGTCATGGACGGTGGAGCTTCAGGACTGCCCAATCGGGGGTTCAGTCTGACAATGCCACTGCAGTAGCCTATATAAACCACCAAGGTGGTACCACTAGTCGTTCAACTCTGAAGGAGGTGACCCACATACTAGCCTGGGCAGAGGGACATGTGCCAATTCTATCGGCAGTCCATATCCCGGGAGCAGAGCACTAAAAGGCAGATTATCTCAGCCGCCAGCAAATCTGGTCCCTACCCCCAGGAGAGTTCCAGGAAATTTGCCAGTGTTGGGGATGTCCAGAGGTCCACCTACTGGCATCCAGGTTCAACAACAAGCTACAGCAGTTTGTGTCCCAAACAAGAGAACTAGTACTCCCTGGTTTATGCTTTACCTCTGATCCCTTTCCTTCCACATTTGTTGCGCAGGATTCAGAGAGGGAGTTCCAGTCATTCTGGTGGCACCAGCCTGGTACTGAAGGCCCTGGTTCCCGGAGATTGTGAGACTAACAATAGACGGGCCATGGACACTTCCACGGCACCCCGATCTACTGTCTCAAGGTCCTATATTACACCCCAATTTACAGTCTTTAAATTTGACGGCATGGCTATTTGAAGCCATGTTGTTAAAGGTCCCTGGCATCTCGGGACCAGTGGTGTCTACCCTAGTGAATGCTAGAAAAGCTATCACTAGGAAGATCTATCATAAGGTCTGGAAGACTTGTATTGCTTGGTGTGAAGCCAAAAAATAGCATCCTCGCAAATATGTGTTTGGGAGAATTCTCTCTTTTCTATAGTTAGCTGTGGAAATCAAATTGGCTTTGAATACAATCACAGGTCAAGTTTTGGCCCTATCGGTATTCTTCCAAAGGCTTTTAGCCTCCCATTCACTGGTCCAAACATTTATGCAGTGACCAACTCGCTTGCTCCCCCCCCCATTAGGTCACCTATGTGTCCTCAATAGGGTTGAGCGAACCCGGACCCGAACAATTGACTGTTCGGGTTCGGTGTTCGGGGATTTAATGTTGCTTTTTAAAATGTCTTTTAAAAGCACTCGCGGCTATATGAATTGATATTCATATAGCCGCGAGTGCTTTTAACACAGAGAACAGTCATTGAAGTCATTTATTTTTAAAAAAGTTAGTCATAAAAAGTGTTTGGGGACCTGGGTCCTGCCCCAGGGGACATGTATCAATGCAAAAAAAACTTTTAAAAACGGCCGTTTTTTTCGGGAGCATTGATTTTAATAATGATTAAAGTGAAACAATAAAAGTGTAATATTCCTTTAAATTTCGTACCTGGGGGGAGGGGGGGTGTCTATAGTATGCATGTAAAGGGGCGCATGTTTCCTGGGCTTAGAACTGTCTCTGCAAAAAGTGTCATTTTTGCAGAAGAGAAAACTATTTAAAATCACTCGCGGCTATTTGAATTGTCGGCTCCCGTAATACAGAGAACAGTCATTCATTGAAAGCCATTCATAAAAAAAAAAAGTCATTGATAAAAAATAAAAAAAACAAAAAATAAAAGCGTAGGGGTCCCCCCAAATTCAATAACCAGGCCCTTCAGGTCTGGGATGGATATTAAAAATAAATGCCAAAATAAAAAATGGCATAGGGTCCCCCTCAAAATCCATACCAGACCCTTATCCGAGCACGCAACCTGGCAGGCTGCAGGAAAAGAGGGGGGGCGAGAGCGGCTCCCGCCTGAACCGTACCAGGCCACATGCCCTCAACATTGGGAGGATGCTTCGGGGATCTAAGACCCCCAAAGCACCTTGTCCCCATGTTGATGAGGACAAGGGCCTCATCCCCACAACCGTGCCCGGTGGTTGTGGGGGTCTGCGGGTGGGGGGTTTATCGGAATCTGGAAGCCCCCTTTAACAAGGGGACCCCCAGATCCCGCCCCCCCTGTGTGAAATGGATAGGGGGTACAAAAGTACCCCTACCATTTCACCAAAAATGTCAAAAATTGTAAAAATGACAGGAGACGGTCTTTGACAATTCCTTTATTAAAATCTTCTTTCTTCTGGTCTTCCTTTCTTCATCTTCTCCTTCCGGCATCTTCTTCTTCCATCTTCTTCTTCCTCCGATCTGCTTCTTCTTGGCCTTCTCGTCCAGCATCGGTGTCTCTTCTGGGCCGCTCCGCGCAATGGGAGGCTCCCGCTGGGTGAGGCTTCTCTTCGGTATCTTCTTCCACGGCGTCGGTCTCTGAGGCTTCTCTCCGGTATCTTCTTCCAGGGCGTCGGTCTCTTCTTGGGCCACTCCTCGCAAGGGGAGGCTCCCGGTGTGTGAGACTTCGCTTGGGCTGACAGTTCTTTTATAACGGAGGGCGGGGCCACCTGGTAACCCCGCCCCCCTCTGACGTTACCAGTAGATCAAATGAATATCTCTTAAATGGGCCCTCTGATGTGGCCCGCCACCTCCTGCTTTGGAATGGTGGGTCGGCAAGCCCAGATCGCTGGTCTCAACCCGCCATCCCTGAGCATCAGTGTAAAAAACTGAGCCCGGCACCAGAGGAAGCAGATCCGATGCTTCCTGTATAGCGCCGACAACTTTCACAGGGGGAGTGATATCAAATGTACTCCCACCTGTGACAGGAGCAATACAGGAAGCATCAGCTCTGCGATCTCCTGCAGCTGCATGCTTCCTCCAGCGCCGGCTCCTGTTACACTGATGCTCAGGGATGATGGGTTGGGAACCCGCCAGTAGTTCCAGCCCTGGAGGGCAGCCAGCAGGAATCCATAGGCAGAAGTGACAAGTGAGGTGTAGGTAAACCGCAGTGTATCAGTACAAAAGCCCCTTTCACACAATCTGTCCGATTTGGGTCTGCCTTTCTGTTTTTCAGGTGGTTCCAATCGGACCCTCCATTCACCTCTACAGAGTGGCAGATGTAAACGGACTTGTTACCACTTACACACACACCTTCCTCCAATCCAAACCACTTAAAAAAAAAAAAAACAGGGGGATCCGTCCCCTTCTGTCTGGGTGGTTTGGATCGGAGGGCCCATAGAGTAAAGCGGGCTGTGTCTGCTGCACATATGCAGAGTGGACACAGATCTATCATCTGCCCGCAACTGGTTACCAAATCGTTAAAGTGGCCCTCGTTCCTCAAAAGGTTGGGCACCCCTGGTTTAGTCGATAATCACACTAGTTGGGTGAAAATCGACATCCTTGGCGCAGGCCCTCTAAAGGTCCGGCACTGTGCTGTAACTGAGGGCGTAACGCCATTGCGGCTCCGGCCACTCGCACAGCCCAAGTCTGAACCCGGAAGGAAGCCCTGAGGAAGATGGAAGCACTTTCAGTGGTGACAACGCACTGCTGGAGGGCTTCTTTCTAAAGTAAGTATTTCATAATGTGCTAGTATTTGATGCATACTAGCACATAATGCTATTTCAGAGTTGTTTTATTTTTTTTTTAATTGCAGCGGTTTACTACCACAGACACCTAGAAGCGCCTCCTGCTTAGGTTTCCCTGCAGACAGGCTGGGAAAGATCTGGGTCATGCAACAGCTGTATATTGATTAGGAAAAAGATACTTAATAAATTTTTTTTATATGAAAAGATTTACAATGCTATCATCCCCATACAGAAATAGAAGAGACAATATAAATTAAACAGCGTATGTTTAGTATCACTTTGCCTGTGGAGTGCGGATCATTCTGCACTCCAGCTCGCTGTCTTCTGAAAACTGGGCACAGGAAACTGCTGATGTCACAGAGCCGGTCCAGGCTCGGGTAAGATCGTGGCAATGAAGTCTGGCTCCGCCTAAATGCTTTGACCGAAACACAGCTAAACCTCTCGGCAAACCACTGAGAGCCTGAGCTGGCCGCTTATACCCCCTCCACAGCCCAGTGAGCGGTGAGAACTGAGCGATTAGTGGTGTTAGATTGCTCGGTTCTCAGTGTTATGATGAGTAAGTCTGATTTTTAAACACATTCACATACTTCTCTTAAGTGTTTTAAACAATTTTTAAAAACCTAAAACATCAGTTTATAAACTTGAAAACATTTCAGAATAAAGAAAGGGTTCCTGTAAGGGAAAACTCAGTTTCATAAAAAAAAAAGCCTTTGCTTTACAAATCTAATTATAGCTGAACACCTGGCAAACCGCTAAGTACACCTTTTGAAAAAAAAAAAAAAATATATATATATATATATTTAATAAATATGAACTGGTTTACCTGCCAAAGGATATGTAATTCTGTTCAGCCAGTCCTGTGATCCAGACAGTGTAACCAGACTCTTGACCTCTATTGCAGCAGGACAGCTTGTACAAAACACTGGATCAAAGCTGGCCCCTGAGAGCAAGGCTGACAATTAAAGCTTAAATTAACGCAAATTGATTTGGATGTTCTATGTCATGCTTTGTGGATGACAAGCGGTTTGCTCCTCTTTTTTTGGCTTGTACTTCTGATTGACATGGCCTCTAACCAGTAGGGGCTAGCTAGAGATTTACAATCTGTATACAGGAATAACACATGGAGGCAATTCCATGGTTAAATGTTCTTTGGATTGTTTTCCTCTTGTGAATTATTTTCTATAATTGGAAATGGTTTCTTCAGATGTTGCTGAGCAATAGAAAAACTTCATCAGGCCGTCAAGTCTGAGTGAGCTGAACATGTAAGCGCTGTTTTCAGGCATCCCCCCCCCCCCCCCAACAGGACGGTTAGGGATCATCCTTGGAGGTTCATAGATGGTGGACATGACTGGACACACTGCTAAGCTGAACACAGCAATTAGATACTATGAAGAACCAGAGCACGAGGGATGGAAGAAAGATAGCGTGTTATGGGCAAGGAGACAGGCTGCGTATTTTTGCTCACAATGCACAAGCCCGCTGTTAACTTTGGTCCCCTTCCAATGCCCTTGTGACCCCCATTTTCCTGCCCTCCTGCGTAGGCCTGGAACCCAGCCGCCATTTTTGTTTGGAGAGGACAAGTAGGGGCGGATGTAATGAATGGATTTTATTGTGTCATATTTCACAAACCCTTTCTGACTGCTCAGGGATGGACTGGAAAATCTTCTAGCGGAATCCCTGCCAAGAGCAACACAAAGTAATTCCCCAGACTGTTGCTTGTGCTGCTCTCTTGCTGGCCTGAACCCAGACAAGGAATGTGGCCTGACAATTTTCTAACTCTTGTTCCTTCTTAATGCCTGAAACTCCGCAGCCGGCCAACAAAAACACAGAAAATAACCCTTCAGCAGATAACATATTTACGAGCCTGCAGGTGGGAGGCGGACATTGTTTCGGAAATATTTCTCAGATTAAATACTCTGCACAGGGAATGGCATCATTATTGATAGGAATTAGGCGATAAATGAATGTACAGCCCTGGAAATGTCAGATCAAGCTTGAGAAATGTGTGCATAATTACAACTCCTGGTCTAATTAAAAAACACCATATTGAAGTAGAAGTGAAACTCAATTTTTCGTGAGAGAAAGCATTCGATGCAGTGCAAAGATTTTAGCACCTCATTGCCGATTCTTACCTACTTCTTCTCTATAGATACTCACAAAGGCCACTGCAGTAGACTCCTTTTATTATGCACTAAGGTGGAGGGTCAAACTTCCCCAGTGATGAAAATAAAACAACATTTGTATCTACTGTATATGGTCATAATATCTCATGAAGGGCAAAGCAATCAGTTTGCTATATGCAGTAAAGCATGCTTGTTATTGCGTAAAAAGGTGGTTTGATCCTGTCTCCTGATCCTCCCCTTCTTCCACAGTCCCCAAAACATCTGATAGAACAGAGTTTTGGGGGGGGGGGGCAAGCTGCACATGCTCAGTTTGGTGTGTAATGCTAGTGAGGTTTTTATTTCTTGGGAGGGACCATGTAATCAGCACAGGGCCAATCGGGACTCTCCTGACAGAGGGTCAGGGGTCCTGCAGACTCATACGACAGTCAGAGCAGAGTGAAAACTCCTCCCAAGCTTAAACCAGACACTGATAGAAGTCACAAGACTGGTATATACTGCTGATGAGAAAAGGTATTTATATTTTATATTTATATAGATAGTTTTTATTTACTAAAAGTATTGCATTTCCGTGTACTGTGGGAGACTAGATATAGTGAATGCTGGGTCCTGGGTACAGATGGGCCGAACGGACACCTGTTCGGTTCGCACCAAAACTTTCGAACACCGTGAAATTTCGGACCCGAATATCCAACCCTATTAAAGTCAATTCGACCCAAACGTCAAAAAAGTGCCCATTTTGAAGGCTTGTATGCAAGTAATTGGGCATACAATGGTTATAGGGGTCCGGGTCCTGCCCTGGGGGACATATATCAATAAAAATACATTTTTAAATGAGCAGCGATTTTTATTTATTTTTTGATTTTTAAAGTGAAAGCATAACAATTAAAAATTCCTTCCAATATAGTCCCTGGGTGGTCCCCTTAGTCTACCTATAAAGTGGCAGATCTATACCATGTCTAGAATCTGCTGCAGTAATAATTGCATTTATAAAGCCCAAAAAAAAAAAAAAAAATTTTCCCTGCAAGCTGCCTTTATTTTTGGGGAGCCAGTGTGTATGATGAGGCCACAATGTATTGCACTGTGAACAAGAGTAGAGATTTTTTTTTGGATACATTCTGGTGTCACTTTGACTTTAGATAGAAGTAACTGGTGCAAAAATTTGTTTTTTGGGCGTCGGTGGTGCCTTCCCACCATAACCCTTTAGAGGTACTCTTGATGAACGCAAGAATTGGCCTTGCTGTAAAAAATTGCAATGATATGCACCTGTCAAACAGGTGCTGAAAAATTGGCCTTTGGGTGTTAATTGTGCCCATGAAACCTATACCAAAAACATTTTTCCAGATGAAATGATTGAACACCCTCAAAGCTAGGCAACCTCTGCAGAGATTCCACATCCCAAAAAGACTTAATGACATCGGCACCAGGGGCTTCATAGCGCTGGTAATCTAGGACTGATACATTTTTATAAAAGTTAAACGGCCCATGGAGTCTGTGGACAGGCGCGTTCTATGATCAGTAATGAAACCTCCTGCAGCACTGAATGCCCATTCTGAAAGCACGCTGGATGCAGGGCAGCCCAACAACTCAATAGCATACTGGGCAAGTTCTGGCCAGTGGTCCATTCTCATGACCCAGTAAGTCAGTTGATCGTCAGCTGGAAAGCTCTCCATCTCTGTTTTGGCTTTGAGGTAATCGTCCACCATGTGATGCAGACGCTGTTGATGGGATGTGAAAGCTGACGGCCCAAGTGGCGAGGACTAAAAAAAATCCAAAATGCCTCACTTAGGCGGACACCTCCAACGCTCCTCTCTTGACCAACAGAAGACTCAAAACTACGTTTTTCATGACACTGTAACCTACTGGAGTCAGGAAAACTTTCAATAAAATCCTCTTTAACGTTTCCTCAAGATATTTTTTTTCTTCTGCACTCTCTGTGGGGACGTGATGGATTCTGAGACCTTCCCCTTATGGTGGTCAAGGAGGGTTGCCAACCAGTAATCATCCTTCTCCCTTATGCCACGTATTCTTGGGTCCTTTCGCAGACTTTGAAGCATAAAGTTGCCCATGCACCTCAAATTTGCAGAGGCTTGAGAAGCAGACTCCTCTGGGTCACTCAGGATGACAGCATCTGGAACTTCCTCCTCCCAGCCATGTACTACCCCCAAGGGTCCTGGGGTTGGAAAGTCATCACTTACAGATTGACGCATGTCTTCCTCCTTCTTTGAGGCCTATGAAAGTGCCAGAATCCTCCTCCTCATCCTCCTCCCCTCCTGTGTGTTCTGTGACATAGGAATGAGGGTGTCTGGATAAAGTGGGCCTTGAGAGTAAAGGAAGTCCTTCTCTTCCTCCTGCTGCTCTGCCTCCAGTGCCCTGTCCATAATGCCATGCAGATTCTGCTCCAGCAGGAACACAACAGGGATTGTGTCACTGATGCATGCACTGTCACTGCTCACCATCCTTGTGGCCTCCTCAAATGGTGACAATATAGTGCATGCATCTTTAATGATCAGCCATTGGCGTGGGGAAAAGAAGCAGAGGCGGCCTGAGCCTGTCGTAGTGCCGTATTCGCACAGGTACTCGTTGATGGGACTCTGCTGCATGTATAGCCGCTACAGCATTGACAAAGTTGAGTTCCACCTGGTGGGCATGTCACAAATCAGGCAGCTTACGTGCAGGTGGATTTCCCGCTGAATTTCAGCAAACCGAGCACTGGCTGTGTATGACTGCCTGAAATGGCTACAGACTCTTCTGGCCAGCTTTAGCACATTTTGCAACTTTGGGTACGTATTTAGGAAATGCTGCACCACCAAATTGAGGCCATGTTCCAGGCATGGCACGTGTCAACTTTCCCTGTCTGAGGGTGGACAGGAAGTTTGAGCCATTATCGCACACCGCCATTCCTGGCTCCAGCTGGCGCAGTGTGAACCACCTCTGTGCCTGTCCCTGCATAGCTGCAAGAATCTCTGCTCCGGTTTGGTTCCTGTCCCCTAAACACACCAGCTGAAGCACTGCATGGCACCTTTTAGGCCTTTGAACGCTTATGGGTTACCTGATGTTCATTGGACAATTCTACAGAGGAGGGCATGGATGAGGAAGAGGGGGTAGCGCTCACAGGTCTGGCATCATCACCACCAGCTGTATGGAGAAGTGGGGGCACAACAAGCTGCAGCACCAAGCCCTGTCCTGCATCCTTTTGAGTTGCAAGCAGCATTACCCAGTGTGCTGTGAACGAAATATATCGTCCCTGCTTTTGCTTGCTGGACCACGTGTCAGCAGTAAGGTGGATTTTACGGCTGCCTGCCTTGCCCAACGATGCCAGAACATTCCCTTCCACGTGATTGTAGAGCGATGGAACGGCCTTATGTGAAAAGTAGTAGCGACTGGGAACCTGCCATTGTGGTACAGCACATTGTGCGAATTCACAGAAGGGGGCAGAATCCACCAGGCTGAAAGGCAGAAGTTGGAGAGCCAACAGCTTTAACAAGCTTGCATTTAGACGCTGCGCATGTGGGTGGCAGGGCCTGTTTTTTTTTCCCCGCTGCAGCAGATGTTACAATAATTTGCCGGCTACAGTCTACAGCTAGTGGTGGGCTGCGGTCAAATAACTTAGCTGATTCCTCAATGGCCAATGTTGGGGCTATGGCAGGAATAGATGTGGACAAGGAGGCAGGTTTATCCACTCTGGCAACTGCGGGGGACTGCACACTTGTCTCTGCTTGCATGACAGAGGATGAGGAGGATGAGGAAGGTTTAGTTAGCCAGTGCACCACCTCCTCTGCATGCTGTGGCTGGATAGCATGGGCAAACTCATTAAACAGAGGAAATGATGCCCTGCCTGATGACTGACCACCACGTCCACCTTTGCCTGTGAACACATTTGTTGCTGGCCCCCTTACAGTGCCAAGGGAACGTCTGCGTCTCCTTGTTGTCCTCCCAGACATTATTGGTAGGGAGGGGGCGTTGCTTATAAGCAAATGTAAAGAAGAAGTTGAAATCTGTACGTAGATGCACTTTAATCAATGTAAAGAGGTGTTTGGTGCACCTTAATTTGAGTACTCACACTACACAGACACACTCCACGGATACACTATAATATACTGCAATATAATGCGCCAAACGTACAGTGACGCACAGAATTATATAGCGTTAAACTGGCAGTAACGCACACAAAACTATATGGCGTTAAACTGGCAGTAACGCACACAGAAGTAATTGAAGTTAAACTGGCAGTAACGCACACAAAAGTAAATGGCGTTAAACTGGCAGTAACGTTATCAAATAGACTGTGTTCAACCATCACTACACTGACGCTGTTTGAACTGTCCCTACTCTAGCTATACACTAATGTAAAGATTACTGACACGGTCTCACTACACTACACTGAAACTATATGAGCTGTCCCTACTCTACACTAATGTATGTATGAATGACACGGTCGGTTTGGGGGGGGGGAACAAACGGTCAAACGTCCGAACAACGAAAGTTCAGCCCGAACTTATGCTCGGGCTGAACCGTTCGCCCATCCTTAGTTCTGGGTTTAGTAACACTTTAAATTGAGCTGTAAAATAGCCCTTAGCAACCAAACCGGTTTCTTTCTTTTTCTCTATTCATAGTAGGGTTGCTGTGCATTAAGTTGGCCATATACACTTTAATACAGGGGTCTCAAACTGGTGGCCCTCCAGCTGTTGCGAAACTACAAGCCCCATGAGGCATTGCAAGGCTGACAGTTACAAGCATGACTCTCACAGGCAGAGGCATGATGGGACTTGTAGTTTTGCAATAGCTGGAGGGCCGCCAGTTTGAGACCCCTGCTTTAATACTTCAATAAATGATCAATTTCTTTTCAGATCAATAATCTATAGTCAACAACCCATTCAATGGATATGTTACACGCGGTAGAAATGGATTTTATATGATGGTTAGGTCACAGACATAATTTACAATCATAAACTAGCAATCGCATATCTGTTTCCACCCTGTAATCTTATAATCTGGTCGTAAACCGATCAAATTCATGAACAAAGTATCTCAGTGATGCAGATCGATGCAAGACTATCGATAATTTTACATCCTGGTTGATTGACTCAGTTTCGATGAATCAGATCTAAATGGAGTCTAAAGCTACCAGGAGGGAAGTTATGGTCATTAAATTTTTTGAGAATTGGATCATTTTGATTGAATCACACATTGATCGGATAATAAAACCAAAGCGTGTATGACCACCATTACTGTACTGTTCTACATTGCAGCTCAGCTTTAGTGAACACTGTACACACATTCATGTTTCTGGCAAAGCTTAAAGATGACATTCCCCAGACTTCGTCCCCACTCGGAGTAACATCACATGGGTGAGTTAACATGACCGTATTACACCATACGTACAGGGATGAGGGGGGTTTGCAGGACTCATTTGAAAAAATAACTTTCTTGGCAAAATCTGGGAAGTTTCGCTAATTTATTTTCCATTTTGTGACCTCCAAGAAAAAGGCAAGGGAAAAAAAGAGAAAACTGTGGGAATAGTAGGAAGAAAAGCTGGCCTCTTACTGCCGGGACCTGAGCGAGGAGAGAAATTAAGCGTGACGTTCTGTAACACATCCAGGAGCCTGCTACTTTTGTGTCAGAACAATAACCTGGACACCGGCCTGAAAGCAAAGAAAAGGGCCTTTCTTCAAAGACAATGTATAGAATTGTACATTGTTTAAATACTCATTTGAATATGTGCAGTAAATGTGAGCAAAATATAATTTGCAGTTCATGCATGAACATTTCCCCATGTTTTGTCCCTTTTTAAAAACAATGCAAGTACTGGAAAATACTTGGTGCTCCTGACAATGTGAACTTCCTGTTTTTGTTTGACCTCTGCTCCTGCTCCAGTCTAGCCACAAGGCTTGAAACGCACACCAACCAGTAAGAATGGTATGGCAGGACAGTAACAACATTGGCTGTATACACTAGTGCCCATACAGGCAGTGTTGGTCATCTTACTTTAAAAAAGTAATTAGTTAAGTTACAAATTACTTCTCCCAAAAAGTAATTGCGTTAGTAACTCAGTTACTACATTGGAAAAGTAATTAGTTACTCAGCAAAGTAACTGACTTTTTTTGAAATATTCTATACGTGTAACTAAGGGGCGCATTTATTATTATTGTTATATATCGTGTAACCAAGGGGCTGCTCTATTATTACTCTAACAAAGGGGCAGATCTGTTATATCGTGTAAGCAAGGGGCGGGTCTATTATTATTATATCGTGTAAGGGGCGGATGGCTACAGAAGAGGGCGAATGTTAAATTAATGGGCAGAGCTCGATATATAACAATAATAATAAATGCGCCCCTTGGTTACAGTAATACTAGACCCGCCCCTTACTTACACGATAGACGCACCTTGCAGAGTAGCACGAGCATCAGGAGCGTGCGGCATCGCCTCGTACAATTACATGTTAACTGCACCTGCGCGGTGTAGACTTCACTCAGAGCTGTTTAGGTTCGGCAATTCTCAGAAGCTCCGTAGTCCTTCGTACTGCGCAGTACAGAGGGTCCTTATACGGCTGGGGAACTTTTTCGGCAGGACACCGGAATTACACTACTGCCATCTAGTGGCGGTAGATGTAATTGGGGTAACTAAGCCAAAGTAATGGGAACTGAGTTACCATGAGGGGAAAAGTAATCCGTTAGATTACTCGTTACCCTCTAAAGTAACTGCGTTACGTAACTCAGTTTATTTTAACTCAGTTACTTACATCACTGCATACAGGCACTGGAAAATGTGCTACTCCTAAAAAGTTCAGGAGCTGTATGGAGAACCAACATATGGCAGTCTGTGTAATAAATGTTAGCCCTCTGCAGCTAGAGGGGAACCAAAACACCGGGGATGGTGTTGTGCAAATGAACAAGCAACAAAAGGATTCCTCTTAATCTAGCGCTGGGGGGTGATGGCTACAAACCACTTGAGGCATACCTCAGAGAAGTCATAAAAATGTCTATGCCACGGTTTGTGTAAAAAGATTTATTGTAAAATCAAAGTATTCCAAGAATGAAAAGGGTTAAAACATGGCTGACAGACAATGAATGTTAAACATCATGCTTGATATTGAACTTCAATCTCACCCAAACCTCGGCAGGATGACTTGGGCATATCAAGGCCGGTGCTGGGGGCAACCAAAAGGTGTATAGGTGCCAGATGTCGCATGGGCATCCACCCAATGGAAGAGATGACAGATCACTGATCGTTACGGATTCCACCAGTGGTCTGTCATCTCTTCTAGTAACGCAAAAAATGGCCTGGTCATTGAGCAGCCAATTCTTCCGAGGGGTGAAGTGGTTAATGACCAGGCCATTTTTTGCGATACGGCACTGCTAATTTAACTGACAATTGCACGGTCGTGCGATGCTGTACCCAAACAAAATTTATGTCCTAATTTACCCAAAAATAGAGTTTTCTTTTGTTGGTATTTGATTACCTCTGCGTTTTTTATTTTTTGCGCTATAAACAAAAAAAGACAATTTTGAAAACAAAAACTATATTTTTTACTTTTTGCTATAATGAATATCTCCCAAAAAATGTCTTCATCAGTTTAGGTCAATATGTATTCTGTTACATATTTTTGGTTAAAAAAAAAATTGCAATAAGCGTATATTGATTGGTTTGCGCAAAAGTTATAGCGTATATAAAATAGGGGATAGATTTATGGCGTTTTTAATATGATTTTCTGATAAATTTAATTTTAGTTATCATGATATAAAATAATGAATGCGGGGGCCTTTTGGTGGCCATGATTTTTTTTTGGGGGGGTGCAGCATTCTTGGGCCCAGGCAGCACAATGTCTTGGGCCGGCCCTGACAGTACCATAACTAATATACACTGCTCATTCCAAACAAATGGAAATGAGGTAAAAAGGAGAGGTTGAGGAGCTCACAGTAAGAAATTATTTAATAAGAAACAGATTACAGGGTCATGAAGTAATGGATTTCTGATACACTTATTGTGTATCCATCACTGTTGAACTGGATTTTATTGCGTATGTATACATGTCTTTGTGGTGACATCTAGTGGCAATTCATTGGGACTACAACTTGTAATTTAAAGCAGTAATGAGTCCCAAACCAAAAATCCAATATATTGCAGTTTACCAACCATTAGATGTGATGGCTGCATTCGTTTTCTTTTTTTAGTTATTTTTTCCCTCTCTTTTTATCTGTTGATCTGATCAGTAAGGCCTCATGTACACTGCTGCTGGTAAACTGACGTTTAGGAGCAGTTGGGCATTTTCGAACTCTCCTCTATGTTATCTTATCAGTCCATGTACACAGGTTCATTTATAGTCATTTCTAGGCAGTTGTGTTTAGAGGCTTTTTTTGGAACCCCAAAAAAATGCGCTCTGAAGCTGAGTTTAGAGGCATTTCATACGCCAAATGTGGCAACTCGCATTTTGCTGCATTTTTGTCTACATTTTTGGCTATTTTGAAAAAAAAAATGTAATAATTTTTTTTCAAATGGGGCTAAACGCGGCATGTAAACGTGGCAAAACAGACGTTTTAAACGTGGGTTACTATCTGTCACTTTAATCGCTCAGGAGAGGTTGTAAAAACGTCCCGTGTATATGAAGCCTTACACACCTCCTGTATTAGAATGCCTCCACTCTGGATGAAGGAGCACAGGGGGCACTTATGGACACTAGCATTGTCAGTCTAGGGGGAGTGTTAGATATACTAGGAGATTTAAAATGTTAGTAAACCCAGGAACCTGCATTCACTATGTCTGGTCTCCCACGGTACACAGAACATGGAAATGCAATTATTTTAGTAAATATAAACTGCTAAATACCTTTTCTCAGCAGTATATAGCAGTCTTGTGACTTCCATAAGTGCCTGGTTAAAGCGTGTAGAAGGAGTTTTCATACTGCAGACTGTCCTATGAGGATTTAGGACCCCTGACCCTCTGTCTGGGCAGTGCTGATTGGTCCTGTGATGATCACATGCACCCTCCCAAGAAAAAAAAATAACTCTCTAGCAATACACACCAAACTGATCATGTGCAGACTCACTCCATTTACTCTGTCTTAGCCGGACATGTTTTGGGGGCAATGCAAGAAGGGGGGGAAATCTGTGCATACAGGATAATACTGCCTTGTTACACTACAGAGGATTAACCCCTTAGGTTTAGGGTTGCCACCTTTTCTTCAAGTCAAACCCGAACAATTTAGTGGCGCACAGCAATTTTTTTTTATAGTATAAACTATACATATATTTTGCTATTAAAAAGTTAATAACAAGAGTCCCCCTTTACATCAGAGTCCACAGAGTTCCCCTTTTTTACATCTGAACTCGCAGAGTTCCCTTACACTGTAAGGAGGGACTCTGCAGACTCTGATGTAAGGGAGAACTCTGGGGACTCTAACATAAGGGATGCTCTGGGAACCCTAATTTAAGGGGGAATACTAAGAACTCTGATGTACGGAGGACTCTGATGTAAGGGATAACACTGTGGCCTCTGGTGTAAAGGGGAACTGTGATATAAGGGGTGCTCTGAGAACCCTGATTTACCTTAGTGTACTCACTCAGAGGCAGGAGAGAGAAGGGGGAGACTTCAGTCACATACAGGGATGGATGGTGAGCTCACTCACCCCTTGGCAGTCAGCACCTCTCATCCAGATGTATCTGAGGCTGCTGGACCTCAAATTTCCAGCCCGCACTTCCCTTTTCTAAGGAGTGTGGGCAGACAGAGAGGGGTAGGGGCGGGAGGAAGAGGTGTAGATCGAGCCCTCTCTCCTCTCCCATCTGTATGTGGGGGGAACTGTTAGTGTTGGCTTTGGGCAGCATGAAAGAGAGTGTAACAGACACTCTCAGCTTAGACAACTGCAGTCAGCAACCCTGCTGGGAGGCCATAGTGCAGTCTGAATAATGTGTCCGGGGTTCAGGCAATCTGAAACCCGGACACATGATTCCAAACCCGAACTGTCCGGGTGAATCCTGGACAGGTGGCAACCCTACTTAGATTCCACAGTATAGTATGCTTTACTGCATATAGAGACTGATTTTACTGTTGTGGGTTTAGTAACACATTAAATACACTAACAAATTGAAGCCAAAGTTAAGCTAATACTTTACAATCAGTTACAGCAAACAGTTTGCTTTTGGGATAAAGGTTTTACATAAATAAATAAAAGCTGATCATTGTAAGTATCCCTGTCAGTGTTAAATGAATTGTCTCATCTCTGTAACTGATATATTCTGCTGGAGAGTCTTTTTTTCTTTTGAAAAACATCAGACTTACTGGCCAGATCACCAGATGAAAGCTTGAAAAAGAAAATAAATGCAGCCATCACATCTAATAACTGGTAAGCTACAATATAATAAATGTTTGCGTTTGAGTTTTAACACTGTTTTAAATACACTAACAAATTGAAGCCAAACTCCAGCGCACAGTTACAGCAACATTCTATTGCTTTTGGGATAAAGGTTTCACATGAATAGATAAAAGCTGATTGGAAGCACGCTCTATGGTAAATGGTTTGTCTCAACACTCTAAACTGCCACATTTGCAGGAGAGCTTGTTCTACTGAAAGCCCCCCCCCCCCCCCCCCCAAAAAAAAAACAGACTTACCGGCTGCATCAACAGAAGGAAATAAAAGAAAGAAAGCCTAAACAGAAAGCTAATGCAACAATCACATCTAAGAATTGGTAAGGTCCTTATTAAGGACCTTGCCAAGGCCAAGGTTATGTAAATCTCAGGACTGGATAGACAGAATACAAATCCTTTGCAAGGCAAAACAGCTTCCATATATATGTATTTAATGCTGTAGTTGGCCATTTGCATGGAGCTCTGCTTTAACAGTGTCGGTAATTACAATGCCAGATAAAGACTTAGCCACTAGAGGGAGAAACAACAAATCTGGAATTGCAATCAAAAAAATATGAAATGGAATGCGTGTCAAAATGTGAAAGTCGCATCAAAAACTCAGCTTGGTTATATGTGCTGGCTGGAAATACCCTGAAACTCTACCGAGGAACATAAGGAGGATGTGTGCCGTGCACAGGTATTTTTGTAGTACAATTGTAAGAAAAACCTAAATCTAAATCAGCTATAACTAGGCCCAGGTATAACCAAGTGACCAAGTAAACCCTCCTAAATTGCTCTTTAAAGTGCATTAACGGGGAAGTGTAGTGTTTCCAGGTATACAATGGAAGAGAGTATCAAATGAAAGAGAGTATCCTAACCAATGTGTGTTAATGTATGAAAAACGTATTTCTATGTATACTTTGATGCAAAGATCCTTGCACCCTAGACCGTTTAGGCCCATTACACAGTAGGCCCTAACATAGGAACCCCTGCCACTTAGAAGGGTAGTTCATACAGCCACCCCCACCCCCCCCCCCCCACGACAGGACCTTTGTCAATTGACACCACCCCCTCTTCTCCCAAACTGGCTGTTCCTCCTTCCTGTTATTTCTTACTCTCTGCAACCCAGGAGGTTCACCTGAAGATTACACTTCATTCCCCATTCCCATTCACTGTAGGAGCACACACTCACTCCCACTCTCCTTGCAAGTGTAGCACCTTCTAGTGTGCTACTAGATTAGTCCAGACAAATTTATGTTGACTCATGGTTGTTTGTAAGTCTGAAATTGGGTCAGGGTTTACTGCAGGTCAGGCTCCATGACTCTCAGATGCAGGACTCTGGTACCTCCCCCTGGATCTGGAAGTTTGGAGAAACTTCTAGAAGTTAGTGGATGGAGGCCAGGAGGGTTGATCTGCATACTTGAGGGAACTTGGCCAATCCCTAGGCAGAGTCTGCCCTTAAATATGAAGGAGCAATTTCAGCATTGGAGTCTCGGGTAAACTTATTACCATAGTAAAGTGCACTGTGTTCGCTATCAGTATATAGTAATACTAATTATACAGGACTTTTATAGCTCCAACAGTTTGCACAGTGCTTTACAATGTGAGGGCAGACAGTACAGTTACAATACAATTCAATACAGGAGGAATCAGAGGGCCCTGCTCATTAGAGCTTACAATCCAAAAGGGAGGGTCAAGTGATACAAAAGGTAATAACTGTGGGGGATGAGCTGATGGAGAAAATAAAAGTACAGTTGTTAAGTGGAGGCAGGATAGGTTTCTGTGAAGAGAAAAGTTTTCTGGAACCGCCTAAAAGTGGACAGAGTAGTAGATAGACAGATTGGGGTATGGAATTCCATAGGATGAGAGAGGCCTCGGAAAAGTCCTGGAGATGAGCATGGGAGGAAGTGAAAAGGGAACTAGAAAGCAGGAGTCCTTGGTACAGTGCACTGTGTTCACTATTAATATATAGAGATACTCATTACCATATGACATTGCACTGTTCATTCTCAGTATATAGAGATATCCATTGTGTTCATTGTCAGAGGTCCACTGTAATGTCTACATGTGGTAATCCATGTGCATCACCCTCTAGTGTGCTACTAGTGGTAGTATAGACAAAACATAGTCTAGCTCAGGGCTAAGCCTGAGCCACGGAATCTGGGTTAGGGTTATAAGAGGATAGGGCTGGATGACTCATCCGGGCAGCACTCTGGTGCCTCTCCCTGGTTCTAGAATGTTAGAGAATATTCTAGAAATTAGTGGGCGGAGAGTTGTCTTGCATATTTAGGGGCCCTAAGCCAATCCCCAGGAAGTGGGCCTGGCATGGAACTAAGGAGCCCTTAAATAGGCATGAGCCATGCCAGTCAGGGAGTTGGGAGGAAGGATGGAGAAGCAGTGTTGTGGGAGGCTGTCGTGGCCCTTGAGGGACCCCTGTGCAGGAGGGGTTTTACCTCGGGCTGTAGCTCAGGTGGCTTGCCTGGAAGGATCCTACCCCAGGAGGCAGTTGAAGGAAAGCTTTTTGGAGAGGCAGCAAGAGCAAAGAGAGACAAAGTGAGTAGATCAGCATGGTGCAAGGACAGACAAGGGGAGAGACAGTTCTCTCTTGAAGACACCGGTTTGCTTAATCTCCAGTGTGTGGCAGTCGGGTAGACTGGAAAGAAGAAGCAGCCAGATGGGCTGGTGGAATGGCAGCCAGGTGGGCTAGCATTTCCTGTAAAAAGTATAACTAGGACCAGTGTCTACAAGGAAGCTGAAAGTGTTTCAGTAAGCAGTTCACTCCACATGTGTTACTTTTATTAAGAGACTGAGTGTTTCTAGCCTTTAAGGCAGGCATCTTCAAACTACGGCCCTCCAGTTGTTCTGGAACTACAATTCCCATCATGCCTAGTCATGTCTGAGAATGTTAGAGTTTTACAATGCCTCATGGGATGTGTAGTTCCGCAACAGCTGGAGGGCCGTAGTTTGAGGATCCCTGCTTTAAGGAGCTGTTGCTGAGCTAACAAAAAGACTGTTAGTTTCCTAAGGAGTGAACCCAGCAGAGCTGTGCAAAGGATCAAACAAGCTGTGCAGGAGGAGCAAGAGGAGCTCTAAATAGGGAGGAAGCTGTCCCTAATTCTATCTTTGTTACTGTCAAGTTGGGCATCCCATAATCCCTAACCCCATCCAAGTTATCATCCCCTAATAAAAATAGGAAAAAACAAGCTCAAAGGCAGTTTTTTGTGTCTGGATGCAAGAAGGAAATGCTAAGTGACTGGCTGTGCAGCAATAGGGAACCATGACATCTGCAACTCTTACGGGGGTAGTGCTATACATGGCATCATCATTCATTGCCTATAGAGGTAGTTTTTGCTATCTCTATACATGGTAATCCACAGCTCTCCTCTCTATTCCTGCAATATGTTTAGGTCCCTGAAGTTCACATACTTTTTACATGGATGACCTTGATTTGTAAACCATTTGTTTTATAAAGCTATGGCAGTATAAAGTACAGCATGTGTATGGTAAATAAGACAGTTGTTATTCTTACAATTTAGAGGAAGATCTGATCACATTTTAGGAGCCAATCCTACATCCGTAGACTAAGGGTACACAAACTTTTTCCTGCTCTAACTCTAGTTACGCTGGAGACTTCCCCCTCTGACAGGCCTGTGTAATGCTTCTGCATTCCGTGGGGTTCTGAACAGTTAGTCCCCAGCATGATATATTCCATATCTGCTCCCGTGGCAGTACGTTTGATATACTCCATGAGCACTTCCTGGCATATGTGATGCTGGTGTTCAGAGCAGACCTGTAACTGAAGCCTTGCAGGTGCTCATTCTCTGGTATCTGCCCCTAAAATAACATCATGCATGTGGAATGCTTGTCCCCAGCCACCCATTTGTATCCTGATATACCCACATCTTTCCTTTCTGACTGTTTTACTTTCTTAAAGTGTTCTCATTTCCCTGGAATAGGATGTGTTTTATTTCCTCCTGCCGCTGCCGCTACCCAGATCCCTGGCCTATTAGAAGCTGCAAATCACTAATGATCCTTTCATGGCTGGCCCGTCTCTGGAGAGGACCTGTGCTTGGAAATAGATGGGGACCAGGGATTACCTGCACTGGGGAGCTCATCAAAGTCAATTCTCATGTAGATGCTGGGATGTTAAATTGCCCTCTGTTGCTGGGAAACCTTTCCATTTACAAGTAATATATTTGTTTTTTGGAAGCTCAGGGAGTGCGTTGGGTGAGTCCCCAGCGGTTGTGTGTGCCTGTGACATTACGTCATGGACAGAACACAAGAGGGAGTATTATTAGCACAATACAGTGTCATTGGCAAACGTCTTATTAGGATAAAGACATAATAGTTTAACGCTGAGAACTAAGAATAATGTATACAGCAATTGGCAGTAATATCCATATGTAAAACAGTCACAAAATCTTTGGGTGGAAACCATTGCCTTGTCCTATCATCTAATGCAGCCATTCTCAACCAGGGTTCTATGGAAGCTTCAAAACCCACACAGCTGCTCAAAGTCCTGATGGCAACATAGTGGTCTGCAAATACAGTCAGGTACCGGTTCCCAGGAGAACGCTTCCTCACTCCAGAGTACTCTGACAGGATAAAACTGGTACCATCACCTGGTGAACTTTATTTAAACCAAGCCAGCTTGCTACATCATCTCTTGCTCATTTGCCACACCCCACTGACGCATTTCATCCCTATAGGGCTTATTTGTGGAGATTGAGGGTTAACCAAATCAGGGTGAAACAAATCAGGAGAGTGGCCAATGAGTGGGACTGATGTAGCATGCTGCCTTGGTTTGAATAAGTGCACCAGATGATGTTACCAGTGTGTGTCTCCATTTTATCCTGTAAAGGTTCCATGGAACTTTCCTCCAGAGGTTCCTTAAGCTGTGGCTGATGAACTTCCCATCTGATGGTGCCACTTGGCAGAGCCAGAGGTATGACACCAATGATCTTTTAGTTCAAAGTTTTACAAATTACAGTTTCAGTTTAAAACAGTGAAATATTTATTAAACAGTAAAGAGGCATAAAGAGAAAATGAGAGAGGATATGATGGAAAAATAAGAAAGGGGGGTAAGATGTAAAAGGAAGGGGAGAGGGGAGGAGAAGAAAAAATAACTATGGTCGAGCAGTAGTGGACAGTTCCAGATTTATTTTTAGGAAGGTATACACCTGAGTAGGGTTGCTATGGGGTGCTAGCAAGGATCTAGTGTGGCTGGGGAGGCTAAAATAGTTGGGTTTTGCTGAAGGAGGAGGGGGATGCACATGGAGTACAATTCAGATGTAACAGAGATAGTATAAGTAGCTTATGGCAGAGTCAAGGCTGGAAAAGAATCAGAGTCCCTGAAATACTCTATCTGTTTTAAACCACTTCTTTCCTGGGGCCTCTGATCGGTGCTGGAGATTCTGGGGGGAGAGGGGGATGCTCTTGCATGTGTTTTAGGCTTGCCCAGCCTCGGAGATGATACACTGACCTACCTGACCACCAGACTTCAGGTGACGTGACCTCGTCCTGCAGCTCAGCCGTAGTGTGCGGCATGCACGTAGAGTAGACAGCAGGCACTCCAGGCAGCCAGAGCCATGATTACAGGTGAGGAGAGGAGAGCCGCCCGCCCGCGCGCCGAGTGGGGATCTTCTCACATTGGCGCTGTGGCCACATTGTAATTCCCGCCTTCTGGAGCCTACAGCGCCTATGATGGATGTCACACATCCCGTGGTCCCTGCATTGGACCAGTGGGACATCCATTATAGGTGCTGCAGGTTCCAGAAGGCGGGACCTGTTATGTCACTCGGCCGCGCTCGGGTCAGATCGGTCCCCGCTTAGCGACGGCGCTCGGGGCTAATAACAAAATCGTGCATGCCCGAGACCCGGGGCTTTTGGGGAATCACTCGGGACTCCAGCCACCGTCAGCCCCCCTGCCGATGCCACTGATACAGACATAGAGATTTCAAACTTTGGACGGCTATTGAGCAACAATCTAGCCCTGTCCCTCTGCAAAAGGCGTTATGGTGCTATGAAACCTTACCAGCTTCTCTTAAAACACATCCCATTATAGGCCCCACACTTTGAGTAGGCTCCAGGGCTTGTCAGATTTCTAAACTTTCTTCTATACAATTGCCGCTGTTTCCTATATTGGGAAATCCGGGTTTTCCCCCAGGAATAGCGCCGGGCCCATTTCATAATCTTTTAGAAAAGGGATGCTTTTAAGCCTCTCATTTTCTAATTGCTGATACCTTACGGCCACCACATTGATGCAGTAAGAGAGCCAATACAGGTTACATTTTTGGCAGTCATTACAGCTAAGCCATTATTTTCGATCATTGGGACCCCACGGTGAACTTTCAACAACAGCGGACACCGTTTGAAGTGTATTGTGAAGACGGGCATCCCCTTCGTAATACTCTTTCTAATATTTTTACCTTGCTAATAGCCCCCCAGATAAATTTTTGGCGCCGGGCCTTAGCAAATGGGAAAAGATTTAAATAGAACATTTACACCTGCTCAGCGTCAGAATATCATTTATCTCTACCTGAAATCATCTATTTGCCCACGTATTCAGGAAACCAACTATAAATTACTAACGCGATGGTATCGAACCCCGACAGTGCTTCAAAGCTTTTTTCCAGAGGCTTCAGACCGATGCTGGAGATGCAGTGAGGAACAGGGTACCTTATTTCACATCTTCTGGATCTGCATGAAGATCAAACAATATTGGTCGGAAGGTACAGAAGATCTCTCAAAAATGTACAGACTTTCAATACCAGAGGACCTTGCCTTCTTCCTGCTCCACTGTTCACAAATGCTACGTCAGAAATATAGGAAATTGGTACTTTGCCACAGGAAATAATATACCAAAACATGGTTACAATGGGACAAATTTTTATATTCAGATGAGGGGAAGTTACTCCTGCAAAGTTGCTCTGGGGATTGAGGTCTACTGGTTTCTGGCGTTAATGCATGTGCACGGTCCATCCCCCCTGGGGGGGGGGGGGTTCCCCTTGATTTTAAAGGAAAAGAGAAAAAGGAGAGGGAATTGAAGTGTCGGTCTGAGCAAACCCAAACCCAAGCACATCATTTCCTTCTTCCCCTTAATTGTGGGGAAGGGAAGATGGTGTGGGCCTTAGTGATGTTCAGTATATTAATAATTTGTTATTTTGAAAAACTTTTGTATTAGGAGAATATGGTATATTTTTTGCGGTATACTGTATTTGATGGATACTTGGTTCTGTTGTATAAATAAAGAATTTGAAGAAAATGTGTTTTAGGGCCACATGTGCGGCAGGCCTCCTAGCCTCCTATATAGACTCATGGTCAGCCTGTTGTGGGAGGAGTTGTCTGGTGGAAGAACAGAATGATGGAGTGCTAGACTGTCTTGGCCCTTGAGGGAACCCCCTTTCTGGGGGGGGGGGGGAGGGAACCCAGGGTGGGGGGGGGGGAGCAGGAGGAGGACAGTTGTGAGCACTGCCGGGGGGGGGGGGGGCCAGGATTGGATGTGGAGCCAGGGGGGGGGGCTGGAGCTCAGGAGCTGGGAGGGAGCCTCTCTCTACAGGGTGAGACTGTGGTGTTGTTGAAGTCAAGTTGCTGCAGCCAGGAAGGTTGGCAGGATTTGCACAGTATTTGAATCACAGGATTTGAACAGTAGTCCACCAAGTATCAGTAAGCACAGCTATTCTTTTCATCTAAAATGGTTACTACAACTAAGGGGACTGCAGACCCCTGCCTGTAAATGGCTACTGGGAAGATGTTGGGACTTATTCTGTAAATGGCTACTGGGAAGATGTTGGGACTTATTCAGAGTGAGGCCTAACCATGTGCTAATGGTGACAGAAATCTAAGATTGTACAGTGGAAAAGCAATGTGATCTCAGGTAGTGTGCTGGAGCAGATGTGAAGGCTGGGAGACTGTCAATTTAGATTCAACTATCTTTAATTCAATCGAGGAAGTTTATTAATTTGGGCATCCCATGTCCCTTTTCCCCATCCAAGTTTAATCCCCTAATAAAAAACAACAAAAATAAGTTAAAGACTGTTCATTGACTGACAAAGTGTGTCTAAAATGGATGTCTGACCAAGCAGGGTGATGTGTGGAGCTAGAACAAGCAGCGACCCCCACGAGGGCACCGCTACACAAATGTGTGCAGACCAAGCTACTGCTTTTTAAAGCATACCGTTAAACAGGAAAATTCAGTTGGTCGCAGACTGGTTGGTGAGTTGAGCTGGGAATTTCTCTGGTTTTATTTTACATGCGTTGCCCTTCCATGTGCTTCTTGCTGCTAAGGCCAGTTATAGATGGGGGGGCAGGGGCCATTTGTTTGTACTTTTGATATATTGATGAGGGGACATACTGGACACCTTTGCTGCCATAGTGCTGGGTGTCAAGTGCACTCCTGTGACTTTTACTCTTTACACTCTTGGCTCTCTCCAGGCTCACCTGCTCTCTGCCTATCCTTTATAATTCATGTGCTTCCACTGTGGAGGCTTTTTAAAAATTTGAGTTATGAATAAAGAATAAAGAAAAGACCTGGTGACTTGATGGGGCTCTGTAACTTACGCATATATTTGTGAATGTGTACAGACTAAACCCATGTTTTTAACACATACTGTCAGACAGGAAAATGTGGTTGTTTGCAGGCTGGTGAGTAAGTTGGAATTGCTCTGTTTTTTTTTTTGTATTGCCTATTCACCCACTGTGGTGAATAGGCAATACAAAAAAACAAAAAAATTATTGGTGGTGGACCCCTCGCTAGTGCACCACAAACTGAGTGCATTCCATAGCGGCCCTGTTTTCTTGAATAGGTCATGATTGGCGGGTGGCATCCCCCACCAAAAGGGACAGGGGGAATCATTTCTGCCGTGGCCGCAAAGCATCGTACCTGTGGCATGTGTACACTATTGGCCGCTGCCTCTGCAACTAGAGGGGGTCGTTTTTTGGGGGTGGTAAAACCTCACGTGTGAGCGAGCCCTTAGTGTTGCCCTTAACACTAGCCCACACATGCCTTATTATATTTATGTTCGTTTAGGCTTTGTGCACACTGGTATCAAGTTTGTTCGTATTTTGATGCTGGGCTTCTGGCAATGGCTTTTCCCAGAAGAATATCAGTTTAGAAGTATAAAAAAATATGTCCGTTTACATGCGTTTGCATTTAAACCAACAATGGGCTCTCATGGAAACCCCTTCCTGACCAGCCACGGTGACCCTTTAATAGAGTCTATATGCCTGGTGTGTGGGAAGGACTGTCACAACGGTCACATGATTGGGAGCCAATCCTGCCAGCTTCCTATTATTGGTAGAGACTGAGAGCTGTTTTTGAGAACTTGGTCACTGTGCTGGAAGTGCGCAATTGTGTTTTTTTACATTTATTAGTTTATTAGGTTTTTTGTTTTAGGGAAATTTAAGGTTTCTGCTATAATTTTACAGGATATTGAGATCAGAAACATATCTTCCAAAGTAATTCTATAAAAAGAAAATCCTGACATCTTATTACCTGCACCCACTAGAAAGGTGACAAGGGGAAAGGCCCACTGCCCCTTAAGGCCAGGCTTATCCCTTTTAGAGGAAAATACATCTTCAAACCCAACAACTACCCCACTACCCTATTGAGGTTGGCTCTGCCTGATTGTTACCTGCATGCATATGAACTGGTGGGGGTGAATGAAGGGAGTAGCTGCTGTTGGGATATTACACAGCTTTATAGCACGCAATAGATTAGGGAAGTACAGCGGAGGGGCTGTAAAACAGCTTAGGTTAGCAGGAGACTTTGGGTCAGCTATAAGTGAGTGCTTTTCATCAATTCTTCATCAGTCAGCAACTGACTTGTATTGGATCCAAGTGGAATGCATTTTTCATCTACCAAAAAAAAAAGAGAAGAAAACTTCCATGAGTACAAACAAGCCCTTGACATCAGACGGGTGCTTATTGTCTGTTATCAATATTGGAGGAAGTTCATACACGTGCTTCCATACAGCTATGGGAGTACCAGCCCATATGTGTTGTAATCAAGGGCCAGGCCAAAAATTAGGGTGGGGGCTACAAGTGTTTTCTCTCCTTTAAACTTAAAACATAATGAAAAAATCTATTGAATACTGTCTTCCAACTACAACTACTTTACTGTAATGCTGACCATACACTAGGCAGCTGAGTGGCAATTGTAGGGCTTTCATCCAGATTTTAACCACAGTCATTTCCTAGTTTCTATGAATTAACGAAACCACAGATTTCTACCCCAATTTCAATTGTCTGGTTGCTTGAAACCAGGAAATAAGTGTACCTGAATTGCTAAGTATATGTCCAACAAAACAGCTGAAGAATACCATAACTTCTTGTGTTAATTTAAAGCGTTTGTTAACCCAAAAAAAAAAAATGGATGCTGCTCATTTAAAGCATGTTATATGACACAGTGCTTGTCCTGTGTCATTTGGACCCCTGAAACACCTAAAAAACCTGTCTGATCCTGCCAGTTTCTCCGCACCCCTCTGTAAACTGACCACGGTTTATCATGGTTGCTGAGACCAGACACTGTGATCAGTTTACATGCCTCTGTCATCAGCAGCCTGCTATCTGCTCTTCTCTCTGCTCCTGTGTCCTCCCCCCTCCCCTCTCTGTCTGTGTGTGAGCCACCCCTCCTGCTGCTCTCATAACACTAACCTGTATACACCATCAGCACTGCCTCCTATTGCAGTGTCCCCCTCTGTGAATGATTTATAAATATAAATGCTGTAAATACCTAATTTAAGACCCGAGATTGCGATCACATGACCGGCCAGCTCTCTCCTTCTCTCCTCCCCTCCAGACTGACATCAGCAGAGGAATCTCAGCCCCCCACCTGCTGCATCTCTCACAGGAGAAAAGGAGAAAGCTGGCAGGTCATGTGATCGCAATCTCGCCAGTGAATTAAGGTATTTGCAGCATTTATATTTATAAATCACACACAGAGGGGGATACTACAATAGGAGGCAGTGCTGATGGTGTATACAGGTTAGATTGGCTTAACAGAAAAGGAAGAGATGGCGCTAAGCCAACCAAACAATATAGCAGCAATCTGAATTAGTTAATAAACATATATATATATATATATATATATTAAGGAAAAAAATATACTTATATATATATATATATATATATAAAGGGTATTAATTAGTAGTCCCAGCAATGAAAGGGGGGTTCAGTTATTAGCATCAGCGGCAGCTCCCTTGAGAGTTGAAGCAAACTCTGGAATACAAGCAGAAGAAGGACAAGGTGTGCCAAACTGAGTGCAGTATGTATTGAACAATTTATTGGAGAATAAAAAGAAGGCCAAATGGCTACTCAGAAGGTATAAGTGAGAATCAGACACATAAACAAATAATGGTGAAATCCATGGTCACTGTGTGGTCCAAGGTTGCATCAATGTAAGTGCCCCAGTATCGTCTTATAAACTGTCAAAGGTGGAAATGCAGAGCGGCCTGGATGTTTAGCTTGGCTGGGCGGGGGAGCCAGGGACCCGGAACTGGAAGAGCGTACAAGCGTGGAACACAAGCTCGATGGATTCCGTGAACCGGAAGTGACGTGTGGACGTGTCACTTGACGCATTTCAAAGCTTCCTCTTTTTCCTCAGATCCCCCAAAAAAGGAGAAAGAAGCATGGACTCAATGGAAGAGAAAAAGGGGGCACAAAGGAAGGGGAAGCTGTAAGGATTAAAGAGAAAGGGGTGGTCCCTAAACCCTTTGCTCTCCTAGGCTTGGTAAAGTGCCTTAGCAACCACTTTAAAGATGAATTGTCACTTAAATTATCTTGTAACCTACATTTTAAACAATTAGGGGTTCCATTACATATATAGCAAAATGTTTCTCTGCAACCCCTTGATTTTAGACCTAACTACAGTTGTCATCAGCAGTGATTTTTTTTCATCTCTTCCAACAGAGACCCCACCAGGTTTAATATTGTAGGACTTCTGTGCCCAGCACCACACAGTGGTTTCTCAACAGGAATTTACAAAGATTGCACGAGAAGCATACTACAGGGGATTGCCAGTGTAAATCTGGCTGTCGAGCCCCGAATGAGGGCCAGTGTGTGGATACCCCTGGGAGTGAGGGGGTTGCACAAGCACAGTCACAAGGGTGGAGGTCCAGTCTCCAGCCGCAATCCTTAGGAAGTACAGTAGGTATACCGGAATGCTTGCCCTGAAGATCGGTCTAACGTTTGGGGTGATCCGGCTGCTCGCAATGTCTTGGAGATGCAACAGAAAATGAGAGGAAATCACTCCAAGGTAGGTAGAATTAGACAGCGGTCACCAGAACATCTGCCCCTTATTGGAAGGTTTTCCCTCACCTGTTGCTCACATGACAACTCTAAATTTTAGGGTTTGTTACATACTTTCTGCTTCAGTGACAACTGTCACCAGGACAAAAAGAAGGGCAAATCATTTCAGTGAGGAAACTGACACCAATAAAAATTGTCATCATTCCAATCAATAAAAAAAAGCTTTGCCTTTGCATACACATTAATGCTCCACTTATGGTTATGGGTAAAGCACCTGTTGGCAATCAAGATTTAAATTTTGCTCATCTTTAATGAGAAAAAGCGCATGTTTATCTTCTTGAAATCTATGTAGGATAAAAACACCTCTTTGAATAAATCAGAATACCCAAGCTTGTAGCATCTATTCCATTCTACTTTATTAAACATGGAACCTATTACACAGCACAATAATTAGAACATTATATCATTGTTATAACAGCAGTGATAACCTGAAGTCATCAGAGGATACTGGAAATGACTTGATACGGTTATATGATGTATATATTGTATTTCTGCATGGTGAGAAACTCTCGTTTTGTCGTGAATGTCTCTAGGATTATGAGTCAATGTACCAAATTAGAATGAAATTTAGGTTAGTGTGTGGGGCAGTCACCCCCGAGGAACCCCTAAAATAAGTTTCTTGTCCTAGAGAATGCTTACTATAGCCAAAGCATTGGGAATCAATAAGAAAAATGCCCCTTATGTTTGTGGTGGGTGGTTAGAATGCCTCCTTCCCAGACAGTTAAAAAGATCAATGGTGTCATGATGATGGCATTGCCAAGTGGCATAAATCCTGAAACTATGCAGACACTATCAAACAGAGGATCAATCAGGTCAATCAAGGAACCACTAGCAACCTCTGCAGGAACCTTAGGGTTCCACAGAATCCAGGTTGAGAATGGCTGGTGTGGGGTATGTACAGACTGGCACTTGGAGGTCACCAATCAGTCCAAACGTGGAGAACAAAGTTTACGGTAAATCTCTGTGGTGAGTGTGGGCACCTATATAGAGTACATTGGCCCATTTACATTACAAAGATGCAGAACTTACTCGAGTGCTGCATAGTCTTGCAGTGGCTCTCGCAGCAGTTGGTACAGGTACCCATGAAGGTTATCTGTTTGGCTGGTGACTGTTACTAGCAGCACTGTTGGTGACAAAGATATAACTGGTTCAGGGTCTGTGGGACCACTAGTCAGCCTGACAAGGGAGGTGGCTTTTTAAATGGGCTCTCATGGAAACCCCTTCCTGCCCAGCCACGGTGACCCTTTAATAGAGTCTATTTGCCTGGTGTGAGGGAAGGACTGTCACAACGGTCATATGATTGGGAGCCAATCCCGCCAGCTTCCTATTATTGGTAGAGACTGAGAGCTGTTTTTGAGAACTCGGTCACTGTGCTGGGAGTGCACAATGAGCAAGCTCTGGGCACAAAGACCTCTGCTGCCATGTAGGCATACTATGTACCTTCTTTGCTGCAGCACGTATGCAATACATGGGCAGTAAGTTGACAAAAGTGCTTTATTTTAAGTGGTTCTCTTTGAGGTATACTAAAGCCTGGTACACATGGGCAGTATGTGGGTTGGCTCAACAGAAACTGGCTGAAATATGGCTGGTGTGTACGGCAGCTTGTCCGACAAAAGGCCGGCCAAAAAATAGGTCGGCTTATGTCCAAGAGGTATGCCAGAAAAACATCTGCCGATCGGCATCCGATCAGTGCTCTCAGCCAATATCTGCAAGAGCTAGCCGGTGTGTTCTGGCGGTGGCAGTCCCCTTGTCAGAACACAATAGCTTAGCAGGGAGACATCTGTACTAACATTGGATAGTTAGTACAGCAAGCTCCTCAGTTTTTTTTCATTCAGCCCACTGGGTTGATGAAAACAAAACTGATAGAGTACCAAGCTTAAGCCAGGTATACATAGGCCGAATGTCAGGAAACATTTGCCAGTTAAAAAAAAAAACATCCGACATTCGGCCTGTGTATATGTCAGTCTGTCATTTTGGCCATTTGGTGGCTTCTGTCGGACGAGCATGCTGGAAAACCAGCAGCCGACAGACTCCCGATCAGTGCTCTCAGCCCATGGTGGAAAGCGCTGAATGGAGTGCTCTGGTGGGAGGGCGTCGCCCTGTCAGAACACAGCAGCTCTGCAGGGGGAGATCCCTGCACTCACTTTGCATAGTAAATACTGTGGCTCCGAATGGAGCTGACAGTTTTTTTTCATTCAACCTACTGGGTTGAATGGAAAAAAAAACTATAGTGTGTATAGTGTAAACTCTACATTGCTTGTATAGCAATATACTAAAGCATGACAAAAGACAAAAGCTAATTGGAAACAATAGAACTGATAAGAGCACAGGCAGAGAGCACAGAACATTATTAGTTATACGTGTTTTGCACTTTTCAAAGAGAACACTTTCAATAGTATAATTAACAGACCAGAAGAGACCAAATGAGAGAAGTCCAATGTTAGGGTTTGAGTTGTGAATTAGTTTTGTGCTCTGAATGAATGACAATTGATTCCTGTCATCCCCAACTATTCCAAAAGCTCATCTACTAGTTCAGGGGTCTCAAAACTACGGCCCTTGTGCCAAATCTGGCAAGCTGCACGATTTTATCCAGCTTTCTTATGTAAGAGGGAATGTGATGTGATGGGGACCCTGATGAAAGGGGCGGGGGGGCTCTGATATAAAAGACACTTTGATGGAGACTCTAATGTAAAGGCTTAACAATATTCCAATCGCACACCTTCCTGGTAACAAGGCTCATCAATAATGGGCGCTGCAACGGTTACCAGCTGGATACCGGAGATGCAAAATCAGTGTACATATTCACCAGCACACCAGGAATCTTCAATTACCATCCAAGGGATTTTATTGTAGATAGATCACATCACAAAGATAAGTGCAACGTTTCGGAGCCGCGCAGGACCCCTTCGTCAGGCATGTGATCTGATGTAAAGGGAGAATGTGATGGGGGCTCTCATGTAAGGGGGGACTTCGATATAAGGAAGACTTTGATGGGGACTCCAATGTAAGGGGTACTCTGATGGGGGCTCTCATGTAAGGGGGGACTCCGATATAAGGAAGACTTTGATGGGCACTCCAATGTAAGGGGGACTCTGATGGGGCTCTCGTGTAAGGGGGGAGTCTGATATAAGGAAGACTTTGATGGGAACTCCAATGTCAGGGGGACACTGATGGGGGCTCTCATGTAAGGGGGGACTCCGATATAAGGAAGACTTTGATGGGGACTCCAATGTAAGGGGGACTCTGATGGGGGCTCTCATGTAAGGGGGGATCCGATAAAACAAAGACTTTGATGGGAACTGCAATGTAAGGGGGGACTCTGATGGGGGCTCTCATGTAAGGGGGGACTCCGATATAAGGAAGACTTTGATGCGGACTCCAATGTCAGGGGGGACTCTGATGGGGGCTCTCATGTAAGGAGGGACTCCGATATAAGGAAGACTTTGATGGGGACTCCAATGTCAGGGGGGACTCTGATGGGGGCTCTCATGTAAGGGGGGACTCCGATATAAGGAAGACTTTGATGGGAACTTCAATGTCAGGGGGGACTCTGATGGGGTCTCTCATGTAAGGGGGGACTCCGATAAAACTAAGACTTTGATGGGAACTGCAATGTAAGGGGGGACTCTGATGGGGGCTCTCATGTAAGGAGGGACTCCGATATAAGGAAGACTTTGATGGGGACTCCAATGTAAGGGGGGACTCTGATGGGGGCTCTAATGTAAGGGGGGACTCCGATATAAGGAAGACTTTGATGGGGACTCCAATGTAAGGGGGGACTCTGTTGGGGACTCTCATGTAAGGGGGAATCTGATATAAGGAAGACTTTGATGGGGACTCCAATGTAAGGGGGGGACTCTGATGGGGGCTCTAATGTAAAGGGGGGGGACTCTGATGGGGACTCCAATGTAAGGGGGACTCTGATGGGGGCTCTCATGTAAGGAGGGACTCCGATATAAGGAAGACTTTGATGGGGACTCCAATGTAAGGGGGGACTCTGATGGGGGCTCTAATGTAAGGGGGGACTCTGATATAATGATAATGGGGACTGTGATGTAAGGGGGGCCTCTTTTGCATTCAAGGTTATTTGGAATTTCTTGGCTTTGTTATAAGGTTTTTTTTTTTCTGTTTTTCTAAATGAAATCATGCTGATTAAAAAAAAAAAAAAAAAAAAAAAACTCCAAGAAAAACATCCATTTATTTAAATTTGATTTGTTCTATTAAAAAACATTTATTTCTTTTTTTACCCACAAGTATGTGTAAGACATAGGACGTGACTCTTGTACTGAACAGTCTGGAGACCCCTGTGCTAGTACATGGAAGTATGTAAACAGTATAAAGGCAATTAGTTTATAATAAACACTGAATTGTAACCTACAAGCACAAAGAGATCTCCTTTACACTCCTCCGCACCGTTATTTCTTTCATTTTCTGAAGGCTGGATCTGCGGAGTCCTACGAAAACGGTTAATGGTCTTCCAATGAACAGGAGGTCTGCTTGCTGACTCAATGCAGCGCTCACTTACTGTCAGGGTTAAGGAGGGCGGGTGGAGAGGTTACTTGGCAGTTCCCATGTCCAGCACAGATGTTTATTTTTTTTTCTGAAGCAATAATCATCTTTTTATTGGGAGAAATCATTTTCAGCTGCATTCACTCATCAGCCGACAGGAAAGAGTGTACTTATTCTTCCACTATAATATTTGGTTTGCGGTTTCTGTTCCTTCTGCTGCCAGAATATGTCATTGTAGCTGTGACATTGTATAACAAAATTCTTTTCATTGCTACCTCAACCCATTCACTGCTGGGCTGCACCAAGTGAGGGATTTAAAATACAGCTTTTAGCTGTTCTAGGTGTGCATCTCAATGTGATCTACTTAAAGTGTTACTAAAGCCACAACAGTCGATATATGCAGTAAAGCATGCTTGTTATACTCACTGTGGAAGGGGTTAATCCTCTGCATTGTGTAAAAAGGCGGTTTGATCCTATCTTCTCTGATCCTACCCTTCTTTCACAGTCCCCAATCCATCTCCTGACAGAACAGAGGATTGGGGACAAGCTGCACATGCTCAGTTTGGTGTGTATTGCTAGAGAGTTTTTTTTTTTCTTGGGAGGGTTGCATGTGATCAGCACAGGGCCAATCAGCACTGTCCAGACAGAGGGTCAGGGGTCCTGCAGCCTGATAGGACAATCAGAGAAGAATGAAAACTCCTCCTACAAGCTTTAACCAGACACCGATAGAAGTCACAAGACTGCTTTATACTGCTGATGAAAAAAGGTATTTACCAGTGTAGCAGCCATAACCCTCGATGGGGCGGCCTTGACTTTTGGGCTTACTGGTTACCTCCGCTTGGCTTGTTCTTCCATGTCTAGGGGTTCCCAGGGTTAGTACCCAACAACTTTGGACGCTGACACCATTTTTATTTGCAGGGGTAACATCCAACAAACACAGTCTCGTATGGGAACAGAGGGCAAGGGTGAAGAAACTCAGGCACCTTGAACTGCTGACCCTTAGAAGGTCTCTAATGCAAAACCCAGAGAGTAGCCACTCGCAGCTGGGCGCTTCAAAGCTGAGCAATCTCTAGCCAGAGATTATGACAGTCAGCACTTAGATCCGGAACTTGCAAAGTCTCTGATCATGAATAAAGTCTCAACTGAGAATGAATTAGGAACCTTTTCTCAGTACCTGGAACTTTCTCTGTCTCCTTGACAGTACTGCAAAACTGTGGATTCGTTAGTGTCCTTAAAGTGATTGTAAACCCTTACAAACCACTTTGACCTACAGGTAAGCCTAGATTAAGAAATATTTGCCAAAAGACAGGCACCGCTGTCTACGGCGCATGCGCCGTAGACACCGGCGCGCAGGCGCACTGATTGCGCCGCTCTCAACGGCGATATGCCGCGAGTCGCGGGAGTGATGTCATTGCGGCGCCGTCAAATGACAGCGGCGGAGCCGCGAGACCCACCAAGAAGATGGAGGCTCCGTACACAAGGGGACAGCGGTGACTTCGCTGGCTCCTGTGTCAGGTAAGTGACACATAATGGACTACAATGCGAAGCATAGTAGTCCATTATGCTTTACCTTTGCAGGGAAACAAAGAGGGAGTAAACCCATTAGGGTTTACTTCCTCTTTAACAACCCAGCAACCAGGCACTTCTTGGAATGCCAGCTTGTTGGCCCTCCTCCGAAGAGTCCTCCCCCGGTCGCTTACACGAGCTGCGATGCCCCTCCAAGTCGAGAGCACACCCGGACACCTTGAATCCTCCCTCAGTTACTGCGCCTCGGACCAGCCAGTTTCGAGACTCGGGAACAGATGGATCCTTGCCCCAGACCAAGCGGGTCTATGGGGCTAGTCAGAAGAACCATGTTGCAGGACGACAAATGCTCCCAGGCCCAGGACCTCTCGCGGGGCTACCCTGGTTCAGATTCAGGAACAGGCAGCTCCGGCCGAACCTTGAACACGTGACTTCAGGACCTTAAGTACCCTTCCCCAGACTCCCCAGCGGGGCCAGACGCACCCACTGATTGGCTCCGGGGAATGTTGATACTCAAACCGTCAAACCAGGCCTGATTCTGAGCCTGTCATGTGTACCTCCCTGTACCCATAACCAGGCAGAATCCTAGTACAGCCCAGCCAAACTGATGCCAAAGTTAAACCTGCACAATTAACCCTCAGAACCCCATTACTATTCTGAGGAGAAAAACAAAATTTTCACATAGCGGACACCTTGGAAAAGTGTCGCCGCTACACCAGTTTATATTTACTAAAACTATTGCCTTTCCATGGTCTGTGTACTGTGGGAGACCAGGTATAATGAATGCAGGGTCCTGGGTTTAGTAACACTTTAAAGGGTAGACAATAGGAGATAGTGGCACCCTAATATCATGCACCTCATCCCGCTTGGCAAAGATAGAGGAATGGGATTATTGCTTATAACAAATGGTACATAGAGATGGTACATAGAGCTGGAGATTAGGGTCGACCGTATCAATTTTCCACTTCGTGCAGTGGCTATTAAGTTTTGTGCTCAAGTCTTGGGACAATTTTTGGTCTCATCTCTATGTCTATATCAGCACATTGGTGCCCCTGAACCCATTTATTTTGCGATTTTGCGCATACTGGATTTTAATCTACCTTCTGCGACCATACACGGTCTCCAGTGCACTCTCCCTAGCTGGGGCCATTTTTCTAAAACTTCCCCCCATTCCTCCTTTTTGGGGTGCTACCCCCAAATCTCCCATCTCCTGGTTTGGAACTGAGAGCTGGATTTTTTGTGGTGGTCCCACATTATCCCCTGAGGAAGCCATCATTGGCGAAAAATGTTGGGATTCAACATCTATTTGTGACCACCAGCAACCCAATACATGTGTTATGTATATGCTCTAAATTGATTTTATTTATGCTCCCTTTTCTCCCTTCTATTTGTACCAATAAAGAAATTATATTTTTTATTATTCAATTCTATGTACCATTTGTTATAAGCACCACAATAATCCCCCTCATCTATACTCTCTAACTTTAAAGGGTACTTCCACATTTGCAGCCAAATTGGGATAACACTTACTTCATTTCATTGTAGGTTAATGAGGACAGACTTGGGGTAGGCTCACTCGGACATTGTTGTAGTCAGCCATGACATGTTCTCCTGAGAAACTTCTAAAAGGTAATACATTATTATTTTTATTTTTTGAAACTGGAAATACACTGACAGTATGCTCCCAGGGACGAATGCTCGAAATGCAACCAGTCTGTGTTTAGGATAGTATGCAGCCAGGGATGAATTCCCTAAACCATGGGTTCTCAACCTACAGCTGTTGCTGAACTTCAAGTCCCATGATGCATTGCAATGCTGACAGTAACAAGCATGACTCCCAAAGGCAGAAGCACAGTGGGACTTGTGGTTCCGCAACAGCTGAACTCCAGGTATGGTCTTTATCATACCTTCAACCAATGTAAGTATGAATATTCGGGAAATAATTCAGCAGAACATAGCAAGTAACCAGTGGCGTAACTAGAAAGCTCAGGGCCCCGATGCAAGAAACCATGGAGGGCCCCCCCCCCCCCGCCTCCGGACAAAGCTCTTTTCTCCGAGCCCGATGGCAGAACACCAGGGCCGGTCACAAGTGGGTGGCTGCATATAAAGGAACCTAAATATGGGGGTGGCAGCAGGGGCCGTGGATAGAATCATGCTATGCATGAATCTATCCATTTGTCATAGAGGGAGTGGCTGGAGAGAGGGGGTGGCACCTGTGCGCCCTTTTGGACGCACCGCCACTGATAAACACATGCACTCTCACATACATGCACACACACATACATATATGCACGCACACACACACACACAGACAGACATACATGCATCATGCACACACACAGACATACATGCGTGCGCACACACACACACATGCATCATGCATTGCACACACATGCATGCACAGACACACACATACATCATGCACACACACAGACATACATGTGCACACACACACACATGCATCATGAACACACACACACACACATACATGCATCATGCACACACACAGACATACATGCATGCACACACACACACACACACACATGCATGCATCATGCATTGCACACACATGCATGCACAGACACACACATACATCATGCGCACACACACAGACATACATGCGCGTGCACACACACACATGCATCATGAACACACACATGCATCATGCGCACACACATGCATCATGAACACACACATGCATCATGCGCACACACATGCATCATGAACACACACATGCATCATGCGCACACACATGCATCATGAGCACACACATGCATCATGAGCACACACATGCATCATGAACACACACATGCATCATGCATTGCACACACATCCACACACATACATCATGCGCACACACACACACACACACACATGTATGATGCACACACATACAGATACAGTAGATAATCTTATATATAAAAAAAAAAAAAAACGAGTCCTCTTACCTTGTCTCTTCCTGCCGGGTACTGCACTGCAGGGGGAGACAAAGAGCACACACTGTGCTTTGACTTTCACTTCAGCCTAATGTGAGGAGCTCCCTGCACATCGCCGATTACAGTTTAGAATCGGCGATCGGGGGAGCTCCTCTCAGCCGCCCCTCCTAGCGAAGTGTACAGGGGGCCCCCAGGCCCCCCTGCAGCAAGGGGCCCGGTCGCCATGGCGATCGCAGCGACCCCTATAGTTCCGCCACTGCAAGTAACCCCATTCGGCCAGAGCAAGAAGACCAAAAACCCCACAAAGATTCTATAACCACCAAGATTTATTCTGGTCCCAATCACCATTGACACCACCAAAACCATCATCAGAAACCTCTGAGACAGCACATCGCCAAACAACATTATTGCCACAAAACTTCTGAAAGAATGTACCGACATCCTGGCACCCATCATAACATACCTCATAAACCAGTCATTTAAAGAAGGAATCGTCCCGACCGCCCTCAAGCAAGACCTCCCTCAAGCAAGGCACAATCAAACCCCTCCTAAAGAAGCCTAACCTCAGACCCAAACGACTGCAGACCTGTCACAAGCCTCAACACCATCTCCAAAATTATCGAGAAAGCAGTAGTACAATAGCTACAACTCTGGACACCCATAAACTCTTGGACCCAATACAATCTGGTTTCCGCCCTGGCCACGGGATAGAAACTGCACTCCCCCAAATCTGAGATGACACCCTTCGAAGCAGGAGATGAAGGAGAATTGTGTCTCCTGGTGCTGATGGACCTCAGTGTCGCTTTCGACACAGTAAACCACAAAACCCTGCTCACTCGCCTCACAGAAGTAGCTGGAGTTGCAGACTCAGACTTACCCTGGTTCGCATCCTTCCTAGAGAACCGATCTCAGAAAGTGAAACTAGGAGTTTTTACTTCAGAAGCATGATAAATTACATGTGGAGTCCCTCAAGGATCACCTCTGTCGCCCGTGCTCTTTAACATCTATCTCCGCCCACTCCTCAAAATCATCAGGATCTACTTTATCACTCCTACGCGGATGATATCCAACTCTACCTACGCATCACCAACAAAAAAGACCAATACCAGGCACTGGAAAACTGTCTCTCATTGATCGACGATTGGATGACGGAGAGCTCCCTTAAACTTAACAGCTCCCAAACAAGAGACTTCTCTTCCTCCATGCAAACCAAAACAAAAACCCTGGCACGATGTCCATACCACTCACCATCCTCGGACAACCCATCACCCCCAGCACTAACGCCAAAAGCCTCGGAGTCATCTTTGACTCAGACATGACAATGGATGCACAAATAGGATCAGTAGTCAGCGGATCCCACTACCTTCTTTGCCTATTGCGTAGACTCATCCCCTTCATCCCGGAGGGAGATACAGCAGCAGTAGTTGGAAAAATCATCAATGTCCGACTCGACTACGTAAATTCCCTCTACCTAGGACTTCCCAAATACCAAATTTCACATCTACAAATCATCCAGAACACAGCAGCCAGACTGGTAACTGGAAAAAACCCTGGGAATCAGTCACTCCGTCCCTGAGGATCCTCCATTGGCGTGAAGGACCGGGTTACATTTAAGACCCTCTGCCTCACTCACAAATGTACACAAGGAAAAGCCCCGCAATACCTCTGCGACAAAATAAAGCACTACACCCCAGGTCGCCCTCTCAGGTCAACTAACCAGAACCTCCTCCACATCCCCAAGACCTGTTATAAATTAAAATGCGAACGCAGTCCAAGGACCACAGCTATGGAATACTCTACCCGCGTACATCCGCTTGGAAGAAAACCATCTGGCCTTCAGGAAGAAGCTCAAGACCCATCTCTTCTGAAGACCCAGATGGACACTGGCGGGATAAACGCCTTGCGGCGATTTAGTTTGCATATGTAGCAGTACACAAGTTATTCATTCATTCATTCAACATCTCATACCTGAGGGGCTGCTAGGGAAACTGACAATTCCTGTAGTAGTTGACGCTACTGCTGTGATAGCCATGATCTTCTGGGTCCTGTACTCTAATTAGAGGAGGTGGAGATTGTGATGTCACCACCAATCCTCTCCACCTCTTCCAATCAGAAAATGCCCTGTATTTATTTAAAAAAATTACAAGGTAATATATGCAATATAGGAACTACATACACTATATTACCAAAAGTATTGGGACACCTGCCTTTACACACACATGAACTTTAATGGAATCCCAGTCTTAGTCCATAGAGTTCAATATTGAGTTGGCCCACCCTTTGAAGCTATAACATCTTCAACTCTTGGGAAGGCTGTCCACAAGGTTTAGGAGTGTGTCTGTGGGAATGTTTGACCATTCTACCAGAAGCACATTTGTGAGGTTGGCCACTGGTGTTAGACGAGAAGGCCTGCCTCACAGTCTCCGCTCTAATTCATCCCAAAGGTTGAGGTCATCGGGTTGAGGTCAGGACTCTGTGCAGGCCAGTCAAGTTCCTCCACCCCAAACTCGCTCTTCCATGTCATAGACACACTCCTAAACCTTATGCACAGCCTTCACAGAAGAGTTGAAGCTGTTATACCTGCAATATACAGTATAGTAAAACAGTGTCACCATACAGTGCCCACCAATGCCAGCAATCAGTGCCCACCAGTGGCAGCAACCAGTGCCCACAAGTGCCACCAATCAGTGCCCATTAGCGATGCCAGTCAGTGCTGGCAATCAGTGCTGCCTATCAGTGCTGCCTATCAATGCTCATCACTGCTGTCGATCAATGCCCATCAGTGTCGCCCATCAGTGCCACCCATCAATGCCCATCAGTACCCATCAGTACCACCTATCTATGCCGCCTATCAATGCCCATCAGTGCCACCTATCAGTGCCCATAAGTGCGGCATATTAGTGCCTCCTCCTCAGTGCCACCTCATCAGTGCCGCCTCATCAGTGCCCATAAGGGAAGGCAAAAAATTACTTAGTTACAAAATTTACTGACAGAAAAAAGTAAAAAACATATTTTTTTCAAAATTTTTGGTCTTTTTGTTTTGTAACAAAATAAAAAACCCAGCAGTGATTAAATACCACCAAAAGAAAGCTCTATTTGTGTGTAGAAAATAATAAAAAAATTGTTTGGGTACAGTGTAGCATGACCGCGCAATTGTCATTCAAATTGCGATAGCTTTGAAAGCTGAAAAATGACTTCGGCAGGAAGGGGGTGCAAGTGCCTGGTAGGCAAGTCAGTGGTTAAAGAAAATATGGCGAGTTGCCTTCTAAACGTGCGGATTCTTGTCACATCTGCAGGACGAACTTACACATAGACCCCATAGCAATACTTACCTTAACCTACTGTCCTGCTATATTCTGTCCCAGGGGTTCTTGCTGTGACGAGTCTGACGACCAGCCAGCTGAAGTTCGTTTTCTAGAAGTCCTTCAACTGGACTTGTAACCATTCCTCTAGCTGATGTCATCACTTATGTACTGTAATCAGTGCAGCAGTCAGTGCAGGACCAGTGTAGTGTCCACATCATCAGGATGGGAGGTGAGCTTGGCTATAGATGGACTGTCAGGTATGGGAGGGAACCTGATTTTTTTTTCTGCTGCTCCATCGGTAACACAAAAGCCTCATACACATGATCAGATTTTCTGCAGACAAAACCTCAGACTTTTGTCTGAAGGGCGTTGGCCTCAAACTTGTCTTGCATACAAACGGCACACAATTTTCGGCCAACAAACACAAACGTAGTGATGTACTACATGTTTTTTCAGCTCTTTAGCGGCACCCTTTGGTCTCCTGCTAATTTCATGTTAGTAAAAGTTTGGTGAGTGTTGATTCGTGCTTTTCATTTTGTTTCTGAACGGCCGTTTGTCAACCAGACATGTTGCGGAATCGGAGGAGATAATGTGTTATTTATTATTGGCCTTGGAGCTATTGCTTTGACCCAAGTCGAGTCCAGGAACAGGAGGAGGAGGATTTCTTGGACCATTGGTCATGCCTTATTAATCATGACCAATTATGTCATATGTCTTTGCTGCGGGAGCTCCAGGAGAATAATCCAGATGATTTTCAGAATTATCTCCGGATGACGGACCCTTGCTTTTACTTTTTTCCGATGGATTTTTGTACAGGCATACCCCACTTTTAAGTACACAATGGGGTTTATTTACTAAAGCTGGAAAGTGCAAAATCAGGCTCACTTCTGCATAGAAACTAATGAGCTTCCAGGTTTTATTACCAAAGCTTAATTGAACAAGCTGGGGTTAGAAGCTCATTGGTTTCTATGCAGAAGTGAGCCTGATTTTGCATTTTCCAGCTTTAGTAAATAAACCCCATTGTGTACTTAAAAGTGGGGTATGCCTGTACACACAACAGACATTTGTCCGCGGAAAATTTTAAAGCCTGTCATCCAACATTTGTCCATGGAAAATCCGACAACAATTGTCCGATGGAGCGTACAAACGGTCGAATTTTTCGCCAACAGCCTGTCATCACACAATTCCTGTCGGAAAATCCGTGTATACGGGGCTTTATAGATTTTGTTCCTCCCCCAACCTATGATTAGTCACTGAAAGGAGAATAAAGAGAATGATGAAGTCATCTCCCTGTTATCTTGCTCTCTCTTAATATCAGCATGCAACTCAGCTCCTTGTACTGTTTCTCCCTCCCTCAGTCTGAGCTCTGCTGTACAAGAACTGCAAGTGGTTGCTATCAGGTGAAATTAGTTTTAAATTTTTTTTAACAAGAAACAATTCGTTTTTAATTTAATTGGAAAATGTAGAAGATTTTTGAAAAGCTGAGAAAACAAGACAGTATTTTTATAATGACATGGCTGGAGTTTTGCACAAATAATCCTTTTCCCTCCTCGCATTTAGCTGCTTGTCATGGCCCCTTTTCTTTACACCTCGCTTCCTATAAAATTGGACTTTTTCTGCCTATAAAATAGTTTTTCCAACACTTATATTTTTAAAAGGTTCATTTATACTTTTTACAGATAAAAACTGATTGTGTTACAGTGACACAGAGATCAACGTATCTGCCAACAGGATTATTTATTTTTTAAACTGTGCTGTTCCCAAGAGTTCATATCAAATTAAGAATACAATGTACTCCACATCCTGTACAATATAGAATGTGTTTATATCAATAACATGATCATTGGAGCCAATTCATTCTTGGTGCAGGCGCAGCTGTTGGTGCAAATATTGGGGAAATGCATGAAGTCAATGTTCGGAAGAAGTCATAGATATGGCACAGAAAAGAAGGTACAGTTGTGTCACTGCAACTGAAGATAGTCGGCACTTGGCAGGATCTCAAAACATCCAAAAGACTTTAGTAAGGCATTGGCTTAAAATCCCAGTCTGTAGACCTGCTAACGCATTTCAGCCTTGCAGGCCTTAGCCGTCAGCTATGACTAATGCCTCGTACACACGATCGGATTGTTGGCCAACAATACCGTGGAATTTTGTCCGAAGGGCGTTGGCTCAAACTTGTCTTGCATACACACGGTCACACAAATGTTGGCCAACAATTACGAACGTAGTGACATACTAGATTTACTATGTGTTTTTTCAGCTCTTTAGCGCCACCCTTTGGGCTCCTTCTGCTAATTTTGTGTTAGTAGAAGTTTTAAGACTGTTGATTTGCGCTTTTCTTTTCGCGTTTTTCATTTAGCGCTTTTCAGTTTGCGCTTTTCATTTCGTGCTTTTCAGTTTGTTTCTGAACGGGCGTTCGGCAACCAGACATGTTGCGGAATCGGAGGAGAAAACGTGTTATTTATTATTGGCCTTGGAGTTATTGCTTTGACATTATTTTTTTGGTTGAATAATGATTTGATTTGGTATATTTTCTATATTTTTGGATGCATATAATGCACTTTTTGGTTAAGTTCTATTGGCAGATAGCATGTCTAATTTAATTTTTTTTTAATGTACAATAAAAAAATTGTGGAGAATAATACTCGGCTATGTGGTTTACTTCAAATGACAGTTTGGGAGTAGGCAGTTACATTTTAAAAACTACAATGTAAAATTAACAAGGGACACCGACACACAGTAGTTGTATCTTTGATCTTAAAAACTACAGCATAATGGTGTTGTGGTAACTTTGTGGGCACAAATAAAAACAAAACAAAAAACATAATAATATTATTCTTGATATCACTAGAAAAAAAAAGCCTTTGAAAATGTGTTTGCAATAACTCCATCAGTATCACCAGCAAAGCAGCTTCATTATTATCCCATTAAAGAAGAAGAGAATTGTGCGCTGCATTTCGAGATTTCATAATTTGCCACGTCACGAATGTTAATTCTCCATTACAAACGCTAGTTTACAAGACCAACCGCTTCTGCTTCCGACCATTCGTGTTTGTACTTTGGACTTTTGTCCGACGGACTTGTGTACACACGATCAGAAAATCCGACAACACACATTTGTTAGGCAGGCAATGGCAGGAAAAACTCTGGATAGCCGCACACCGGAAAAAGTTAAAATCCTGTGCTTTTATTAAAAAAACGAAGGTCACATCACATCAAATAATCCACAGCAAAGGAAAGGGGTACAGAAATTCTGACGCGTTTCGCACTGGAATCAGTGCTTACTCATAGCTACACATTTTACACATTTGTTGGCGGAAAATTTGAAAACCTGCTAGCCAACATTTGTTGGCAGAAAGTCCAACAACAATTGTCTGATGGAGCATACACACGGTCGGATTGTCCGCCAACAGCCTGACATCGAACATTTCCTGTCAGAAAGTCTGATGGTGTGTACGGGGCTTAAGGCCGCAAGACTAAAGTGTATAAGCGTGTCAGATTGAAAGGTAATGTTTGTTATAATGATGTTAAGAAATCACTGTAATTTTTAAAATATGTGGTTTATTATTATTTTATATTTTACAAAAAAAAAATAATAAAAATATCACTGCCATCAAAATAATCATTAGTGATGTATCTAAAGCCAAGAACAAAATTGTAAGATATTGCAGCTTACCGGTCCTTGAATGTGGTGGCTGCAAAATTCTCTTCAAGTATTCATTCTCTTTATTTTCACCTGGGGTCCTGTTAGTAACACACTTTCCGTCTTGGGGTGACATTGCTCACTCACTGTACTGTATCTAGGCAATAAGCAACATTGTTGCCCTAGGACAGAGGAAGTGTGCTAGGACTCAGGGCCGGTGCCAGGATAAGGCAGCCAAGGCAGCCACCTGAGGGCACCAGGAGAGGGGGCGCCAAAGCCAAGGGTTCCCCAAGAGTTTCTTATGCTGGTGCTGGCGGCTGGCCGGCCCTGCTCGCACGGCACCTGTACCCAGCCCAGCTCAGTACACTGACAGAAGGCGGAGCAGCACAACCCCAGCCGGGCGCTGTTTACTACACCTGCTCACATCCCCTTACTACAGTCCCGCCCCTGCTTACTGCACTCCTCCTCCTCCTCCTTCTCTGCTAGCTGCAGTGCAGAGCGACTATAACACAGTCAAAGAGCACCCCACTCTCTTCACCGAGGATCGCTGCCTGGATCATGAAAAAAGAAATCCCTCCCAACTGGGCGATAGCTGAGAGGGTCACAAACGCCTCCATTTTGATCAGTACACAGAGTGTGTGAGAAGAGAGAGAGCCCAGGGAGGAGCCTGCAGCTCAGTGAGACCAGGGGGAGGGGCCAAAGCCTACAGAAGGCCCAGGATAGCGCAATTGGCAGTGATGGTAAAGCACCGTCACAGATGAAGATTTCTCTTTCCCATCTCTGTGGGAGGTGAGGTGAGACAAGCAATCTGTGTATATTATTGTACCAGTCCTGCCCTTGTGCCATGCATGCAATCTCTGACCATCTCTTGTGCCATGTATGCAGCCTCTGACAATCTCTTGTGCCATGTATGCAGTCTCTGACAATCTCTTGTGCCATGTATGCAGTCTCTGACAATCGCTTGTGCCATGTATGCAGTCTCTGACAATCGCTTGTGCCATGTATGCAGTCTCTGACAATCTCTTGTGCCATGTATGCAGTCTCTGATTGTCTCTTGTGCCATGTATGCAGTCTCTGACAATCTCTTGTGCCATGTATGCAGTCTCTGATTGTTTCTTGTGCCATGTATGCAGTCTCTGATCATCTCTTGTGTCATGTATGCAGTCTCTGATCGTCTCTTGTGCCATGTATGCAGTCTCTGATCGTCTATTGTGCCATGTATACAGTCTATGATCGTCTCTTGTGCCATGTATGCAGTCTCTGACAATTTCTTGTGCCATGTATGCCCCATCAGCCCAATTCCTGCACCTTCACACCTCAGATCAGCCCCAATTCATGCACCTTCACACCTCAGATCAGCCCCAATTCATGCACCTTCACACCTCAGATCAGCCCCAATTCATGTACCTTCACACATCAAATCAGCCCCAATTCCTGCACCTTCACACCTCAGATCAGCCTCAATTCCTGCACCTTCACACCTTAGATCACTGTCCCCCCTGCAAATCTGTTTCTGAACTTATCTGCTCATCTGCCCCACCTCTGTACCCCCTGCTCCTCTGCCCCACAGCTGTAACCCCCTACTCATCTGTCCCACCAATGTATCTCCTTTCTCCTCTTTTCCGCCACTGTACCCCCCCCCCCCCCCCGTACATCTGCCCCACCTCTGTACCCCCTGCTCTTCTGCCCAACCACTGTAACCCCCTGCTCATCTGTCCCACCAATGCACCTCCTTTCAGATCTGCCCCACCGCTGTACCCCCCCTGCTCTTCTGTCCCACTGCTGAACCCCCTTCTCATCTGCCTCAACACTGAACCCCCCTGCTCATCTTTCCCACCACTGTAAACCCTGCTCATCTGCCCCATCACTGTACCCCCCTGCTCTTCTGTCCTACCGCTGAACCCCCTTCTCATCTGCCTCAACACTGTAAACCTTGCTCATCTGTCCCATCAGTGTACCCCCCCTGCTTTTCTGTCCCACCTCTGAACCCCCATCTCATCCCTCCTACCACTGTACCTCCTGCACATCTGCCCCACCGCTGTACCTCCTTAATCTTCTGTCCCACCACTGTAACCCTTCTGCTCATCTGCCCCACTACTGTACCTCCCTGCACATCTGCTCCACCGCCGTATCACTATGTCTCACCTTCTCATCTGTCCTAATACTAAATCCATCTGCTCATCTGCCCTACCACTGTAACCCGCTTTCTCATCTGCCCCACCAATGTACCTCTTGCACATCTGTCTCACCTCTTTTCGCCCTACTCTCCTGCCCCACCACTGTGACCCCCTGCTCATCTGTCCTACCAATACCCCTTCTTTCACATCTGTCCCACTGCTCTACCCCCCTGCTTTTCTGTCCCACCACAAACCCCCTTCTTACCTGACCCAACACTTAAGCCCCCTGCTCATCTGTCCCATCACTGTACCCCCCTGCTCTTCTGTCCCACTGCTGAACCCCCTTCTCATCCCTTCCACCACTGTACCTCCCTGCTCATTTTCCCCACCGCTGTACCTTCCTGCTCATCTGCTCCACCGCTGTACCCTCTTTTCATCTATGATATGTGTGATATGCAGAGTGGTGAAAGAGATGAGACACATCTACCTGTCCTGGCACACTCACCCTGCTGATCCACCTCTCGCATCCAGCCCACGTGTTTGTATGTGCTTGTATGTGATGTATGGGATGTCACATACAAGCATCTGGAATGGATGCGCAATAAGGAGCTCAGGCCAGGGGTATTTTCTGAAAGCAGTGGGCCTGGGTGCAAGATCATAAGTTGGGCCCCCGCAGCTGAGAAAAAGTGTGGTGCTTTGCGCCGCAGCAAAATTTGGGTGTGATTTTCATTGCGCTGAATACTGGCTGTGGCTTAAAGGGACACAGAGTGCCGGGGTTCAGTAGTAAGTGATGCAATAGTTCAGGAATAATTTCAACAAAGTTCCCAGAAGCTCAACATTAATTCCACAAACTGTCACCTGATTGTGGTTTTCTCAATCACAGTGAAATCCCTTCTTTCTGAGATTGGTAGTGGCAACCAAGCGAGACATCTTTCTCCAGGTGTTGAGTGGGGCTAGCAAGACTGTGATTGGCAGTACTCCTCCTCCTGGAAACAGGGACCGCCACCCCCCCCCCCTCCCCCAAGAAGAACTGCACCCAATCTCTTCCCCATTACAAAAGCTGACGATCGCAGCTACAGCAAAGTTAGAGAACCAAACAATGTTTCCCATATTTTACAATGTGTGGGGGCACAGTGCCTCCCCCTCAGTGCAGGTGCGGTGTGGGGAATTCTGAAATTGGAATGCATTAGTGTCTCACTGACACTTCCCTGCACTGCTCTGCTGAGGAGGGAGGCGAGTGCCGGCAAAAAGAGGCTTTGCGTGCCGCTTGTGGCACCTGTGCCGCGGGTTGCCTACCCCTGCTCTAGATGAACCCTGGTTAAAAAAGGTTGGCTTACAATAAGAACATAATTATACCCTGCTGTGATCAGTTTTGATCATTTTTAATTTTTTTCTGTTATTAATAATCTTTGTGTGCAGTACAGCTTATGCCCAGCAGGAGGTGCTGCACCCCTTCCATAAACACTGTTGTGTAGACTGGGGAGCAGAGTGGAAAGCATACCTTCTGACCAGTACATTTAACCTCTTGTAGTTCTCACAAACACACCAGTGTGAGTATTGATTTGTTATGGCTTGGCACTCATAGCCACATTAAAATGTAAGGATCCCTTGTGTCTTGAATGTGCCCGACGGTCGTATTCCTCCGGCTGAAACTTATTATTGGAAATTGACACTCCTTTACGTCGCCCTGGTAGAATTTTTTGTAATACTACAACAGCTTGGCTGGATGGCTGGAATACACAGGCTGGAATGAAGGATCCAGTATATGACCATTCTTTGTTCCGATTTTAGCTGCATGAAGTCACTAGAATTGACCCTAATGATGTGGACTACACAATAATGTGACCCATGTACCTTGACATGAAATGAAGGATAGTTCTACAATCCCCATACACCTGCAGACTGAGTTCTTTTACAGGAAAACTGTAATTGTTTCACTAAATACAAGTCCAAATCTCATATGTAGACAAATACAGCTTCACACTACAAAACCTACCCAGAGCCAATATAATATTTAAATATTTCAGTATCCTTGCTTGTGTGGTGGGCCCCACCATGCAAAATAAAGGCCATCTTTTGTTGGTCAAGATGGTCATTATTCTCCAAGACCACATGTGTGACCATCTTATTTGATGCTGCAGTGCTTTAACCTTTGGCACCCAACCTGTGGCTCAGGGGCCACATGTGGCCCTTTGGCATTTATTGTGTCCCTGCATACAGTAAACTGTTTTCATTACTTAAGTTCTTACTTAGACCAATGAAGCAAAATTATTCTTTAGACTGAACTCTAGTTACTAAATGGATTTCTTTAAGTCAGTGTGTCTAGGTTAATTGTTGCCTGAGGTGGCCATTTTGCTGTCGCCTTCCCCTGAGCTGGTTCGATCTCCAGCGGATATCCTGGTTACCAAGGCAGCCCACGTACAACTCACCAAACAAGTAAAGAAAACATTGAAAAGCTGGTACAATCTCTAATGGGTACCCCCATTACTATGGCAACTCACCCACATTCCACCAAATGATAAGTGCAAACAATGATTGGACCAACTTTTGAATATTTCTGGTGATCCTGCTATAGTAAGTCTGCTTGTAGCCATGCTACATTATTTTTGCCACCCCCATGTAACCATTTTTGCTTTTTGTATTGACTCTGTGTGGCCCAGCTGCCAGCACCCTAACAACAATGACACAGCCACACAGTATTATTGGTTACTATACCAGCACCCTAGAAACAATGCATGGCTACATAGCATCACTGGTTGCTAGGATGCTGGCACAGCAACCAATGATGCTGTGGCACTGCTGCCAGTGACTATTTGAGACTGTGAGTTACTGGTTGCTAGGATGCTGGAAGCTGGTCCGCACAGTGCTTTTGGTTGCTAGAGGGCAGGCAGCTGGACTGCATAGCGTCATTGGTTGTTATGGTACTGTAATATCAATAATCTCTACCAGTCATGCATTAGTTACCAGTGACAATTAATTAACCCCATTTTGCTGCATTAGTGGTACCAGTGTCAGTGTTTATAAACCTCTTCAAGCAGCAGCATACAGGGGTTGATTAACACTGACACTGGCACCACTAATGCAGCACAATGGGGTTAATTAACTGCCACTGGTAACTAATGCATCAGTGACCAGTGAAAGTACGTTAACCCCCTTCTTGCTGCATATTACAATTACCATTCATAATTAATTACCCCCCCCCCCCCTCAGCTCCTCTCTCCCCTCAGAGTTAACGAATTAATCTGCATATGCCTGCTTACTTGTTTGATATACAGCGCGGTTGGTTCCTCCTCTAGGACGCGCTCAGTGCGCCAGCAGCTCTCTATGGTCCACTTCATCCCGCTTCCTGGCCGGCTCGGTGACATCACGCCTTGCCGGTACTAAGAAGCCACTGTCTGACGGAGATTACTCCGTGGCTCTGCCAGACAGGGAAGTGAAGGGGTGGTTCCAGGCTTGTGGCGTGCCAGCACACTACGGACACTTCACCTGCGCCCCCCTTCCTCCAGGAAATTGTGCCGCCCAGGGCATCCGCCCCTGCCCTGTACCGGCCCTGCTTGAAGGGCCACCTACAGCTCAAATTTCAGCCATTTCAGAATGAATCATATGAAATTCTAGCTGTCTCTTTACATCTGGTGGCCATGCTCTTGATTAGTGGGCTTTTGGTCTCAGGTCTTCGGCCTGCTGAGTACTTTGCTTCATTTTAAAATCCGCAAGGCTGTTATATTGGTCTTATTACATTGTCCTTTCCCGGGTCTATATGTCCACCAACAGAAATTGGCATCATACCTATTCCTGTCAGCTAAAGGAACTATTACTTAGGCCTGGAAAAAAACGGTGGTTTCATTCCAGGGTGTGAAAGAACGTATGATGCCCCTCATGGCTAATGAGTCTAGTGTCCTGAAGCAGTGGTTCTCAACCCTGTCCTCAAGTACCCCCAACAGGCCATGTTTGCAGGTTTTCCTTTATCTTGCACAGGTGTTTTCAATTGGAGTCAATGGCTTGGGTATTTTGGACAGATATTTTATCTAAGAGGAATGCCCAAAACATGGCCTGTTGGGGCTACTTGAGGACAGGGTTGAGAACAACTGTCCTGGAGGACTCCCATTCCAAGTTTCTCAAAATTTGGGAACCTTGGATTGAGTATGTTTTCCCCTCATTACAGCTCGCTAGTATTTGCGGCTTATGATTGCTGGTGTGGAGGTCCCAAGTCCATGGTTCTCCCAATTCCTGCCTTTCTTTCATTTTTTTCTTTTTTATTCTTCATATCCTTGGGTCCCCTTACTACCCAATCTCTCTTTCCAATTTTATCCTTTACTTTGTATTGGGCTGCACCACAGCTGGGAAACCTGCCATTTGGGGTTCTCCTTTTGGGTTCCCCGGTATATTACTCTGTTCTGATTTTCATTGGCAACTCCCTGTGTTTTATATTTATGGATGCTCTTCTTCTAGCCCCTGCGTGGGTGATTTTGGTGCTCATTTGGTTATGTTTGAAAATGCTAATTAAAATTATTGATCTGAAATTCGAGCTGTCTAAGGCCTGCTTTAGCTACCTAACATAAGTCTTTGGGAATAATTTACACATTTTGACATCTATGTTAACTGCATTTCTCAATTCACAATTTTAAATAAAAAAATACAAACAAGCTAGTCTGTAAGAGAAAATTAATAACATTTACCCGTGCCACCTTGAGGATCTTCACTCTCTTGTAGAGCTAGAAAAATCGGATCACCTTAATCATCTAACAAAACACGGTGTACCAGATTTCTGCATCCCCCGCTACATGCAGTGGTTATACCCGCAGGCTGTTACAGTACCTTGAAAAAGTATTCATACCCCTTGACATTTTCCACATTTTCTCATGTTATAACTAAAAATGTAAATGTATTTTTGGGGGATTTTATGTGATAGACAAAAACAAAGTGGCACATAATTGTGAAGTAGAAGGAAAATGGTTTTCCAAATTTTTTACAAAAAAATATGTGAAAAGTGTAGCATGCATTTGTATTCAGCCCCCTTTACTCTGATACCCCTCCCTAAAATCTAGTGGAACAAATTTCCTTCAAAAGCCACCTAATTAGTAAATAGAGTTCACCTGTGTTTAATATAATCTCAGTATAAATACAGCTGTTCTGTGAAGCCCTCAGAGGTTTGTTAAATAACCTTAGTAAACAAACAGCATCATGAAGGCCAAGGAACACACTAGACAGGTCAGGGATAAAGTTGTGGAGACGTTTAAAGCAGGGTTAGGTTATAAAAAAATATACCAAGATTTGAACATCTCATGAAGCACCGTTCGATCCATCATCAGAAATTGGAAAGAGTATGACACAACCGCAAACCTACCAAGACATGGCTGTTCACCTAAACTGACAGGCCGGGCAAGGAGAGCATTAATCAGAGAAGCAGCCAAGAGGCCCATAGTAACTCTGGAGGAGCTGCAGAGATCCACAGCTCAGGTAGGAGAAATCTGTCAACAGGACAACTATTATTCGTGCACTCCACAAATCTGGCCTTTATGTAAGAGTAGCCAGAAGAAAGCCATTGCTGAAAAAAAGCCATAGGAAATCCCATTTGCAGTTTGTGAGAAGCCATGTGGGGACACAGCAAACATGTAGAAGAAGGTGCTCTGGTCAGATGAGACCAAAATTTAACTTTTTGGCCTAAAAACAAAACGCTATGTGTGTTTCAGAAAACTAACACAGCACATCACTCTGAGCACACCATCCCCACCGTGAAACATGGTGGTAGCATCATGTTGTGGGGATGCTTTTCTTCAGCAGGAACAGGGAAGATGGTCAGAGATGATGGAAAGATGGATGGAGCCAAATACAGGTAAATCTTAGAGGAAAACCTGTTAGAGTTTGCAAAAGACTTGATACTGGGGCGGAGGTTCACCTTCCAGCAGGACAATGGCCCTAAACATACAGCCAGAGCTACAATGAAATGGTTTAGATCGGGCATCACTAAATGGCGACCCATGGTCCGCGTCCAGCCTAAGCTGCTGCTCTTTCCGGACTGCCACAATCGTGCCATTTAGTCTGCGCTTTTGTCCCCAACCCAACAATTCTGGACTGGGGCGGGACCAGCACTGCGTGGATAGAGGTAGCTTTCTGTCACGTTAATTAGGAGGTGATTGGCGGTCCTAGCAGCCAATCACCAGTTTGCTAATATGAAAAGTTAACCCAGCAGCTCCCGCGCCCGCCCAGTGCTGCTGTGCCTCTGCTTTCAGTTTAGGATTGTCCCGCCTCCTTCTCCCTGCTCTGTGAAAGGTAGGAGAGTGAAGGGAGGAAAAGTCATGGAACTGTGAAGGATACGGTGTGGGGGAAGGGGGCAGTGCTGTGTGTGGGTGGTCATGTAAAGGGGGCAATACTGTGTGGGGGATATGTGAAGGGGCTATACTGTGGCATATGTGAAAGGGGCAAAACTGTGTGGGGGGATATGTGAAGGGGGCAATACTGTGTGGGGGATATGTGAAGGGGGCAATACTATGTGGGGGGATATATGAAGGGGGCAATGCTATGGCTTATGTGAAAAGGGCAATACTGTGTGGGGATATGTGAAGGGGGCAATACTGTGGGTTATGTGAAAGGGGAAATACTGTGTGGGGATATGTGAAGGGGGCAATACTATGGGACATTTTAAGGGGGCAATACTGTGCAATATGTGAAGGGGGCAATACTATGGGATGTGTGAAAGGGGCAATACTGTGGGATGTGTGAAAGGGGCAATACTGTGTGGGGGGATATGTGAAGGGGGCAATACTGTGTGGGGGGTTATGTGAAGGGGCAATGCTGTGTAGGGGGATATGTGAAGGGGCAATTCTGTGTGGGGGGATATGTGAAGGGGGACAATGCTGTGTGGGGGGATATGTGATGGGGGGCAATGCTGTGTGGGGGGATATGTGATGGGGGTCAATGCTGTGTGGGGGATATGTGAAGGGGGCAGTGCTGTGGTGGGAATGATGTGAAGGGGGACAAGCAGCTGCACACAGAATTAGGTGCTGCACAGAAAACATGCAGGGGTACCATTGACTGTTAAACGCACTGAAATACAAGGTGTAATTTCCCACACATGGAAATTGCATGGTACAAACGCACCATGCAGTTTCCATGTGGCTGCATTTTTTAAAAGGTGACAGGACCTTTTCCCAGCAGAAAACGCAGGCACAGCAGCCCATTCAAATGAATGGACTGTCGTGCCTTCACACTTTGCTGTGATGTGATGTCCTGTACAGAGGTACAGAGGTTCAAGAGTTAAATTGAGTGCACGTGTGGAGCCCACTCTGCTACTGGGGGAATGGTAATCGAAAACACTGGACAGGTGGATGTGGACATTGGCCCAGCTTGTCCCCCCTAAATGCAGATTACAGTGAAGGTGCACATTGTCACGGGGAAATGAGATTTAACTGGAGAACAGTTACAGTGTCAGTGTACATGGTGTATGTTCATCTCTAACAGTAGAGGTCCGCCTTAAGATTGCGTATTCCCCCACGGCAGTTTCAGCCTTGTCCCAGTGCATTTAAGAACATGGCACAAAGCAAAGGTACCCCATGTGTGTAGTGAAGTGACCCTGTCCAAGGTGCCCCCCCCCTTGAGGTAGGCCTCTCATGTGACCCTTGTTTGGCGCGCAACGATGGGGAAAACATAGAGGACATGACAACCAAACACCCACTTACCCTTACATGTCACTAATGTGTTTCTGCAGCGCTTTAGAGATATAGTGGCTGGTACGTGGAACCACAGCACCTAGCCGGGTGAGCAGGCATCTGGGTCACCTGGAGTGGCTCTGCAAGAGAGTGAAAATCAGAGTAACTAGAAGTTATTACTTTTCGTTTGCAGGTTGACTTTTTTTTTTTTGACAAAAAACTTTGCCGTCTATACAGTGAAACAGGGTAAAGACAGAGGCTGATGTACAGCATGCAATAATCCATAGCAACCAATTCAATTTCCCTTTACTGCAGTGAGGTCATTTGAGAGGTGATTCCTGATTGACTGTTTTGGGTTACTGCTCTCACACTGCACTTTGCCTTATTGAATAAGCTAGTTTATATTATAAAGGGCTAGTAACCTTTTATGACGATATGCCATATGTGAAACAATTACATTCGCAATTTTATATGCATTTAGGAATATGTGTCTATAGGTACATCTAAGATCGGAATTCATTTGAGAAAAGGTCTCAGTAATGAGGGCCATTGTTGCTCACAATTCATTTCCTTTTAGTAATCTTCCTGCAGAATCATAAAAAAAATATATTTTTAAGTGGCTGCACAGAAGGTATAAATATATTGTGTCATTATTCAACTTCTCTGTTACACAATAGTGTGATAAAGGTATTTCAGTTGTAGGGCTGATAATACCGAGTTGATACAACCCTAGATCCCCAAAAAGTTGGGATGCTGTGTAAAATTAGCAAATCCTGTAAACCCATATTTTATACACACTAGAAAACAGAAACATATAGTATGTTTAAATTGAGAAAATGGGCCATTTTAAGAAAAAAAAAAGGTAATTTTGAAATTGATGGTAGCAACATGTTGGGATAGGGCAACAAAAATCTGGTAAAGTAAGTGGTACTAACAAGAAAGAGCTGGAAGAACATTTAGCAACTATGTAGGTTAAATGGCGACAGCTCAGTAACATGATTAGGTATAAAAAGAGCATCTTAGAGACTCAAAGTGTTTCAGAAGTAAAGATGGGCAGAGGTTCACCAATCTGTGAAAAGCTGCATCTAAAAGTTGTCGAAACAATTTCAGAATAATGTTCCTTAACGAAAAATTGCAAAGACATTAAATATATCATCATCTACAGTAAATATTATTATTAAAAGATTCCAGGAATGGAGGAAGGAGGAAGGCGAAATCTCTGTGTGCAAGGGACAAGGCCGAAGCGCAATATTGGATGCCCGTGATATTCGGGCCCTCAGATGGCACTGCATTAAAAACAGGCATTATTCTGTAGTGGTGCAATGGATCGTCACTTAACCATGATCTGAACGGGTCTACCTGTTCGGATCGGCACATCCGCAGAGCGCTCCGCTGTCTCAGCCTTAAGAAAGGCAGCGGCTTCGGCCTAGCTCCGGAGTGGCAGCATTTTGGTACACCCGGCGAAGGCGGGAGATGTCTATTAGAGTGGGAGAGATTGTGGATATTACAGTGAGTGGGGGAGATGTCTATTACAGTGGGAGAGATTGTGGATATTACAGTGAGTGGGGGAGATGTCTATTACAGTGGGAGAGATTGTGGATATTACAGTGAGTGGGGGAGATGTCTATTACAGTGGGAGAGATTGTGGATATTACAGTGAGTGGGGGAGATGTCTATTACAGTGGGGGAGATGTCCATTACAGTGGGGGAGATTGTGGATATTACAGTGGGGGAGATTGTGGATATTACAGTGGGGAGATTGTGGATATTACAGTGGGGGAGATGACGTGGATATTACAGTGGGGGAGATGACGCGGATATCACAGTGGGGGAGATGATGTGGATAATACAGCAGGGAGATGACGTGGATATTACAGCGGGGAGATGATGTGGATATTACTATATAAACTCTTTTTTTTTTTTGCTTATCCGAAAAAAGACCGGCTCTGATCCGAACCGTGAGTTTTTTGATCTGTTACACCCCTATTATTCTGTGATCACTGCATGGGCTCAGAAATACTTCCAAAAATCATTGTCTGTGAAATGCAAGTTAAAGCTCTATCATGCAAACAAGAAGCCATATCTGAATATGATCCAGAAATGCTGCCATCTTCTCTGGGACAAAGTACATTTAAAATGGTCTGTTGCAAAGTGGAAAACTGTTCTGTGGTCAGACAAATTGAAATTTGATATTTATTTTAAGCAACCATATTTGCCGCTTCCTCTGGACTAAAGAGGAAAAGGACCTTCCGGCTTGTTTTCAGCACTCAATTCAAAAGCCTGCATCTCTGATGGTATGGGGGTGCATTAGTGTGTATAAATGGGCAGATTGCACATCTGGAAAGGCACCATCATTGCTGAAAATATATTCATGTTTTTTAGCAGCATAGGCTCCCATCCAGATGACATCTTTTTCATGGAAAGCCTTTCATATTTCAGCAGGACGGTGATAAACCACATACTGCATCTATGACAACAGTATGGCTTTGTTGCAGAAAAATCTGAGTGCTTAACTGGCCTACCTGCAGTCCAGACCTTTCACCAATTGTAAACATTTGGTGTATCTTTAAACGACAAATAAAACAAAGAAGACCCAGAACTGTTGAGCAGTTGGAATCCTATATCAGGCAAGAATGGGACAACATTTCTCTCCCAAAACTCCAGCAACTGATCTCAGTTCCCAGACATTTACAGAGTGTTGTTAAAGGAAGAGGCGGGGATGCTACACTGTGGTAAACATAGCCCTGTCCCAATGTTTTTGAGACATGTTGCTGCCATCAATTTCAAAATGACCTTATATTTTTCTTAAACTGTCACCTTTTCTCAGTTTAAACTTTTGAAATGTTTTCTCTTTTCTATTGTGAATAAAACATGGGTTTATGAGATTTGCAGATCATTGCATTCTGTTTTTATGTAGATTTTACACATTGGGGTTGTATTTCAGTTATGGGTAGACTGGTATTTCAGTTAGAGGTGGGATGCTATTTCAACTACATGTTGGCTGGTAGCTCAGGAACAGATGGGCTGTATTACCCACAGGTTTCTTGTATCTCTCTGAAAATTCAAAGATAAATTTTACAGAGAATGAGCCAAGACTGGGCTTACCCATGAATCATCCTAATTTCTCCTAATTGTATGGTCTAACCTATGAAAGAGGCATATTTCCCCTTTATTTTGCTTTGCTCATTTGTGAGAGATTGGCTCTTTAAGCTTATAATCAGAGGTTAGAGGTTCCTTTAGGTTTGACAGATGCTACTCTATTATCTGCCATTACTCATGTAGATAATATAGACAGTTTTACAGCTCCTGAGTATCCACAATATTATCAAACAGAGTCCTGTTGTCGTTTACACTCCTCTTAAAGCCAAAGTTTAGTTATGGCAATTTTTCCAAGTTGTGGCAATGTAACTTTGCAGGTGTACCTGTGGGATCCCTGTGGAAGCTGAAGATTCCAGCTAATGGAAGCTGGTTGCTGCTGGCTTTGGGTCACATGCCAAGGGGCTGTCCTGCTGCTTTCTGAACACACGAGGTTGCGCAGTGGGCACAGGCACTATTCAGAGAACACCTTGTATTTTCTCAATGAATGAAAAGTGTTCTCTAATTTGACGAGGTGGAGATTGTGACCTCCTCATCTCTTCATCTTGTCTAATCAAAGAACACTTTTCATTCGTTGAAAAAATTCAAAGTGTTCCCTGAATGGCACCTATGGTGAGTGAGCAACTTCCTGTGTTCACAAAGCACCAGGGCAACTGCTCAGCATGGGACCCGGAAGCTAGCGATGATCACTGGAAAAGTGATGCCTACTACAGTGATTTCCAGCTTCCACAGGGATCCCACAGGTATGGCACATACATACTTACACTGGTGCAGTAACTACGCAAAAATTGCAGTGCCTAAACTTCAGTTTTAACTACAGGGTTCTATTAGGTCTGCCAGATGGTAGAGCAGCAACTGTCATCCTTCAGGGGACCTGCTGACTTTAAGGGCCTATAATCTTCCTTTGACACAGTATCTAAAGCAAAACATTTTTTATTTGTTTTGCATATAGTGTTTAGAACCCTGTTATATTTTTATTGCTGTCTATGTCTCCAATTGTGAGATTTACTGCTTTATTTGTCATTGCATCTGTTACCACTGGGACTGAGATTGATGAAAAATCCAACATTTTGAGTTGCCACCGGAACAGGAATGGAGCAAAAATCTTCCAATGGGCACACTGATATGACAGCTGTCTAAGAAGGGATTCTTTCACTATGGAGAGTTTTTCTCATACTGCCTGTTCTATCTACAGAACAGGAAATGGTGAGAAATCTCCCCTATGGGACACAGATGAAAAAGAAAAAAAAATATCTTAACTAGGCTTTAAACCTTTCCATAATCTACAGAAAAATGGGACGTCCAAAAGGAGACCACCCAAGGGGTGAGCAACAGCCACTGAGAGATGCAACAGATGTGAATATCTTACTATAGGAATATCAGAAGAATTAGAAAAGTTGGAAGCAAATAACAAAATTGCTACTAACAAGGTAAGGCACCAAGAATGAATCTGGCTGCCAGACAAGTAGCACTGCTGGAGGCAAACTGCTATCTGAAAGAACGATAGACCTCTACAAAACTGCAGGGGCCACCAGTCAACCACCACGAAGTAAAACAGATGGAAAAAACACAGACCAACACCCAAAGTGGTTATCAATAAAGGATATCTGAGGATAATGCACTAGACTGGTTTGCCCTCTGTTTCAGTGGAGGCTGGTGCTCAAAACTTTCGGAGGGGCGCAAAAAAATGAAAAATTTAACTGTTAGTAATGCAGGACTGTAAATAGCCATTTATCAGGTGTATATAGTGCAGAATTCCATGTGTGTCTGTATGTATATAGTGCTAGATTTTGTGTGTGTTCCTTTTCCATGGCCATTTGTTAATTAGCTTCCTACCTACAATAATTTATTCATATAAATTTCCCTTCAACCTTGATTTGCCCTAATGCGAAGGGATTTTTATAAAAATCCCACTTGCAGTTTCTCTTCATAACTGGCAGCATTGTGCTGTAAATCAATACACTGTAATAATGGTTATTATTGTGTGAGTTTTTTTATGGGGTTTAGAGGAAGATGGGTGTATACAGCTATATATATACACCCACCTTCTTTCCTGTATATAGAGACCTTCCTCCATCACCGACTGCAGATATACATCATCTGTCCTGTATATAGCTATATATACACCCACCTTCCTTTCTGTGTATAAATACCTTCCTCCATCACTGACTGCAGATATACATCATCTGTCCTGTATACAGCTATATATACAGTAACAGGACAGATGATGTATACAGGAAGGAAGAAGGTGGGTGTGTATAGCTGTATACTGTGGACAGGACAGACAGATGATATATTCACTTCAGTGATGATGATCGAGGAAGCAGGTCTCTCCTCCGAGCCGATCTCTGTACCCCGCTCACTCCAGCCGTGTGATCAGTCACCCCCCTGGCCCCCGGGCCCAGTCTGCACTGTCTGCCACTGAGTTTGTCTGACTCAGGTGGTGGACTGCTTGGAGTGGAGAGAGAGAAGCGGGGAAGTGTGTGCGGAGTAGAGGGGCGGCTGTCAGTGCACAAGGTGACAAACAGCTTACCGGTCTGGCCAAGTATTAGAGAGGCACCTCTCAGCTCAGGTCTTTCTCTGCTGCTTCTTTCCATTACATCCACAACACAGACAGTGAGTGGTGGGAAACCGGGAAGTGACACAGAGGTTCCGCGAAAACCTCCGGACCCGTCAATTAAAAAACAGTTACTGGAGGAACCATTGTAGTGTGAGAGTGTTCTGGGCGCATGGCTTACGACCCGAGGACACTCTAAAGACAGCCCAATGGAGCTTCTCAGCCGCAATCACCTTATTGCAACCACGTTAAGCTTCCCATAGACAGCTGTGTGTCCGGTGTCCGTACACACTTAAAGGACCACTTTTTTTCTTCATGACTAGCTTTGGGGGGGGGGGGGGGGTGCCCGTGCGCACCCTATTAATGGACCGCCACTGCTCTGTTTGTTTTATGGCTGCAGCTTGTCCAGACTATCCCATTCTTAATAGGGCAGCATGGCATTTCCATGTGACTCAAGATTGGAACAAGGAGTTAAGAGCCTGTAGAATGTGTACCACTTTTAAGCGCAGGAGGTGCTTTGTTTCCTTCAGCACCTAACATGCTACAGAAACAAGGATGGTGACAAAAGAGAAAAGTAGTAAAAATATACATAAAGTTCCACAGCAGGGCTAAGAAATAAGCATCGAACCTCCTAGGACACTACCAAAAAATTGATATGAGATGGTTAGTTGGGGTTATAAACTGTTCAACTGTTATTATGTTTGTCAGAGGCCACCCCATGAAGGCAACTACATATAATTCAATTGAACTAGGTGGACCAGTGTTTTTCTTTAACCTTACCAACTATGTAATTATATAAGAATTTTTAAGCTTCTCTGTTTCTTAATGGACGATAAAGAAAAAGTGAGCTTTTGTTGACCAGTAATGTTCTGTGTTTCTTTTTACCAAAACAAAATAAGGGTGAATATGATTGGTCAGCATGGACAACATGTCACCTTTACACATTGTTATTCACATTTGTTTTGTTATAAATAGCATAATGCATGCATTGCGAAAAATATTCCTGCCGCACATGTTCCTGGATTGGCGCGGAGTAAAAGGGTGCTCAAGCAATTACCAGCTTGATAGCGGCTTCAGCATGCATAGAAACATACAGTATATCCCCAGCACACCATGGATCTTTAAATTAGAGCCCAAATGTTTTTTAACCACTTCAATACTGGACACTTTCACCCTCATCCTGCCCAGGCCAATTTTCTGATTTCAGTGCTGTCACACTTTGAATGACAATTACTAAGTCATGCAACACTGTACCCAAATACAATTTTCATAATTATTTTTTAGACAGATCTTTTGATGGTATTTAATCACCACTGGGTTTTTTCTTTCTATTATAACATTTTGCAAATCATGAATTTTTCTTCATAAATTTAGAGCAACATGTATTCCCCTACATTTCTTTGGTAAAACAAAGAACCCACCCCTATTTCAAAATGTATCAATCCTGATGTTTTGACAGCCTCTCATCTCATTTACTGAGGCCCTAAAATGCCAGAACAATACAAATACACCCCAAATGACTCCTTTTTTAAAAATTGAAACACCCCAAGGTATTTAGTAAGAGGTATAGTAAGTATTTTGAAGTTGTAATTTTTTGTCCAAATTTTTAGGAGAATTAGAAAATTAAATAAAATTAGTATTTTTCACATTTTTACATGTGTCATTGTGTACATTTATGATAGATGTGATTAGCAACAGCTATCACATGGTGCAGGTGAGCTGTGATTGGCCCTGTACCATGTGGTTACTGTGGTCAATCACAGAGCTCACAATAGTATGCAATGAATAGCTATGAATGAAAGCCATTGGGGTTGATTTACTAAAGGAAAATAGACTGTGCATTTTGTAAAGTGAAGTTTCTCCAGAGCTTAGTTAATGAGCAGAAGCTCTGCTTACTTCCATCATCCAATCATTTGCAAGCAAAAATGCTGTTTTTTTTTAATTTTCCTTGCACGTGATTGGGTATTCTTTGCAAAGTGAAGATTTATCTAATTTACTAAGCTCTGGAGCAACTGCACTTGAAGAGTTTAGTCTATTTGCCTTCAGTAAATCAACCCTTTTTATTGTGTACAAGTCCTGGGGAAAAAAGTGTGGGAACTCCCACCCAAGATCCACTCCCCCACCAAAAAAAGAAATTGATACGCTCATATGCACAAACGCTTCAAAAGTGGTATTTTTCATCCAATTTTCGTATTGTGTGTATGAAGCTGAACTGTTAGTACATAAAAAAAAACAATCCTCAATAAACATAAATACGGTAATTCTCTGAATAATCAGCATTCATACAATTGTGCTTCCAAGTGACATGTGATTTGTCACAGTGTTCACATGGTACCAGGAATGGCTCTGTACAACATTATGTGTTCCACTGTGTCTGGTGGACACAGCGGGTCACAGATTGTGCTGCCGAGCAGCTCCTAGGGCACGCATGAGGTGCACAAGTGGGAGGATATCATACGACATCCACCCGGGATAATGGGGCTCCTGCTTGGCTGTATTAATATAATAGGCCAGATGGGAGGTGGTTAAAGTGATCCTATAACAGCGGTGAAAGTGCAACATTTCGGGGCCCCTCAAGACCCCTTCATCAGACATGTGATCATTACGTGCCTGGCAAAGGGGTCCTACATGGTGATCCCACTGTGATATGATCACTTTAATAAACATATGGGCTTTATTTTGAATATCCATGGAGTGCTGGTGATATATGCTTGTGTTATTGCGTGTGATATAGCGCACAGTGTTTTAGTGTTAATGAGGCGTGAATAAGAATGTCAATAATTCCTGTATAGTAATAGGCAGAGTTGGTGCAGTGATACTTTAAAACCTGTACAGGTAAAATGGTTGGAGAAGAAAAAGATGAATTTACGATTGTGTTTTATAACTTGTCAAAAGTAACACTAAGTTTGTCCACAACAGTGTCCAGTGCTTCCAGTGGATGTGGGCCTTATGTTTGTGTCGTGTTTTTTTGTATACATCATTCATGTTGCCACCTGCTCAATGGCTCAGAATCCCTAGAAATTGTTGTGGAATGCTGGGAGTGAGCTTGCAAACTGTCTGTGGCTTCTGCTGCTGTCCTGTGTTGGTATGTAAATAGATGCGGTAGCCCTGCTCTCCTGTGAACCAGCGGCACCACTTTCTTCCTGTCTTGCCATGAGTTAGGGATGTAGCTCTAGCTCCTCTCTGTGTCACATCTCCTGGTCTCTGAAGACACCGTGCAGAAAAGAAGCTTATTAACAAGCTCTCACAAGACAGTTATTTTTGGAGGAGTCTCGGAGGACCTGACCCTGTAGAGGGGAACTCATTTATTCCACAGCTCCACTGTCCTGCCATTTCCTGCAGAGAAAGGGGAAAAGTGAAAACACATGTTCTGAGGCGAGGTTTAGGAAACCCCGCACAAGACAGATGAGACCTCCTATCCCCGCTACATTAGTCAATGCCGGGATGCTTGCCAACCCAGGTGTTCCTGGCTCTGTCCAAATTTGCCAAGAACAATGAATATAGCATGTGATGGTGCTGACAGAGTCCCTCGCTAATTTCCTGTGTCTTGGCATCTCAAGACCCTTTCCCCACAATTAACTGGAGGATGTGAGTTGTTTGCCCATGGTCCAAAATTTGGTTTTCCAGGACAGGATCACACAGTGCTGGGTTATATCTAATGTCCGGTGATCTCCTGACTGTATATTATCAGGACAGGATCACACAGTGCTGGGTTACGTCCGGTGATCTCCTGACTGTATATTATCAGGCCAGGATCACACAGTGCTGGGTTATATCTAATGTCCGGTGATCTCCTGACTGTATATTATCAGGACAGGATCACACAGTGCTGGGTTATATCTAATGTCCGGTGATCTCCTGACTGTATATTATCAGGACAGGATCACACTGTGCTGGGTTATGTCTAATGTCCGGTGATCTCCTGACTGTATATTATCAGGACGGGATCACACAGTGCTGGGTTATATCTAATGTCCGGTGATCCTCTGACTGTATATTATCAGGAAAGGATCACACAGTGCTGGGTTATATCTAATGTCCGATGATCTCCTGACTGTATATTATCAGGACAGGATCACACAGTGCTGGGTTATATCTGATGTCCGGTGATCCTCTGACTGTATATTATCAGGACAGGATCACACAGTGCTGGGTTATATCTAATGTCCGATGATCTCCTGACTGTATATTATCAGGACAGGATCACACTGTGATGGGTTATATCTAATGTCCAATGATCTCCTGACTGTATATTATCAGGACAGGATCACACAGTGCTGGGTTATATCTAATGTCCGGTGATCCCCTGACTGTATATTATCAGGACAGGATCACACTGTGCTGGGTTATATCTAATGTCCGATGATCTCCTGACTGTATATTATCAGGACAGGATCACACAGTGCTGGGTTACGTCCGGTGATCTCCTGACTGTATATTATCAGGACAGGATCACACAGTGCTGGGTTATATCTGATGTCCGGTGATCTCCTGACTGTATATTATCAGGACAGGATCACACAGTGCTGGGTTATATCTAATGTCCGGTGATCTCCTGACTGTATATTATCAGGCCAAGGTCACACAGTGCTGGGTTATATCTAATGTCCGGTGATCCCCTAGGTCACAGGTATCCAACCTGCGGCCCTCCAGCTGTTGCACTACACATTCTATCTAGCCTCTGCCTTTGGAAGTCATGCCTGCAAATGTCAGCCTTGCAATGCCTCATGGGACTTTCCCTGCAATGCCTCATGGGTCATGTAGTTCTACAACACCTGGAGGGCCGCAGGTTGGACACCCATGCCCTAAGTGTATAATATCAGGACAGGATCACACAGTGCTGGATTATATCTATTGTCTGTTGGTCCCCTGACTGTATATTGTGATATACCTGACAAGAGTGTATATACCTGACAAGAGTGCTTGGTTTATATTAACTAAAGCCAGGCGGATCGAATTTCGGCCAGTTCAGCAGGGACTGGCAGAGATTCGAACAATCTATGGGCGGACTGATATTACCCAAGTCGATCCATTGATCGACTTGGGTACAACCAGCATGTCTCGATTTTTATGGTGCAATTATTGCCAGCAGCTATAGCCACTAGCAATAATCTCTGTGTTCTCTGGCAGGGACGCTGTGCCCTCCTGCCAGCAGAACGCAATACTTCTGCAGGGGGGATTCCCCTATCAACACTGAATGTGATTGACTCACGGTTTGCAGGAAAGAAAATTGCATCATCTATGGCCATCTTAACTGTTTTAGATAATAGCATTAGTGAACTCTACAGTTTAACCTACTCAACAGAAAGACACCCTATACCTTATGGGAAATTGACAAGAAATATCAGTCGTACTAAGTGTAACTGATCCCAGCGCTCAACAGACAAAAAACTTCTTGTACAATAGCTTCTATTATATATATAAAAAAAAGTGAAAATATGAAAGAAAAATATGAATACAATCCCAGCATTAACAGCAGTTAAAAATACCCAAAAGTATTCACTACAGTAATCGGCATTCAATGAACGATAAACTATACACAAACATTAGTCAGTAAGTAAAAAAAAAAATGCCTTGGATCGGGGCAGGAGCCTGTACTGCACTGCACTGGTACAGGGATGTAGTGTGCCAATTACCTGGAGGTAGGTTTTCACATATGTGACGACATGCTGTCATAAGCTACTTTCCCAGTTGTGATACATGTGTTTTAAACTAGTGTTTATATGGTCACTCTACAGCTGTGAATACTCCCCAGCACTTTGATGGGTATTGGTTGTGTATGAGGATGTGTAATGTTACTTTGTTTACATGTTGCTGTCCTAACGGAGCATGTGCGCTGCAGTTTCAAATTGGTCATTGTCGGCCACAGTGATGCTTTTGATATATGATACACCTCATTACATGTAGGGTTAATAGCCCACCCCTCCGAATATTTAGTGAGCATGCCGTGCCGCGTGGCCCTGCCCTCCGAAGAAGACGTGACGACGAAACGCATTAGAGCGTGACTACGTGGCTCTCTCTTGTCAATCACAGTGTGTGTTATCCCGGGTCTCATCGCGGCCAGTCATCCCAGGAAGTTGTAAGAGGACACATGCTGTTTTGTACAGGCTAATGGATACACGCTGTTTTTTTATAGTTCTTCCTGTAAGCATATATTGTTTGTGGGGGATATTTCTTAATAAAATTACAGTATTACGCTATGTGGAGTGTTCCTTTGTTTTGCATCATGCACTTCTGAGCCACTTTATGAGGAACCTTCATGATCCACGGACAAGTGTCTATGAAACATTGGCTGATTAACTCATTCTTGTGGTGAGTGCATTACCAAAGAGGATATTTGTGCACGTGGTGTATCGGTGACGGTATTCAGGAACTTAGTGATTTCTTGTAAGATTCTGTTGGGATACGGATCACCCTACATACTTCATGGACTATCTTATGGGAAATTGATTACATTTTTTTTTTTAAACCCTAGCTCAATGTTGACCATCAGAGCTTATGTTTAATGGCACACAAGAATGCTTCACACGTTGTAATGGAGCATTTTTATATTTCTATTGACCCTCCTGCACCATGCACTGATATCAGACATGTGGCAGATATAAATAGCAGGGGGGCACTGTCTGTGCACATAAATAATGTGAGCAACTTACTTCACCTTCATGCCTAAATTACTTCATACATGTCCAGTCCCTGGTACCACAGTGCCAAATCTGTCTGGAACACTTTCATATGGGGAAGTCACAAGGTTGCCATGTTGGATTCTTTTTAAGCTCTTCTTATGTATAGCCACACATACTCCTCTCTACACACTGTCCATGTAAATAAAATGCTTCCTAGAGTCATTGGAGTAAAGTAAAAGGAGAAGGGTATATTCCATGATATTGGATCTTATTGTCACTTGGGACCCATTGTTCAGATGATCACTGCTTGGCCTCCCTCCAGTTAGGCAGTGGAGCTCCTGATTTAGCCACCACTGTATCCCATATTCTGAGGTCTGGGTCTAGCAGTACAGCTGGACACCCTTTACAAACCCCATCTTGTGGAAAGAAAATTATCAAATCAGAATTCTGTTGACTGGACTGAGTATTCCTGTTCCTTAGTCATTCTCCATAACTCTACATTACATAACTGGCTTACCAAATAAACACTGATAATAGGCTGTTTGGAATCATCCAATGTCCTGTCTCTGCAAGGCAGTAGAAAACTTCTTGTGCCATTCAATTTAATTTGCTTTCATCCTTTACCCTAATATACAAATCTCTAGAGTGCCACTGCCTAGTTAACCCCTTTGCAGACAGCAAAGTGCAAACAGTAAAGGAGCATGTCTATTATCATTAGTATTATTATTATTAGTGTTGAATAAACATGGGAGAGATTTTGATAGCTCAAGTCCTCTCTTAGTCCTTGTTCTTGTTTTGGTTTCGCTGTGTCCCCCTCCCCACCCTTCCTGTCACCTTGGCTCCTGTCTCACATACTCTCGATTCCCGGTATCTCATTCCCCAGCGGCCCATTGTATTCCAGGCAGATGGAGCCCATTCCACCGAGACTTTACTCTGTGACAGCAATATAAATAGCCCCGGAAAAAAAATCAGGGGACTCTGGCATAGTTCTGGGCCAAAACAGAGCATTTATGAGCTGGATTGTGTGCCTAAATTGTACGTGTTATAACCACATCTGTTTATGTAGAAGAAGAGGAACAAATAACTACACTGAAGAACTGACACTCTAATTAGTCATAGCAGATCTAAATGGTATTTGGTAGAGTGTTTAAAAAGATATATAAATAATATTCATTACATGACCCCCTGCTTTACCGAAGAGATATGTAGTTGCACACAACAGTTATAATAAAAAGCCAAGGTATCTGGAGGCATGAGTTGCTAGCTCCAGGCAATAAGAATCCAATGCCCCAGTATTCACTGCATCAAAGCTCAATACCTTTGTTGTGCATTTAATGTACTAAGTGAATAATACACTCTTCAATGCCAAGGTCCCTTTAGCAGCAGTAAAACTTAAAGCGAATAAATAAATACATAAATATTGGCATTGCTTTTTTATTTTACTAATTTTATTAAGATTAAGAAATCTATCCATCTTCTGTTAAAAAAGCCCCAAATGTAAAAAATGAGAAGTGCACCAGTTACATATAGCCACACTATGATACAGGCATACCCCACTTTTAAGTACACAATGGGGTTTATTTACTAAAGCTGGAAAGTGAAAAATCAGGCTCACTTCTGCATAGAATCCAATGAGCTTCTAACCCCAGCTTGTTCAATTAAGATTTGGTAATAAAACCTGGAAGCTGATTGGTTTCTATGCAGGAGTGTGCCTAATTTTGCACTTTCCAGCTTTAGTAAATAAACCCCATTGTGTACTTAAAAGTGGGGTATGCCTGTATTTATATTTATGATTAGTCCTCTGATTAGAATGACAATAGTTTAATTATTGACTAAACAGGTACAGTTATTTGGTATTTTGTTAGCCAAACATTGCATAATAAGGCCCCCGTTCACATCTTAGTATTCTAGAATCTACAGCGGAATCACGTGATTCTATCCACTGTTCTGGAGTGCAGTAAAATCACTGCAAAACATACAATGCGCATTTAACAATAATGGCACCCCAAATGTACAAAAGAGGCGGGTGTTTGCTGTACGACAAGATGCATGCAAATGCCCAAAACCGTGTTTTCCAAAAATGTGCCATGGTTGGCTCCAAAAAAAGATACAGAAGCTACTATGGTGTGTTTTTGGAGCATAAAGCAGCTCATTCAAATTATGCATTTAAAAAACTTGATGCTCTGCAGTTACTAGAAGTGAACAGGGCCTTAGTGCAAGTTTAGAGAATTCCCTCTGGCTCTATATACCACAACATTGGTGTAACTGCATTGACTTATGTTACCCATAGTTGGATAGAAGAGGTGAGGGGCGAGATCCAGAGCCTAGAGATCTCTCGTGTCAAGTAATAGCAATTTTTTTAAAAAGTGGTCAATCTGCCTGGGGCATATTCCCCAGTTAGGTGCCCCAGGAAGAAGTCATCTTGTGACGAAACGACGTAGGGTGAGCGGCGTGCTGACGTCACCTCCATTCCCCGTCCATCCAGGAAGCGACGGGCAGCGAGAGAGAGTGAGCCGGCCGGCTCGACATTGATTTTAAACTTGCCTATTGACTGCATACCAAATGTAAGTGTGATATGGTTTTTTTATATGAATAAAATTTTAAAGCAATATTGCGCTATGGATACCCGTTTGTTTTCCATGTAAACGCTTGTGGAAGAGAGCAAGGAATACCTAGACAGGACCTTTATGTGTACCCATACTCTGTGAGAGATACTTGGAGGACCCCGGATAGAGACCCTGGCAGGGGGATAAGCCACAGGCCTTTTTGATCTCTCTAACACAGAGATCAAAGTAGCTGGTAAGCGGCAGTGTTTTTATCTGGTGGAGGATCCTTCTCTTCTTTTTAATCACTCCTTTCCGAGGGTGTCAAATATAGGAGCACTACGGAAACACTAGCAACAGGACTACAACACCCCTTGTGGACTTCCTTGCATGATATTTTATTCTATTTTATAAATAATTTCTTTATCATTATTTTTTATTTTTTCATATATATTTTTTAAGGAAAATTTTCTAAAATTTTCTTAGATGATGTTGCATGAAGTTTTGTTCACGGTCACATGTTTACAAGCACTGTAATTGTTTGATTACACATTGTTTGGGTGGCGTAATCTTTGAAGTTGCATTTTGGGCCAATTAGATTGCATCCAGTGGTTGCCCAATATGTGCACAATTACGCACAAATCAGTAGTTCAAGGTTGAACCCATTTTCACCCATTTTCTCACGATTGGTTTTCAATGTATGTAAATTTCCAGCGCAGCTATTTTTTTGCATCATATTCCCCAGTTAGCCTAGTACTCAGAGCAAAGGGATAGTGAAATCCAAACATAAGAACAGAATAACGCCCCATGCACATTGGTCATTTGATGCATAAGGTTCCAGGGAATATTCAGGACCTCTTGCATTCTGGACATTTGCCCCTGGGAGCATACTGCCCTAAAAGTTAGTAGCAATCAGTGTACCATCCAGCCCCGTCCAGCTGCAGCATCTGTCAGCCTCTCCTAGAGTTCAAATAGAGTTTTTGTATGCCCTGCTCCCAGTATCTTTGTTAGCTGGGGCAGCACCATAGAATGTGAAAAAATCTCTTGTATGTATCTACAGTTTTGGATATTGTGGAGGAACTCTGAGTCTGGCTTTCAATGTTTAGCTGTGTCTGTACCCAAAACATTTGTGAGAGTTGTTGTACATTGTTTAGGACCTATTCACACCTTTCCTTTCTGGTGTGTTGCATGTGTTATGACATATGTTAATGAGTGTTGTGTTATGCAACCAATTCATTTTAATGGGCTACCAATGCAACAGAAGGGACAAAAAAAGGTCAGGCTCAAGTTAGAGCAGCACAATGCACCACAACATATGGCAGTGCATTACTGTGTTTTGCTGTGATATGTAAGGCATGTGGGTTCCCTTAAGTCTGGTACACACTAATCGTTTTTTTCTGGTTGAACGAAACCTCACAGCTCCGATGTTAGTACAGCTATCTCCCCTGGTGAGCTGTTGTGTTCTGACAGAAGGACGACGCCCCCCCCGCCAGAACACTCCGGTCAGCTGATCGGGAGAAGGTCAGCTGTTCGTTTTCCATCATGCACGTCTGACAGAAGCTGGCCAAAAGGCAGGCTTCTGTTGGACCGGCTGAAATACATGCGGGCCGAATATCAACCAGTTTTTATTGAACCGGCCGATGTCTCCCGACATTTGGACCGTGTATACGGACCATTAGTGCATTGGAATTCCTTGAAAATGAATGACATTGCAGCGCAATAATGTTCGTATGGTGCATTAAACTGTTTTGTAGTGATGAGCATGTTACTGCAACACATGGATGTGAACGGGCCCTTAAAGCCCAACTCCGGGCAGAACAAAAAAACCCTTGCAGTGGGGCTCCCTCCACACTTCAAAGGGTTAAATGCTCATTAAGTGTAGGAATTGCAGAGGAGGTTTTATTACTTACCTGACTCCCTGATCCTGCACGCTCCGGCGCTATTCTTCTCTCCCCAAAGCTCCAGTTTTTGAGCGGAGTGTCAACGTCATCATGTACAATACAGAGCTATTAACCCTGTATTGTAGTTGGTGGGGACGAACGTGTGATGGCGGCTGGGAACAACTTACAGAGGAGGCTGCAGTGGACTGATCACACAGTTTAAGGGAGCCTGCTGGAGTCAGGTAAATAATACAGCCTCCTCTGAAACCCCACAGACTTAACAAGATTTTAATTGTGTGGGTGTGTGTGTGCCTGTGCGTGTCTCTCTCTGCAAAGGGTATGTTGTGCCTGGAGTTGGACTTGAAGGGAATTTGTGTAGTTGCAGCCAGGATTTCAGACCAGTGTTCATCTATCATATATACAAAATCACTATATACTTTCTTTAACAAACTTTGCCCTTTTGTGGTCCTCTCACTAACCCCAGCTTACAGTTGATTACAATACTTGCTCACATCATTCCTGGGTCACTTAACCAGTACTCATTTCATTATAGGCTAATAGTGTTCACATATGTTACAATCTGACAATCTATCTATTCTTACCAAACCTAACTATAGCTTTCTTTATTTCAAATGCTTCCAGTAGATGTTTTCAAAATCTAAATGTAGACGGTAAGAAGGCAGGTAAGAATATTTTGTTTATTTTTTTTTTTTAATGGTGATTTAAAGAGTGTGTTCTGCCTCAAATTATTATCATTTTATTTTTATTTTTGTCCTTTCCTTGAACATTCTGATCTAATGTCCATTGAATGGTGATCATATAACAGCCTGTACAGCATTAAACAATCAATCAAAAAATTTGAACAAATGGAGAAAACATATGTTGGGCTGGATTGAAAAAAATCGATAGCTTAGAAATACTTCAAGATCCAAGGGAATATACGAAAGTCATCACAAAAAAGAACATATAAAGTGACTTAACAAATGTATATGTTGATATGCCTACATCACCGAAGTCTCTGCTCTGGGCAAAAACCTTGGGAAAGCAAAAACATGTTGCTCTGTAGAGAGATACAGTGTGGTGGCAGCCTTGGCAAGTAATAACTATTTTTTGGAGGTTCAATCAATATCAAAAGATGGGAAAATCAAAGCTTTTGTCATTACACAATGGAGAACTTGAGGAGCTTGGCAGTGAGGCCTTTGTTGGGACGGTGATTTTTCTTTGCAATCCTGTTTTGCCATTTCCTCCATGTCCTCCATCTTCCAGAGCAAAAACCATGTAGACATAGTTTCAGACCCTTACCAGCTGGGCAGTGCAAATAACACTTTTGTGATATGAAGAAGTACGCAATTATAGTTACTGCACCAGCACATTCTCTTTCTGCTACTGCCACAGTCTTTTAGATAAAAGTTCATAGTTGCAGTACATAGTTACATAGTTAATAAGGTTGAATAATGACAACAGTCCATCCAGTTCAACTTGTGTAGGTGTGTGTGTAGAAAAATAATTTCCCATATCACCCGTTTATTGTTTTCGCTAAGATGCCCGTCCAAGAGTCTTTTAAAACTATCCATACTTCCTGCCGACACCACAGATTGTGGAATAGAGTTCCACATCCCTACTGCCCTGACAGTGAACTATGCAGCTTAAGGTTAAACCGCTTCTCTTTCAGTCTCATGGTGTGCCCCTGTGCCCTCTTACACTCCCTGGGACTGAAAAGTTTCATACTTATGCTGGGATCACCATTGAGATATTTGTAAATCGCTTTAGTATCCTCTCCCAAGCGTCTTTTCTTCAGGGAGAATAAATTTAGTGCTTGTAGTCGTTCCTCATAATTGAGGTCCTCCAGTCCCCATATTCATTAAGTTGCCCTTTTCTGGATTCTCTCCTGCTACAGCACATCCCTTCTGAGGATTGATGACCAGAACTGGACGAAATATTCCAGATTTGGCTAAACTAGAGTTTTATAAATTGGTAGAATAATCAGTTACCTTTTTAAAAACATCTGCTCTGATGTTGCTACCCATTGTAGTTCTGAGACTGCAACACCTTAAGCCCCATACACACGCGCGGATTATCCGAGGACCGGGTCCGTCGGATCATGTCCGTCGTACTTTGTCCGATGTTGGTGTTGCGTACACACGGTCGGACAAAGTTGTCGGAAAATCCGATCATTCTGAACGTGGTGACGTTTGTTGCCTACGACGGGACTACGTAGAGGCTAGTAGCCAATAGCTTTGGTCTTGTAATGTGATCTGAGCATGCGTAGCACTTTGTCCGTCGGAATTCGATACACACGATCGGATTTGGTGTGATCGGACTTTGTTGTCGAAAAATCTATCCAGCAGGAGATAGGACTTTGTCCGTCGGACAATCCGACGTACACTGTCCGATGGTGCCTACACACGGTCGGATTTTCCGACAACATTGTCCGATAGGACAGAATCCATGGGAAAATCCGACCGTGTGTATGGGGCTTTAGTCTTGTAAAAGGATGGTCTAATGGTACCATTGGCACCCTTTGAGGTCTCTTGGATGGTTGTCCCCAGCGTTCCTCTTTGACAGCTAATCTTTATATCCCAATATTGTTTTTATTATCATCATTTCTTTGGGCCCATTGCCCCTTTTATGCTTTTGTCTCTTTTCCCTAGTCTTTTCCCCCCTTTCTCTTCTATCTTGCTCTTTTGACCATCTTTGCTCACCTCTCTCTCCTTCTCCTCTCTTTCCCTTCTTGTATTCCTCCATACTACTTACACCACTGTACTATTTTGTTTAGGGGGGTTTCTTTAAGTCATGCCGATATTTCTGTTTTGTTATCTTCACTCCAATGTTGTTTTACTCATGTATTTTATCCATTTTGATTGTACATTGTATGTATGGCCTTCCCATGCAGTGGCTATATTTTTATATTTCTATACTGTTATGAAACAAAAAAGATATATTTGTCTCTAAATACATCTGCTCAACAAAACCAGAAACGGTCAAAATATGTAATAACAACAACCCCATAGAAGAAAAACTTTCCCCTCTCCCCATCAAGTACCTGAGGAGGGATATGTGAACTCTTTACACCTTGATGAGTTTGGTTAGGAGTGTTCTGCATCTTTGTGCCACCAGAGGTAATATATCAATTCCACCTAAAAGGCTCTATTTACAACTTTGTGTTTTTCCAATGTATATTGTATGTGTGTTTGTACACTTTACACACATTACCATTGCTTACACTACTGCCATGACCACTTGTGTTCTTTGGTGAACTTTACACTTGGTACTTTGCTTCCATTTGGCCTTGTCTTTTGACAGGTTAGTGTTCTGCTTTATGTCACAGCTTCCTATAATTTCCTGGATGCCATCCATCCCCCGAGTTCTTCTTTTCCCTTTTCCATTACCTTGCTCTCTTCCACAATCTTAAATAGCTCTTCTGCAGCTACGTTTCTTGCTATATAGCCAAAGAAGTGGCTTTCCTCTTCAATATTCTTTCCAATAGATATGGTTTTGCTTCATGTTCTCTTTGCAGCACCTCTTTATCTGTGAGCAGTCCAGCTGATTTTTCAAGATCCTTCTCTAGTTCCACAGTTTAAAACTTCTGATCTTCTTTTTAAGAGACATTGTGAGGGAAAACATTTCTGCGGGAAATACCTGAGAACAGACCAGGCGTTTTCGGCAATCTTTTCTTTGTGCACAGAGGGATATTGTTCCTCATCGGCTGGTTATGTCTTCAGAAACCTTGCTTGGCCCTGGAGATTACACCTCTGATGTCAACATCATTCTTCAGGTTTTTATTAATCCATATTCCAAGGTATTAGAAGTTGGTTATTTATATATTTATTTCAGATACTTCTACAGCGCAGCTCTTTACACATATATATTGTACATTCACATCAGTCCCTGCCTTCAAGGAGCTTACACTTTAAGGTACTTGCTCTATTCTTTTATTTTCAAGCATTCGTTTTCCTTCTCTGTGTACCTTTGTTGGGTAAATTCATGCTTTTGAGTGTTTGTTTGAATGGAGACTTCCTTGCCCTATTACAATACAATAACCACAGCAGAAGATTCATCCATGTGTGTATAGCCAGCTTAGGGCCAGAATCTTTACCTAACACCATACTAACTAAAACTAAAGCCCACCATAGATAGTTAGAATTTTGGCTGGTTCAGCAAGGACTGGCTGAGATTCGAACCCTGGAGGGGCAGGCTGATTGTACCCAAGTTGATTCATTCATTGACTTGGGTACAACCAGAATGTCAGATTTGTCATGAGATTATTGTCATCAGCTATGCTGGCAATAAACACTATGTGGTCTCCCAGCAGGCGGGAGAACACAAAAGCTTAGCAGGAGGGATTCCTCTATCAACACTCCCTGTGTTGATGGGAGAATCAAGCGATTTTCACACCATCTATGGCTGGATCTAATCCATAACTAAGGTACTATATAAAAACATCTTTCTGGTTGTGTCAGTAAATTGCTGGATGTGTCTCTGTGGGTATCCTTACTTATTATCAATTTAACTGAGCAGTTGTTTCTTCAGCAGTATAGAGCAGTCTTGTGACTTCTATCAGACTTCTATCAGTGTCTGATTAAAGCTTGTAGGAAGAGTACTGCACTGGCTGTCCTATTAGGATTCAGGACCCCCGACCCTCTGTCTGGATTGGCCCTGTGCTGATCACATGCACTCTCCCAAGAAAATAAAACTAGGATTATACACCAAACTGAGCATGTGCAGCCTGACTCCAGTAACTCTGTCTTTTCCAGACTTGTTATGGGGACAATGCAAGAAGAGGAGACTCTCTGCATACAGGATCAAACTGCCTTTTTACACAATGCAGAGGACTAACCCCTTAGGTTCACAGTGAGTAGAACAAGCATTCTTTACTGCATATACAGACTGATTTTACTGTTGTGGGTTTAGTAACATTTTAAGTGTTTGCCTTATTGCTTGGGCAGTTGTATTTCTCAATAAAGGTAACTTATGCCTAATTAGCTGTGTCTTTGATTATTTTCTGTTTATAAGGTACAGTGTATGTGTCCTGTGTGTGCTTCGGTTGAGGAGGTTTGGGATGGGGGAGACAAGGTAATTGGTCTAGGCGTGAAAAAAGATTAAATCCAACTTTGATTCATTGAGCCATCCATTAATCCATTAACCCGATTCCATTCCATTATCAACCCTTTGCAACTCTAAGGAGTAATGGTACAGAATGCAGAGAGCTGCAAAGGAAGCCAATGTTGGAGAAAAAGTAAAACTGTAAAATGCATTGTGCTCATGGACTAAAGGAAGCTGAATGTTTTGTTGTGTTAACGGCACAGTATTTTATTTAAGTGAGTACATATCTTTTTCACAGAGCAGTCATCTTGTTTAGCTGATACCTTCAGTTACAATTATTCTCTTACAATACCCCTTCAATAACACATATAGTATATGTTAAAGGTAAGTTACAATAAACCATGTTCTTTAGGACATCACCCATCATGGCCAACAAAGGAGGGCAAAATCTGGTGCAGCTCTGCACAGAAACCAATCAGGTTCCAGGTGTTTTTTTTTTCTTTTTTGTCAAAGCTTAATTGCACAAGCTGAAGTTAAGCCTCGTACACAAGATCGGATTTTCCGACGGGAATTGTGTGATGACTGTTGGCGGAAAATCTGACCGCTTGTATGCTCCATTGGACAATTGTTGTAAGATTTTCCGCGGACAATTGTTGGATAGCAGGTTTTAAAATTTTCCGCGGACAAGTGTCTGTTTTCAGATTTTCCAAACGTGTGTACACAAATCCGTCGGACAAAAGTCCAAAGTACAAACACGCATGCTCGGAAGCAAGGATGAGCCAGAAGAGGTTGGTCTTGTAAACTAGCGTTCGTAATAGAGAAATAACATTCGTGACGTGGCAAATTATGAAATCTCGAAATGCAGCGCACATTCTCTTCTTCTTTAATGGGATAATAATGAAGCTGCTTTGCCGGTGATACTGATGGAGTTATTGCAAACTAATTTTCAAAGGCTTTTTTTTTCTAGTGATATCAAGAATAATATTATTATGCTTTTTTATTTTTTTATTTGGGCAAGTTACCACAACACCATTATCCCGTAGTTTTTAAGATCAAAGATACAACTATGTTGGTGTCCCTTGTCAATTTTACATTGTATTTTTTTAAATGTAACTGCCTACTCCCAAACTGTCATTTGAAGTAAAATACATAGTCAAGTATTATTCTCCACAATTCATTTATTGTGCATTAAAAAAAGAAAACAAATAAAATTAGACATGCCAATAGAACTTAACCAAATATATCAAATCAAATCATTATTATTCAACCAAAAAATAAAATAAAAGCCTCATGCATGTGTCCTGCTTCTTAATATAGGGGATCAACAATGCCAAGAGTTGGTGAAAGCAGGGGTCCGTCATCTGGAGATAATCATCTGGATTATTCTTCTGGAGCTCCCGCAGCAAAGGCATATGACATAATTGGTCACGATTAATAAACCAACCAATTTTTGGTCCAAGAAATCCTCCTCCTCCTGTTCCAGGACTCAACCTGGGTTTAAAGCAGTAACTCCAAGGCCAATAATAAAAAACACGTTATCTCCTCCGATTCCGCAACATGTCTGGTTGATGAACGGCCATTTCAGAAGCGAACTGAAAAGCACGAAATTAAAAGTGCGAACTGAAAAGCGCGAAATTAAAAGCGTTAAATGAAAAGCGCAAATCAACACTCACCAAACTTCTACTAACAAAATTAGCAGAAGGAGCCCAAAGGGTGGCGCTAAAGAGCTGAAAAAACACGTAGTATGTCAGTACATTCGTGTTTGTTGGCCAACAATTCCTTGGCGTTTGTATGCAAGACAAAATCCAGGCAAACGCCATCGGACAAAAGTCTGAGGTTTTGTCTGCGGAGAAAATAAAAGTGTTTAAGAGGCTTTAGAAGCTGATTGGCTACAACTGCACCAGATTTTGCACTCCAGTTTTGATAAATCAACCCCAATTTGTGGTTCACTTTCTGTAGCGCACAGGAGACAGTTTCTAACTAAAGGACAGTTGGTTGTGTTTGCCACCCAGACCAAGTGTCCCCAGTCCTCCCCTGCCATTGATCATACCAGTGGCGCTAAATCATGCCTTTACAAGCATAATACAGATGCATTGTTGGGCGTCTCTAAGTTGTATATTTCTTTACTGAAAATCCGGGTATATCATTTCTTTTGCATGCTTGCTGGCAGTGAATCAGTTAAGACCGGTGACATGGATCTCACTCTTCAGACAAGTCATAAAAAGAGGTTGCACAGAGCTGCACCTTGTATTTGGGGCTGACTTTTGATTTATGTTCCCTGATTCCTAGCACATGTCTGTGAGTGGGAGCTCCTTCCCATTTCCATGTGCGTGTTCTGACTGTGTTCATGCTGTTAAAGTCTGTGTCCTTACCCCTAAATCAGAAGGCTTGTCAGATGGGCTGCTGCACTGACCCCCAGCTCACATCTGCTCTGCATACCTCTCACCTCCCCCGCTCTGAGCATCCTGACAGCAGCACCTCCCTGGACTGCTGTCACTTGGACCATTGGAAATAAAAAAAAAAAATCATGATGACAAAGGTTAAAACCAACCCTGTGTCTGAAACTCACGACTGCAAGCTGGTCAGTATAGCAAAGACTGTAAGCTTTGCAGGCTTTGTACATTGTGGAACTCAGAGTAAATGCCGCAAATACTATTTTAGAAATATTCCTGTTTTCTGTAGGCAGTTCCAGTTTTTAAAAAGTTTGTCCTGGGAAAACTTTATTTTTCCTGGAAAAGGTCCTAGTTTTCAGTATTGACCTGCTGTACAAAATATCTCCCTTTCTTCTTGCTATTTTTATGTCATATAATCCGCTAATAGTATTATTAAACATGGATAGGCAATCTATCTGTATCTAGTTTCAATAATATTTTAAACAGGCGACATTGTTGGCTCAACTTAGCCGCCATAATAGTGGCTTATATAAGCATACACACAGTCCTCTACACCTTTGCAATTTCTGTGTACATTAGTGCAGTCTGTAAGATCTTTTAGATTGGTAAAACAACCTCAATAAGTCTAGGTTCACATCTATGTGGCTGCATTTGATGCATTTTTCAGGCACGTTTTTCAGGGCATTTTTCATTTTTAAACCAGCGTTTTGCATACAGTTTTAATGCATTTTGTGTTTTACTTTTTTTTTTTCTCTTTAAACTCATTGTAAAACACTCTGTATATAGCTGGTTGTTAAGGAGTGGGCTGGGAAGTAAGCCGCCATGTCCTTAGCAACCAATGAGTCATCAGCTGTCAGCGGGGAAAAAAAAAAATTGTCGGCAAAAAATTTGCAAAAAAAACAGCGTGGGGTTCCTCCCCAGGTCCATACCAGGCCCTTCAGGTCTAGTATGGATTCGGAGGGGACCCCCACATCAAAAAACAAAACAAAACAAATGGCGTGGGGTCCCCCCAAAATCCATACCAGACTCTTATCAGAGCATGCCGCCCAGCAGGTCAGGAAAGGGAGGGGACAAGCGAGTGCCCCCCTTCTTAACCATACCAGGCCGCATCCCCACAACATGGCGTGTGGGTGCTCTGTGCCCCCCCTACCCAAAGCACCTCCCCCTCATGTTGATGAGGACAAGGGCCTCTTCCCGTCAGCCCTAGCCCGTGGTTGTCGGGGTCTGCGGGCGGGGGACTCATTGGAATCTGGAAGCCCCCTTTAAGAAGGGGCCCCCAGATTCTGCCCCCCCCATGTGAATGGGTATCGGATACATCGTACCTCTACCTATTCACCAAAAATGCAGTGAAATGTAATAAAAACACAAGAGCCCATTTTTGACAATTCCTTTATTAAAAGCTCTGTCTTCTCTAGCCATCTCTTCCCGACATCTTCTCCCTCCCGCCGTCTCCTCATCGAGCTCTCTCTACTCGCTGTCTTCTCCTTCCCTCCATCTTTTCCCGCTGTCTTCTCCTCAAGCTCTCTATTCCCGTTGCTGTCTTCTTCCTCGCCACCGGTTATCCGTCCAAAAAAAAGACACTCTTGTTTTGTTAATTTTTTTATCTGTTTGGTTGTCACCCGCTCTCTGCCGACTCTTATATAGCAATGGGGCGTGGCCATCCAATGACATCACCTGGAGAGCCTGCCCATTGTGACAGGCGAGGAAGAATACAGCAGCGGGAAGTGACAGCTGCAGCGGGAAAAGACAGATCAAGGAGAAGACGGCAACGGGAAGAGACGGAGGGAAGGAAAAGATAGCGGGAAGAGACGGCGGGAAGGAGAAGACAGTGAGAATAGACAGCTCGAGGAGGAGACGGCGGGAAGGAGAAGACGACGTGAAGAGACGACTAGAGAACATATAGCTATTAATAAAGGAAATTGTGTGGTGTGGTGTGGGGTTGTTTTTCAGGGGTTGGGCTTGGCTCCTTAGTTCAGGGACCTCTTAAGGCATCAGCATACCAAGACATTTTGGACAATTTCATGCTCCCAACTTTGTGGGAACAGTTTGGGGATGGCCCCTTCTTGTTCCAACATGACTGCACACCAAGAGACCAAGAGTAGGCAATTTAGAATGCAGGGAGATGTTACATTTCAGCCATCAATAATCACACTGTTATTTTTCTGACACATAATCTAGAAATTATACAGGTTTTCTGCACAGTAAAAGCAATTCAAAAGGAAGAGAACAGGCAGGCTCCATCTGTTAATTCAAAAAAATACATTGTACTCTCCCTTTGACAAAGGAGGAAATGTATTGAGGAATTATACACAGATATTGCAAAGCACATTTTATAGGCCACAATTTCTGAGGTAAAGAGTTATGCCGTGTACACACAAGCCGAATTTCCGTCGTAAAAATCTTGTATGGTTTTTCCTACGGAATTCCGCTCAAGCTTGGCTTGCATACACACGGTCACACAAAAGTTTGCTGAACTTTCGACCGTCAAGAACGCGGTGACATACAACACTACGGCGAGCCGAGAAAATGAAGTTCAATGCTTCCGAGCATATGTTGAATTGTTTACGAGCATGCGTAGGAATTAAATGACAAAGTCACGTGTGCTAGTGACGATACTAGTGAGGGAGGAAGGAAGTCAGGTGCCTATCGCTCTACTTCTGGTTTGCGGCCGCGACCGGAAGTTCATCTATGCTGATGCAAGAAAACTTTAAATGTGAGTGGATATTATTTTTGTTTCAATAAACCTGTTTTTTACTACACATTGGAGCGCTTCTTTGTACCTTTAACCCCTACATGCTGATCTAACCCGTGAGTGACCCCTTACCCCTGGAGTGCCTTTTTGGATCGGAGTAGGAGTCCATAGGAGCCCATAGAAGTCTATAGGAGCCCATAGGAGCCCATAAGAAAGAGGACCCGGAAAGTGACCAGGCTTGCCACTTTAGAGGCTATCTGCTCCACTAGGCCTGTAGGGGCCGCAAATAGAGGTGAGAGGCTGGGGGAACTAGTAGTGTGCACCCCTGAAGTCAGCACAGAGCACTGCCTGCACGGATCATCACTGTGATCAACACAAAGATTCCTGAATATTTCTACTCACCTTCACTTATTCCAGAGCATTATGCTCTTCATTGTTCCAGATTGTGGACTTTATCGTTTATTTTCCGCCATTTTTTTCTTTACAAGCTGGGACTTGTAGTGCACCAAATTTTACTTTTATTTTTTAATAATTTTTTTCAGCGATATTATTGTTTTGGTATCATCTGATTATACCATACCTACAGTGACACACTCTTTTCATCTGTATGGTCACTTTGTCATTATTTTGGATATTTCTGCACATTCAATCATTAATTTCCCTTGCAATTTCCTTGCAATTCCCTTGCACTTTCAGAACCAATTTATCGGTTCTCTATTGGTTCTTTATTCACATATTTTGCACGTTGCACTGTGCACCTTTTATTGCTAGAAGATTTTGTGTTCACTATTTTTAACCCAACTCCATCATCATTTTTACCCCAGCACATATATTTATTTTCAGCACGGTTATTTTAGCACCATCACTTTTATTGAACATTTTTTCATTTTATACACACGTCTTATATTTATTCAATATTTTATGTGTATTGCTATTAAGGAATTTTATCTATTTAGTTCATTATTTTATGTTTTTATATATCTATTTATGTGAAAGGTCACTCATCTTTCGGATACTCTGAGCTTTGCAAACTGGTCATTTTAGATTATTTTTAGATTATTTATTGATTTACATAAGGGTTAGCGCCACATACCCTCTTCATTCAATTTTACCTTTACAAGTGTGAGATCACTTATATGTTGGCTGCTTTCCTTTTCCATTTTTCTCCTTATTTGATTTAATAGTTTTTGGTTGAGCGCACTGGTTACCCCTATTATCTATGCGTAGGAATTAAGCTTTGACAAAAAAAAATAAAAAATCTGAAAGCTCATTGATTTCTATGCAGAGCTGCACCAGATTTTGCACTCTCCAGTTTTAGTAAATCAACCCCTAAATGTTGTCCATTTGTAGTGATTATGCACTGCAATTTAATAAAAAAAAAAACAAATGGCCAGCCCAAAAATTGAACAATTTCTAAGTTCAAAAAAAGAAGCTTTGTAAACATTAGGTGTCGGGTATTATTAGTGACAAAGCACCGTAACCCAGCACAAATATTCTTGCAGAGGAGAGGATCAACCATGGACAACATTTTTATTTTTGCTACCACCATCACAAATGCATAAAAATTTTACTTTGGATGTTGGTGCTGCTCAAACACTGTAACCCAGGAGCACAGGATGGACCCTCCTTTTTTTTTATCAAGACCGTTTATTAAAGTTTTTTCACTAAACATCAGTACAATAACAACTGACGTACAGAGCAAGCCAATCAGAAGATCCACATATCAAGAGAGTCTGCATAAAGTACATCACTCAAAAAGCAGAATAGAGACAGAGATAGTGTATTGTGGTGCTACAACTTCAATTCCCAATAATAGGAAGAGTCAGGAGGGGAAGACAAGTGGAAGAAGAGGAGGGGAGATTAAAAAAGGGGGGTGGGGGGAGAGGGAATAGGACAGTGTCAGCCATAAGGACCTAGGCCTGGGGTTGATCCGCCAGGAAACGTAATGTTCTGTCACACTGTATGGCCTTGTGCATCTATCTAGCTATTCCCCACCTTATCAAATTTGGCTGGGCAATTTCTACTCGTGTAAGTAAGTTTGTAAAGCAGGAGGTCTTGACTGACTGCCTCTTCCCCTTATGGCGTAATACACAGCGAAGAATATAGATGGACCCTTCTTTAACAAACATTCACCTTATTTGCAACTGTAGCACAACTGCGAGAAAATTGTGGCCTTGGGTGGTGGTGGTGCCAAGAAACATATCCCAAAATATTATTTCTGCAGACCACTGGATGGACCCTTTAACAAAATTCACAAGATTTGCAACTGTGAAACAAATGCTAAAAATTTTGGGTGCCACGTTAAAATTGCTATTGCAAAGAACAGCAACCATGGCCCCATTTTTAGATGATAATGGTACATGGCCTACAACAATGGCAGGAGATAATAAAAGTGTCAGGTAGAAGAATGTACTAATGATGGCTGGGTGTGCTGTAGGGGACAGGACATGACAATAGTGGCACCATGTGGTAATTTTTTTTCTTTCCTGCAGCAGTGAAAGGAGAGACCTTAGATGCAGCAAAAAAAAAAAAGAAAAAAACATTTTGAGGGTGGCCCCCCCAAAATTTAATCAGCAGTATTTGCAGCATGGGCTTGGCTGCTGCTGCTGATCCAGGATTAGTTATTCATCACAAATTCCTGGTTACAGATTAAAAAGTGCATGATAGACATGCTCTTTTATCTGTCACAAAGCCTCGCACCTCAATTGTATACTTGGCAAGCTCTGACCAATGGCCCAGACTTGTGACCCAGTAATCAAGGGGGTCATCCATTCAGAGGATCTCTATATCTGCTCTTGCCCCCAGAAAATCCACAAACCATTTGATGCAGCCACTGCTGATGGGGGCTGGCTGTAGAAAGCCCTGGGTGCTGAGGACTGAAATTTTGTTTTTTTTAAAAGGAATTATTTAAGCAACTATCCGCAACACTGCTCCTCCTATCATGGTCAGTAGGCTCACAGACACCTTGTCTGTGAGACATTATTCTGCCAGCCTCTAGAAATTTGTTACACAGGTTTGTAGTGCAACTCCAGATGTTTTATCCTTTGCTCTCTCTGTCTGTGAGACCAGGATGAGCTCTTCAACTTTCCCCTTGTAACACGGATCAGGGAGGGTTGCCAACTAGTAATGGTCCTTCTCTTTGATGCCACAAAACATGGGGGGTGTTTTTGTAGGCTCTGGAGCATGAGCAAGCCCATGCGCTACAAATTACTGGAGGTGGAGGAACCCAAGTCATCAGGGTCACTGAGGAAGATATTGTCCTGAGCTGCCCCCAAGGGCCACGTAGTACTGGGAGGCATGAAACGCATACATGTAAGACTACCTCATAGCATCCCATGTCAATGCCCCTATGGCAACAATACTTCTCCTCCTGTGCCTGCTGTGGCCTCACAGGACTGCAGGCCATGTAATGTGTGTTCCAGCAGAAATAAAATTGGTGCAGTGTCCCTGATGTACACATTGTCATGACTCACCATTCTAAAGTGCATAAGTCCTGTATCAGCAACCAATCGCATGAGGAAAAGAAGCCCAACTACCCTGAGCATAGCTATTCTTGTTGATGGCTCTCTGCTGCATGTGTAGCTGCTGCAACATGGCCAAAGTCGAGGTCCGCCTGGTAGGCATTATGTAGATCAGGTAGTTTGCAGGCAGATGGAATTCCCAATGGATTTCACCCAGCTGAAAACTGGCTGGGTAAGACCACCTTAATGGATACAAACTCTTTCAGCCTGCTTCAAAAGTCTTGTAACCCTGGTTATCTATCCAGGAACTGCTGCACCACCAGATTGAGAACGTGTGCCTGGCAAGTCATGTGTGTCAACTTTCTATGCCTGAGGGCAGACTGCAGATTGGTGCCATTGTTGCTTACCACCTTATATTACCTTTGGGTTAACCACTTCTGGGCCTGCTCCTGCAGAGCTGAAAGAATTTCTACCCTATACACTAGGCATACCAGCTGCAGCAGTGGGTGGATTATTTTAGTGTGACTTGAGGACAATTGAACGTTTAGGTGGGACTGGTGGATCAGAGGATGACTCAGTAGAAGAAGGCATTAGGGAGGAAGAGGAGGGGGTGGAGGGGACAGCTCTGGCATCATCACCACCAGCTGTAAGGATGCAAGGTCACAGAACAAGCTCCAGTCACCCAGAGTAGGGATTGGTTAAAACATGTCAATTTATTTTACAACTATACCCAGGACCCATAGAGAGGACAAATCTACCTAGTGGGAACATAGCAAAAAAACAAACAAACTTGAAAGGGGTTCTAATCCTTCCATACGTTATCCAATACTAAAAAAATGGAAACTCCTCACATAGCTGGTAAATCTTCGAGGTGTGTGATCAGCCTCAGCATAGTACTAAGTATAGCTCAAGTCTAACCCCCACACATCATGATCACCAATCTAGTCTACACAAATATAAACATATTACCTATGAATGGTCCAGATACTCTCCCTTTAAAATGCCATACTTCCATTAGTCAAGGCTCCCTTTCAAGGATCAAGGATCAAGCAGCCTCCATGCTTTCTTTATAACAATGCAATGCAATCTAATCGCTGGAATGGGCAACTAAATAATCAGGTGAACTCTGCTTCATAATCAGCATTCACACCTCAATTCCCAGATCTGTGAGATTTTATACCTAGACCTTTGCTTTTGAGGTGTTTCTGAAGCATTTTGGAAGGTTCTGGAACTCAGTGTTTGGATTTTGAACTAAAATATATGGAGCTCATTTCAGTATTTTGTTGCCTTTGCAGTTTATCTTTTTGCTTTTCGCTTTTTTGCAGAGGCAGCACATCCAATACTGTTTTTATTGCTCTATGTAAGTCAGGGGGAATGCAAACAAAAGCAACTCAGAGTCAAAAGCAGGCCATTTACCTAAAAATATACTACATTTGATTTGCTTTTGCAACTAATGGTCACACGCACAAACCCTATTACTTTGTATACGCTACAAATCCTACAACTGCAATTTACCATTACCACAGTATAACTCTAAAATGACAGGTAATTCTGCAGCATGTTGTAATATAAGTGTATTCCCAAATGTCTCCCTTTTAAATCTTTCACAGGAATACTGCCGCTCATGTATTTAGTGTATTTGTCTTTTCAGATTTAGGCAGCCTGTGTAAATGTAGCTTTTCGTTTTCTACGACTATTATCTCAATGATTGCTGACATAAGCAATGAAAGCTTCGTGATCTGCTGAGAACCAGTAAAAAAGGAATTCAGACTTGACATTCTGAAATACGACTTAAAAATATTGAAACCTGCAACATATTTAACAGTATGAAACTTAACAACCCATTGTGGAATGAAGCGCTCACAAAAAAGAAACAGTATTTTTTAAATACCGTAGTTCTTGATTTACGATGGCCTCTTATAAAAGTATCTGAAAAATAAACTGTCTGTGTTGCCCACAGAAACTAACCAGATACTTTAATCATCAAACTTGCAGAGGTAAGATAATCAGAATCTAATTGATTGATATGATCAGCAGGTAAACCCGATTCACAATTTACCATGGGTTTTAATATGGCCAATAATATAGAGCACTAAGTCAAGTCAAGTGATAGCTGGAGATCCCAGGGTGCACTGTGGGTGCCAACGGGAATTTACATGAGCTGGTTAGAGGTTCAACAACCCTTTACCAATCTAGAGATGAGCATGTGAGCTTGAAGAAGTTTGCAAAATATTCACTAACTTAAGCTGGCCATACACCTATATATTATCTGCAGATTTTCTACGGCTAGATGGAAAAAGTGCAACAGATTTCTCCATGTTCACTAAACTGTGTGGATGGAGGAATCTCACACTCCATTCTAACCATAGACAATCTGCAGATAATCTATAGGTGTATGGCCAGCTTTACTCCTTTCTTCTCCATTGAATCAAACTAAAGTGCCCTATATGTTTTTGTGTCTAATTGGAGATAACTAAACACTCTAGTATTTGCTATGGACAACTCAAATACTTTACATTCAGGTGCTTGACATATATTGTCTGGTACTCATGGTGACTTTGTCAGGCCCAATGATACTATCAAACAGTGGTCCAGTTAGTCACATTGACTGAAACCACCTATCCAGCTTTAGGTCTACTTGTGGCACCATTCCTAATGTTTTCTAAAGGAATGCAAGAGGGGGGTTGTATGCACTGGACTACAGATCCCAGAATGCATTGGAAGCATGACTGGTGTTTCTTATTTAAGTTTTGTGACACCCAGGTAATCATCTTACAAACACCAAGGACAAGGAACTCGTTAGAGGATCAGAAAACTGTGTACAAAGTGTTTACTAATTACAGAATCTGGGTCATGGGTCCCTTTGGACCTCAGACATCTGGCAGGCTCTAATTAAACAGCATAGAGCCAAGACATAAGAGAATGTGCCGATAGGTGAATGGCCGGGTGTCACGTGTAACTCTTTCTTTTCCAAAATAATTTTTAGTTTTTGTACCATATATGCTTCTAGAGAGAACAGAAATGATATGCCTTTGTCAAACTGACCACTGCTAATGTACCCCTCATGGTGTCTACATGGTCTTGATTTGCATATGTTACTAGGAAATTGCCATTACTGCAAATGTATTTAAATATTTTACAGGAAACAGATGTCACAGATTATTTTCTTAAAAACAGAACTCCTGGAAAATCACACTATGTACACTTAAAAATGTGCACTGGGAGCTCAATGGTGTAGTGTACCTGTGCCCAGATTATCGAACATAAAGTACACATGAGCGGCAGGCTCTACCACCTCTTTAAAAAGTGATCCACAGAGGCAATATTACATCCGGAATGCCATTTTTTTTTTCTAGTAAGGTTTTTACATCAAACTACTGTGCCACAACCGTGTAGTCCCATTGATTCCAGTGGGGGAGCTTGACAGGCGATTCTGCCTGTCAGACTTTACATGCCATGTTAACATTGTCACACCCCAAATCATCACGGTCATCATAATGTAAACAGACCTGAGTGGTGTCATGTCTACTTGTAGGCAGGTGCCTAAATTGTGTGTGTATGTGCTACCGCACTTTGCCATTTCTTAACATTGTGTAACATGTTTACTGCTGCTGAACTGTGTAATATGAATGTATTGCAGTTGGTGCCTCCTGATTAGCAAAGGTTTAATGGTTCTGCCTAAACTCCCGGGTGTTCATAATATTGACCCTGCTGGTGCATTATAAATACATAGAGAGGCAACCTTTAGAGTAGTCGCTCCATGTATGGGAACAAGTAATGCCTCGTACACACGTACGGACTTTTCCCGGCGGACCTAAGTCCAGCGGACAATCCGCTGGACTTTCCAGCTGGGTACGTTGGACTAAAAAGCGAACGGACTTGACCACACACGATCACGCAAAAAGTCCGACGGTTCACGCGATGACGTACAGCACGTACGACGGGACTAGAAAACGAAAAATACTAGAAAAATACTTGCTACTGAGCATGCGTCCTTTTTGGTCCGCCGGACCATACTACACACGGCCGGATTGTCCGCTGGACTGCCAAGTCCAGCGGATAATTTGAAAACAAAACTTGAAACTTTAGTCCGCCGTACTTTGGCCAAAAAAAGTCCGCCGGCGCCCACACACGAGGGGATTATCCGCTGGACTTCGGTCCAGCGGATAATCCCGCGGGATAGTCCCTTCGTGTGTACGCGGCATAAGAGGGATTGTGCTGCCATGTAATTAAAGTCCGTTCAGCCCTTGGTGGAACCTGTTCAGGGTTCCAGAACATGGAGTTTATGCTCATTTAAAATGGACTTTCTAAAATGCTAATAGTACAATCTATTATTGTGCAGAAGCACCAGGGCTAGAGTGATGTAATAAAGGCTGGATTATATCTGTGGAAACTGTAATGTAACTTGAAGCTGTAATAGAGAAGTTCCTGCAGTAAAGTGAGTTTCGTTGCTAACAACAATGGCTCGGTCTGAAGGTTATTCAAGAGTACTGTAAAGGGGTGCATGTTTCACACAACATGGTCACACTGTGGGCGGAAGCCATTACAATTAGAAGATGTTGTACAGGTATCCCATGTCATGTCATGTCACTGTTACCAGTGACTACTGTACAAGTGTCTATTACAGGATAGCAGCCAGCTGACCAGGAAGTGAGGTGACTTGGTGTAGATGATGGAGGTCCCCAATAGCAAAGTAGCTTGTGTGCTTGGGTTCCTTTCCTAACAATCAACTTGGGTCCAATTGCAGTATGAGCATCCTAGGGACTCGGCCTGAGAGTTACGAAGATGGAGTAAGGCCTCAGGTAGTTGAAGCATGGAGAGAGCATAACTAGGCTTCCTAGAGAGTAAGCAATACAACGCTCAAGTGAGGGAGAATAAATAAGTTAAATTATGAGTGGAGCAGAGTGCATTGATATTGTCACAGGGCCTACTGACATATAGTGGCTGGTGGAGACCGGTGCATGCAATGCGCCACCAGCTTGGAAATGCTATTCAAGAAGTGAAGTATATCAAACACCTGATGCCTATAGTGTTAAGCCAGAGGAGTGAACTAAGCAACAGAACCCAAGAGTCAAGTTTAATACCAGGTAGGGAAAAGTGGTGCTCATAATGAAGAGTGCTGCCTTTATGCCATGCCCTGTGTTCAGGCAACTACTTTCCCACATCTCCACCTGAACCTGCTTACAAACTTGTAGATGGGTGGTCAACGGTTCATAAAAACATGGATCCGCCTCCAGTTATAACCCTCCTTCCTAGCTGCCTTTATAAACTTACCCCTAAAAGAGCTTTAAAACAAGCCATCACTAACCACTGTAGCTGCACGTACTGTGGTGTAGTTTATGCTACAAAAACTTTCAAAACCGAGACTCACAAGTCAGATTAAGTTGGTCTCTAACTATATAAAGTCCCCGCTGTTTGTATACATTAGAAGGCTGGTCAGCTGCCAATTTACTGCTGCCAGAAAAAATAAGGGGAGAAGAGTTATCATTTAACTGCCACTATAAACTTTGAGAATTAATTTTTCCACAGTGCCTTCAGCTACAGAGTCTTGTTTTGAACTCCCTTTTTGCTTATTATGAATATGTGAATACATATTATTCATAGTCTGGGCACAGGTGCATTTAAGCAGGGGAAGGAGTCTGTGAAATACACAAGTGGCTTTAGAGAATTACTAATATTTTAGCCCTTAGGCAACATGGGCATTGGCAACACAGAAGCATAGTTACCAGTGCTGATACCTTGCATAGCTGAGGTCCTGAGGCAATAAATCACCTTGGACATTATTTTCAATTTCTCCCCATCTTCTTCTATAATCCAAAGGTATAATGGTGGTTGTGTGACTGATCACATACAGCCCATATATAATATAGTGAAACCTTGCTGTAGAAACCCAACTGCCTCCGGCTCTAACCACAAATTTTTATTCAGCCATAAAAGCAAGGCTATGAGTAAGCCCATGAGGGTGAAACATGTCAGAGAGGGGGTCTCGAGGCAGGAATGAGCTGTGTTGCTTTTATGGTTGAATATCATTTTCGTGAGTCAAGTAATGTCACTGGTGCCCGGATTCTCCTCTTCTTCTTTTTTTTTTTTTAGTTCTATTTAAGGTTGGAGGTGTAGGTGATCCAAACAGCCTGGGTTGTAGACAGCAAAAAGCAACAAACATTTTCTGCTACTAATTGGTGTAAGGACCACTGCTGACTTTTGAGGACATGATAGATCTTTTCAGATATCCAGTTAGCCTCCCATATTAGGCAGCATATGTCATTAGAGGAAATCTACTGCTGATTAGGCTGCTTCTGTGTGCAACTTTGGATCCTTATCAGAACCCCCTTCTGATTAATTCTGTGCCTGCAAATTCTGCTCCAGTGATGGGGCAATCCAATATTTTCTCTGAACCTACACCTTCTGCTGCAGTTGTGATTCTGGAAAGAACAGTCCCCCTAATTAATATAAACAACGAGAAACAGCAAAACAAAAGATCAAAAGACATTCACACATATATACATAATCTCTTGCCTTTGAATTAGCTACACAGCAGGGGTGATGGAGGCTAAATTTGTTTGCCTTGAGGCAGCCAAAGACACGCCAAGTCTGCTGCTCAGCAGACTGCGGAGTGACAGGACTCATTCCTTGACTTGGCATGTCTACTTCCTCAGTAGCAGAGATGCCAACATTCCTGAAGGGAAGTTTGGGAAAATGTAGGGCACAAAATTCACCTTGCCAAAGATTCCTGCATCTGCACACAAGAGATCAATCTTCCACAGATCATTCGTCTTCAGTCCCAAACCCAGGACAGCTCAGGCAAATTCTGGTCTGTGGGTAATTTCTACATGCTTTGTAGTAAGGTCTACTGTATTTAAATGAAGCATTGGAGGTTAAATTAAAGAGAGGCTGCAACTGAGTTAAACAAAATATAAAGCAGTGTTGTATAAGCCCTTTCTGCTGAAAAAAGGTATGTTTTTGTGCTGCCTGGTACAAAGTTTCAGTCAGAGAGTCTGAAGGCAAACAGCCTCAGCTTTAGAGGTTCTATAGCACTTTGGGACCTCTGAGTCATGAGTGAAGTCTGTACTAAATGTTTATTTTAAAAAAAGTACAAAAATGTATTTACTTAAGAAGGCAAAACATAGTTTTGAATAGTTGCAAACCACAGGCAAAGAATTTCCAGCACAAAGGCTCAACCCAGCAACATCTATAGGAGCAGAATTGTTCAGCACCCCACATTGCTCTAACATGTTTTTAGATACTTATGTACCACCACCCTGGGCTCGCTCAGAGCCTGGAAAGTTTGACTTTTGATTTGCTCGTTCAAGCTTTTTTTGGGATGATGTGACATTGGTATGTACCATTCTGAACTTTATTTCTTTGTCTCAGGATCAAACTCAAACACCCAGGATTCATCTCCCGTGATCACTTGACTCAAAAAATCAGGCTCTCTTTCTAAACGGGCCAACAGGTCTTGACAAATGAGTTGAAGGTGTTCCTTCTGCTGATCAGGTGACAAGTTCTTTGGAATACGTTTTGCACACACTTTTCTCATGTTCAATTTCTGAGTCACAATTTCATGAACAATTGACTTGGTAATTCCCGTTTCCTCTGCAATCATTCTGATAGTGAGCTGTCGGTCATGGTTGATAACAGACCTCACTGCATCCACATTATGTTCCGTTTTTGACAAAGAAGGGCGTCCTGATTGTTGTTTGTCTTCAAGACCTTCACCTTCTTCATCTATGAAGGCCTTGTGCCATCAGTACAATTGTGCAGATGATAGTGTAGCTTCTCCATAAGCTTTCCTCACCATTTCCAAAGTTTCTGAAGCACTTACCCAATTTCACACAAAATTTGCGTACCGCTGTTCCAAACTCACTTGCATTTTTTTTAATATGAGGCACTTGAACAGGGTGTTACAAAAAATTATATTTTGATTCTGACAGGGCTGGAATGCAACTGATCAGTGTTCAAACGTACTGTATACCTGACACCCAACCCCAAGTGACCTTGGCCATGTTCTCTCTTCACAGAGCCCCTCTCGCACGTAGGAACTTCATTCTCATTATATTCTGGACACACCTCATAGAGGTATGTCCAGTTTGCTGTAACTGTGAGCTGTAAGTAATACGAAAGAGCAGTGGGTATTGCTGAAAGGAAGTGGTATGCAGTGAGGGTTTAGGTCCACCTAAGATTAGCACCTAAGATTAGCACAGACCTATAATTCTACTATGCTACCCTTACCACCCCACCTCCATTGGCTACAGACTGCAGCATGCATTGAGCCTCACTGCAGGCTTGATCTGACTTCTGACAAAAGATGGCCTGGTGTTCTAGGTTCCAGCACTCCTTGTCCATGTCCCAATGATTTGCAACAGCAATAGCACATCTGCTTCAACCCTCCCATGTGTTAAATAATCTAGAAAAAGGATCAAGGCTTCCCCTTTAAAGATTTGACAGTGCCAATTCTCCCACTACCACCTGCAGCTGCACTCCCACTGGGACGGTGCCCGGAAACTGAGGATACCACCCACCACATAAAGAATGGGGTAGATGAAAAGACAATGGCCTCCAGTGTATTATCACATGGAAAGGTACGCTAAACCATAGTATGGCAGCTTTAAAAGCCATTGTACCTAAATGACATACATTTCATAAATGGGTTCAATTTAACAGCATGGATGAAGAGGTTGTCTGTAAATAAGAGATTTAGAATGAACATAGAAGCAGATAAGTGCTTCTTGTTCAGGAGCTTCACAGATAACAAAATACCCCCTGTCATTTTGCTCCATGCTGCTGCTTAACATAGCATTTATCACAGGGCAATAGTTTGCACAGAAAAAAAATGTGGACATTTCCTATCTTCTTGACTAAGGCTTGCCATACATTATACAATTTTCTTGTACAATTTTCCTTTGGATTTACCACCAAATCCGTATGTAGCAAGGTCCGGGACCTCTAAAGGCCTAATGGTGATCTCCAGAGTCAGGGACAGCTGACATCCTTCTGTGTAGACTGTGTTACAAGGCATGATGGGTGTACTGCAAGATGAAAGGGTGGGCGCCAGACATTTCTTGAATACAAAGAGATTTATTGTTCTACAGAACTATGGGAGAGAGGGTTAGGGCCAGGACACCCTTAAGTAGATGCAATGATAATTGGCAGACTCCGAGACTTCTATAGGAAGACAGCTATACAGGTAAAGGCCTCCAGCCGGACACCACTTCTGTATAGGTAGGATTGCTGTCTCCTATGGCAACAATCTTGTAGAAGTTACTAACGGTAGTTGTATTCAACTATTGACAACACAAACAGTTCTCCACCTACTCCACAGTCACTCACTGTGGGTCTTTACTAACATCACCTCTGCTGTCCCGCTGAGTCCCTGGCTTGGCACTCGCTGAAATTTTCCCACTTCTTCACCGTGCCCAGCTGGTGAGAAGACTGCATTGGTACTGGCTTCAGCTTACTCACAGTAGTCTCTGGTAACAAGGTGGTTGGCCCCTTAGTGGTGACAGCTTCCCCTTCTACCTCCGACCACAGATGGTTCCCCATCCAACTTCTGGTTGGACTACAACCCAGCAGTTCCAACCCTAGGCTGCTCTCCCGCTCCTGGAAAGGCCCTCAGGTAGCCTAGCAGCTAAATGTCCCCGGGATAGGCCTCAGGCTTCCGGCCTAGCACCCCTGGGCAGCACATCACACATCCACCCAGACAGCCGTCCGGGTGGCACAGAACCCTGAGAACCTGACTCCACCCAAATAAATAAGCTCTCCCAGCAGGCCAAGGGACCAAAGAGCATACCTACCCATTGGCTGAGACACTCCATCCATTCATGTCTGAGCTTGCAAAACCCCTGTATTATCTAATGTTACTAGCCTAGTGCCACCCTGTGACAGAAGAGAAAGGGTGCAACAAGTCCAGATTTTAGAGAGAAATGAATTGATCTCCTAACAATTGGCCAAGGCAACTATCGCCTGGCAACTAACTTTGATAGCAACCCTGCCTAAATATCAGGGTGCTACACATATAATATGAGGTCAAACTTAAACACTTTCCATTTGTATGCGATCAGACAGGCCCCTGCACTACTTGGTTAAGGATAAATCTAAAGGAAATTGAAGAAGAAAATTGTATAATTTATGGCCAGCTTAGGGTAGCATAGATGTACCCAGCTACCTCCCATTACACTGCCAGGTCATCCCAATCCTACCCATAAAATCCCCTATAAATAAACATACGTTATGTGGGGTTAAATCCCCATAGTAAACTTTTATTACAATTTAACAAGAAGACAAAAATTTTATAACTTTAAAGAAACAAACAGCTTAAAGTGATAATATAGGCTATTTTTTAACCCCTTTCCACCTGTCCTGGCTTCCAATTTAAAATTTCTTACCGTCCAGGGGGATGGGAAGGATTGGCATGTGACCACTGTTACTGAAGAAGTTTGCTGATAGGTGAACGAAACCGGTCAGCTTGATGTCACCATGCAACTCAGGTGATCCTGCCTGACCCACCCTTCCACCCGCCCAACTATTGGGAAGCAGGCTGGCTTTGCAGGACGTCAATCCTCCAGGGCTATTGGACTATGTAACTGGAACTGGCAAGGATTTGCTACAACCCCCCCTTCTGTGAGAAAAGAGGTGGTGAGCATACTGATGAATTAGCTACTACATGCTGCCCAGTGATTGCTATATGGGATTTATGTGTTGTATCCTCACCAGTCTTTATTCACCCAGTGACATGTGGCTGTGAATCTCCTGTCGGGGGGGGTTGACTTACACCAACTTTTGTGACTGGTTCTGCTGTTCATCCATAGACCTCATTCAAGGTATAGCCAGCTTCTCCAATTCTCATTCCCGCGTTTATCTCCCTATCCAGCCTGCAATACCCTCATTGCGGTTCTATTGAGAATTCTATGTGGATTGTTATACCCTTTGATTGGATAAATTCCAGGGTTTGTCACTGTGGATAGAGTGATTTACCAATTGGAATAATCTCATCCTTTTAAACCCACTGTATGTGGAAGAGCCCATGTATGCCCATAGACTTTTTGCAGTGTGGACTGTGTGTGGTGGTGTATGAGGTGTGCTGCTGGCAGGTATCTGAGTTGTTTGACAACATTGTCATTTTTTAATGTTTGCACTAGTGGTAGTTTTTTGTATCAATTTATTTAATCATTTTCATTAAAGTTGTTTTTTCAAGTCCAGAGTGTTCCTTAATAAGGTTTCTTGGTGATCTTTAATCCCCATTTTTTTCATGTGACCACTGTGATTGGCTCTCACAGGGGTCACATGATCGGAAGCCAGTCTTGCTGCTGCCAATATTTTCTTGGGATCAAGTGCCATTTTCGGCAGCTCGGTCTTTATGCTGATAACGCGCTCCCAGTACATAAACATTGCCCATATGTGGGGTGTATAGGTGTTGAAGCCCAGCTTTTTGCCACCACACAAATGGGTTACTGGGGCATAAAGAGCTTAAAGCAGAGTAGGTTGTACTTACCTGCTCTGTGCTACTGTATTGCACAGAAAAGCCACTTTCCTTGTCTTCTGGCAGTAAAAGTAATTTTGTAAATGTCAGTTTTTCTGTAGCAGGATGTATACATTGTACAGATGTGCCACTGCAAAGGCAGGTTCAGAGCATTCCCCAGGCATGTTATTTACAGGAATTGCAGAAAATAAATTTACAAAGAGAAAGCAGAATTTGTAGGCACCATAACTACAAATTGTTTAAAAGTGTTTTACTTTATTTGACATGCACATTAAAAACAACATTAGGATATATAGATAATGAATATCATACAAAATTAGCTGGTATAACTTCCAACCCCTAATGAAATCTGGGCCACCCCAACTTTCTCAAGAGATGGTTGCACTATACTGTGCCCTTGGGCACTCAATGGATGGGAGTTGCCACAGCCTGGGATGGGTAGATCCAGCTCTGAATCCAGCTCAACATGTTTTGCGCCTAACGCGCTTCTTCAGGAACTTACTAAAATCATCTAAATAGTTAAAAATAGCAAGACTCAGTAAATACCAACAGAGATAGCATACACAAGGCCAAAAGCCATGCAATATTAACAGGAATTGTGCATTGGGTTAATATATGTAATGATAATATTCGCTATATGAATGTGGGCTTTTTCCATACACTGGAGTGTTTTGCTTCCAAATTTTTTTTGCAGCCAGGCTGTAGCAAGTCTGAGTTCCTATTGGTATTGGTATCCGGAATTGTTGGGTTTTCCCTAAAGCCTAGGGCATTGCTTAGTTCTGCCTGTTCTCTAGAACAACTTTTTTCCACCAGGGTCTTCAGGCACCCTGGGGTGCCTTGAGGTTTCTTCAGGAGTGCCTTGGCAAAATACCTAAACATTTATCAAGAATTGTATACAAGCCAGCAGGTGGATCAAGCCTGCCCTTTAGTTACACAAAGTCTTTCTAGACACTGGCATCCTAAAAAAGAATTACATCAGTTAATAAGGAGGATGTCAGTTGCCTCTACAGCATCCTTGTTTGACCCTCCTGTGCCCTCTCCCTCAGCACTGGCGTGACATTAGCTGACTGATGGAGAGAAATTGAGGGAGAAGAGAAACATTGGAATACTAGTCAGTACCAGTGTGCAAAAGTGTATTTGCTTTGGAACAATAAATCACCTCTAACGTTGGGTGTCCTACGTGTGGATGGTGCTGCATTATGTAAAGCTATTAGAATTGTTTTTTACATTTTAGAATGGGGTGCCTCGAGACTGTCCACAATTTTAAAGGGTGCCTTGACCGAAAAAAGGTTGAGAAACACTGCTCTAGCAAATAGAGCAGAAATTGCTATTAAAATGGTCAGGCCAATCCAAACATGTCTAGATGGGGGCGGCACTTGTAATGGGAACTCCTGGGTCACCCAAGACTCAACAGAGCCAACATACTGCAATTTCTGCTTGAGCTATAATAGTGTGTGTATGGATGGGGAGCTCGGTGCTAACAGCTGCTTTCAGGGTTATTGACAAAGTTGTACATTTTAACTTGGTGCTATGGTGTCTTTTATATTTTTGTGAAATTTTGTAAGGCCCCTTTCACATTGGTGGAGTCCGCCAGCGGGTCTGCCTGCTCAGCAGAAGATCTCTGCTGACATAGCCTGCTGTCCTCTATGGGCTGTCGGATGGAAACGGACCGCCTGTCTGTTTCCATCTGACTGTCACCCGATCTGACCCGTCAGACGGATTCAGAACGGATCTCCATCTGTTTTTAGTGGATGTTGGCGGGTGTCATGTCCGTTGACATCCGCATAGAGAGCAATAGATGACCTGATTGCGAAAAACTAACAGGCGGACCTGATGAGTCCATCTGTGTGAAAGGGGCCTAACAAAGCATTTTGTCAATGCTACATGGTCCTGTCGAGTGACCACTCTTTTTTTTGGTCTTCTTTAGCCCATTGGTTTTGTATGTGTTATTCCAATCTGGCTGGAAAAGTTGAAATGCATTTTAAAGTGAACCTGTCATTAGGCATAGCTGACATAGACACCACATGGTTCCTGCTGTATCAGTAATGTATGTTTATTTTGCATTTGAGATGTCACAACAGTTCACACAGCTCCCCAGCCAGCCAGCTTTACTCCCTATTTAACTTGAACTAGTAGAGGAAGTGAGTGTATTCACAGCTGACCTGCCAACCATTCACTAGCACAATTAATGACCAGAGCCCAGACAGTGGAATCCCAGGCATGCCTCTCCCTCACTGAGCACCACAGTCACTACTCTGTTATTTCAGTGGTGTTAAACTTGTTAACCCAGTCATTGCTGGAGGCCCTAGCACACGTGAATTGACAGATGGCAGCAGGTCGCATAGATAAATGCATCCAGCCTTGATAAATTCCCGCAGACAGACCCAATCTGTCACAGTGACCCGATACCCTGCAATTAGCAATAAATATTAGTTCCAGCCCAGTGCCCATCACTAAATGCCGCCCAGTAACTGCTGCAATAGGTGACTTTTCCTCAATCCTAATTACATCGCTAAGTTATAGCTTATAGAAAAGTGGTTTAAGGTTATGTACATGACAGTTTTATTCTGCAGTTACAATGCATTGTGTTTGCATTGCTCGAATTGAGAAAATACATTCAATAAATTTGAATGCGGATTACTTAATGCTGATGAGATGGGGCTGTGTATTGGCACCCTTATGCTAATATATCCATAATTATTCTACCTGTGTACACTATTGTGGAATACACGGTTTCATGTGCCTACACAACATTATTGCAGCTAGTGGTTATAGATTGAGGGTTCAGTGGCTGCACTGGTGACAATGCCATATTCTTGTGCTTGCCTATCACAGGTATAAACTAGGCCAGGGCTACACCTGCAATTTAAAGTGTGCCTATAGGTAAGCCTATAATAAGGCTTACCTATAGGTACTGTAAATATCTCCTAAACGTGCACCGTTTAGGAGCGACGTCACGCGACTCCAGCCAGTCACAGAGCCGGAGTCCGCAGTCCTGGAAGGAAGACGGGTGAAGATGGATGCGGCCACCAGCGGGGACAGCACGGGCTTCGATTGCAGGGAAGTGGCACATAATGGGCTAGTATGCAATGCTTTTACTTTGCAGGGGAAAAAAGAGGAAGTTAAACCCATCAGAGCTTGAGCTATTTTGCAAAAAAGAATGGGCAAAAATGTCACTCTCTAGATGTGCAAAGCTGGTAGAGACATACCAAAAAGACTTGCAGCTGTAATTGAAGCGAAAGGCGGTTCTACATAGTATTGACTCAGGGGGGCTGAATACAAATGCACACCACACTTTTCACATATTTATTTGTAAACAATATTGAAAACCATTTATCATTTTCCTTCCTTCACAATTATGTGCCACTTTGTGCTGGTCTATCTGTTATTATTATTATTATACAGGGTTTATATAGCGCCAACAGTTTGCGCAGCGCTTTACAACATGAGGGCAAACAGTACAGTTACAATATAATTCAATACAGGAGGGATCAGAGGGCCCTGCTCGTTAGAGCTTACAGTCTAGAAGCAGCAGCATTCATGATGGATTGAGGGGGGATAGACTATGTAGAGGTAAGCCAATGAAGAGGGAGTTGCAGTAGTCAAGGCGAGAGATGAACTTTGTTGTGTCATTGGTTAGAGAGGGGTGTATTTTGGAAATGTTGCGGAGGTTAAGGTGGCAAGATTTGGACAGTGATTGGACGTGAGGCTTAAAGGAGAGTTCAGAGTCCAGGATTACCCATAAGGACCTTGGCATGTAGGGATGGGCTTATAGTTGTGTCATTGATTTTGACAAAAAGATCAGGGGAAGAGGTACGAGGGGGAGAAAAAATTTTAAGTTCGGTTTTAGATAGATTAAGTTTGAGGGAGTGGTGTGACATTCAGACTGATATATCGGATAGTAAATTAGTGATATGAGAAGAGACTGAAGGAGTGAGCTGAGGGGTAGAGAAATAGATTTGAGTGTCATCAGTGTAGAGATGGTATTGGAAGCCATGGGAGATTATCAGCTGACCCAGGGAGGAGGTGTAGATTGAAAATAGGAGAGGTCCAAGAACAGAACCTTGGAGGACCCCAACAGAGAAAGGAAGAGGAGAGGAGGAAGTAGAATTGTAAGTAAGGCAAAAGGTGCGGTTGGATAAGTAGGAAGAGAACCAGCGAAGAGTACCGTCACAGAGACCAAAGGCATGGAGTTTTTTGAGGAGGAGGGGGTGGTCAACCAAATAAAAGGAGGCAGAGAGGTCCAGGAGTAGGAGTACAGAATAGTGTCCATTGGTTTTGGCCGTTAGTAGATCGTTCCACTCTGTGGAGTGTTGGGAACGAAATCCAGACTGAAGGGAATCAAGAAGGCTATTATCAGTAAGGTGGTCAGTCGGTTGTGGACCAGACGTTCAAGGAGTTTGGATAAAAATTGGAGCAAGGAGATGGGTAAGATTGGATGGGCCCAGTGAGGGCTTTCTAAGTATGAGGCTGACAAGTGCATGTTTTAGAGAGTTGGGGAAGATGCCAGAAGAGAGGGAGAGATTGAGGATGTGGGTTAGAGAGTGTAGCCAGAGGGTGAATGTAGAATTTGCGAGTGTCAGAAACCATGAATCAGACTGAGGCAGAAGTACAGTTAAATCACACTTGTTTAATAATAATAAAAAAAGGTAAACAGAGTAAACGTAGTCAAAACATTACCAGAGTTCAGGAACCGGAATGGATAGTCAGCCAAGCCAAAATGTCAGGGATCCAGAGATGAGCGTAGTAGAACAGCAAGCAGGATCTGGAGCCAGAAGGAATGTCATCCAAGCAAGTCTTTAACAGGAACACAGGAGAGCATCTCTAGAGATCTGACCAAGGCGAAGACAGAGATCATCTGGACTGGACGGCTTAAGTAGGCAGGACTGACGAGCAGGATATCATCATTAGGTGAGTCACTGTGGAGAGATAGGAGCTGGCAATTAGCCGACAGCTGAGCAGCCAGCTTTGAGGAGGAAGGGCTGAGCCTGACAGTACCGCCTCCTCAATGACCCCCTCCCCCTTGGAGGACCACCAAGCTTGAGTGGAAAACATCTATGGAAATCACAGAAGAGGACAGGGGCATGTACGTCCAAGGATGAGACCCAAAAGCGCTCCTCCAGACCGTACCCTTTCCAATGCACCAGGTACTGTATGCGCCCACGGAACCTACGGGAGTCAACAATGGACTGTACTTCATAATCCTCATGGTTCTCAACCTGTACAGGGTGAGGACAAGGCACCGAAGTGGCAAAGTGGTTGCAGACCAAAGGTTTTAATAAGGAGACATGAAATACATTTGAGATACGCATATTAGAAGGAAGGTCTAATGCGTAAACCACTGGGTTAATCCTGTGAAGAATTCGGAAAGGCCCAATAAACCAAGGTGCGAACTTCAGAGAGGGAACACAAAGTCAGAGGTTGCGAGATGACAGCCAGACCCTGTCCCCAACTTGGTAGGAAGGCGCAGGCAGGCATCTGCGGTCAGCATGGAGTCTGTACCTGTCATTAGCATGTCGCAAAGCCTCCTGGACTTGTGCCCAAGTGGAACGAAGACCACGGAGATGCTCCTGTAATGCAGGAATACTCTGCGGAACAAATGAGTCAGGCAACATGGAAGGTAGGAAACCATAGTTCGCCATAAACGGGGACAATCGGGAAGCAGAATTCAAGGCACTTTTTTGAGCAAACTCTGCCCACGGTTGTTATGATGGTCAGAAATATAGCAACATAGGAATTGCTCCAAGGACTGATTGGCTCGTTCTGAGGCCCCATTAGACTGCGGGTGGTACGTAGAGGCAGTGGCGGGACAAGGTAATTCAGTGCCCAGGGCGAAGATGCCAAAATGCCCCCCCTCCCGAGCAGGGGGCGGGGCTAGTTGAAGCATGTGCTGTGCACCAAAACATATGTAATGGTTGCAGAGTGCACCAGTGTCACCAGTGTCACACACACAGCCAATTAGATTGCTTTGATGATGGCTTGGTTTACAGGAGTAAACCAAGTAATAGCAATAATGGCTAGAACTTGCTGAAGCTGACCTTGGCTTCTGTCAAATGGTCCTGCTGGAAATCCTCCTTTGATCAGCGGGCTGCAGCACTGATCATTGTATTATGATCAGTGGAGGAGTCCTGCTGTCAGAGTACAACAGAGGGGGGTTTCCGAATCCACCTTGTTTGTGTGCATGCAGGGATCTACTTTTCATCCAGCAGGCTGAACAAAAAAAAAAATTATTGGGGGTACCCAGCTTTAGACAATGTGTCAGGGAAAACATTTGTCATTCTTAGTACTCCTGCACATGAACAGTAAAAGGTGAGCATACACTTTACAATCTTTTTTGATCAGTTAGTGTCTGATTTAACACAAAAGTGAGGTGGATGGAGGAATCCTCTCCACTGAGATATTGCATTGTGATAGTGGTCAGAATACATTGATTAGCGCTGCAGATCAAAGGAAAATTTTCCAACAAGCTGGTTTGAGAGAAGTTGATCATATTAGATCGACTTCTCTTTAGCAGGAATGGCCATAGAGGGATTAAAACTCATCCAGTTGTTGGTGAACCAGCTGAATTTCATTCCATGTCCAGCGCTCCTGTGTAAAATCCCATGCCGCGTACACATGAGCGGAATTTCCGTCCGAAAATTCTTGGATGGTTTTTCCGACGGAATTCCGCTCAAGCTTGTCTTGCATACACACGGTCACACAAAAGTTCTCAGAACTTTCTCAGAACTTTCGACCGTCAAGAGCACGGTGACAACACTACGACGAGCCGAGAAAATTAAGTTCAATGCTTCCGAGCATGCGTCAAATTGTTTCCGAGCATGCGTGATTTTTTGTGCGTCTGAATTGCATACAATAATACACTACTAATAATACACTAATCATGGGGTACTTTGTCGCAGTAAGTGGGCTTAAGCACCATATAGCAATATGGTGTGACCAAATCCCCATATTTTTTGATAATGTTTTTTGAAAATGTCTGTCTAGGTGCTTTTAAATAGCCTTGCTGGAGGTAAATGTCAGTTTTGTATGTGTGCGCTGTAATATGTTTGTTCTGTTGTATGGTCTTATGGCAGCACCATCTTTATACATTTTTTAGGGTGTGCCCCCCAAATATCTCTTTTGTCTATTGTATGGATTTTGATCAAATCCTTTTGGGTGGAGAACCCCACTCAGTAAGTACCTCAATTAGTGACCACCTGTATCATGGGTGGAGACCTCATGTTCTCCCATATAGAGGAGTATAGCTCCCTTAGTTCAGAGAAGCAGGATCTCCCGATCTATGGATAGTGTAGGACCCACTAATCATGGGGTACTTTGTTGCAGTAAGTGGGCTTAAGCACCATATAGCAATATGGTGTGACCAAATCCCCATATTTTTTGATAATGTTTTTTGAAAATGTCTGTCTAGGTGCTTTTAAATAGCCTTGCTGGAGGTAAATGTCCATTTTGCATGTGTGCGCTGTAATATGTTTGTTCTGCTCGAATTACATATAGACAATCGCATTTTCGCATAAGAACTTTTCCCAACCTAAAAATAGAGAACCTGCTCTCAATCTTTTGCTGGCTGGAATTCCGCCAGCAAAAGACCGATGGAGCATATACACGGTCGCATAAGCTCTCATCAGAGTTTTGCTGGTGGCATTTCCGATCGTGTGTATGCGGCATGAGCCTCCATGTACATGAGTTGTTTAGGCCCATTCAGACGTGTGTCCTGTGCAGGGCTCTCTTGTGCATTGTGTGCAGTCCTCTGCCAGTGTTCTATTCATTTCTATTGGGACCCAAACCTGCATGTCATATTAGAATACAGAGGCTGTGTGCATGCAACCTCATGTCCCAGTAGAAATGAATGGGTGCTGGCACAGGGATGCACACAATGCTTATGCAGCCCCATGCTGATAAATGACAGCCCTGCATGAGAGCTGCATGTCAGCACCTCATCTTAAAAGGTCCTTAATAAAAAACAGAATCAGAAAGAACAGTTGTCTTCACAGCTAGAAGTGTGATATCATGCCGGAAAGAAGGTTACCTGTTAGCTGAGTAGTGGCAGCCTCAGCAGCACAGAGACATAGGAGAGAAACAACATTCACTTTACAGTAGGACTGGAGAGGAGGGGACCCGAGGGGAGGGGTCACAACACAGAGGAGGAGACACCTCCACATTGTCCAGAGCAGGGAGGAAAAAAACAGGAGGCTAGGGGGCGGAGCTGCTGATGTCACACAGACATCGGGACACTGAAATTAGGAGTGATAGAAATACATGAAGAGGGGGAAAGGGAAGCCGCTGTCCAGGCAAGCAGAGGAGCAGGAAAGCTGTATGTATCTGGAATCATAGGAAAGCATTGATATGCTTTCCCAACCTCATGCGCCCCGCCCACTCCACTCTACTGGGCTCAGGGACTTGTACAGTGCACTGTGCAGGTAGGGGGCGGGTGTAGTGCCACGATCTAGAATACACGCAGGAACAAAACTGATCTCTGCCTACACTCTGCAGCACATTCTGTGCTGGGCAAGGTTACACTCGCCAGACAATGCCCTCTTCCTCCAACTAAATCATTCCGCCCAGGGCAGCTGCCCATCCCACCCGCCCACCCCTAGTACCGGCCCTGCGTAGGGGAGAAAGCAAGCTGAATTCCCAACAGTGCACAAAACCGGGACACAAACTTATTACCCCTGTCCGAGACAATCCCCTTGGGTAGCCCATGTAAGCGAAAGATCTCTCGAGCTAAAATGGAAGCCAGTTCCTTAGAAGTGGGCAAATTCTTAAGTGGAATACAATGGGACATTTTTGAGAACCGGTCAACCACCATAAGAATAACTGTGTTGCCCTGGGAGTTGGGTAACTCCACAATGAAATCCATAGACAGGTGGGTCCAGGGCCTCTCTCCACTGGGTATGGGCTGTAGAAGGCCCACTGGAAGGTGTCGCTGAGTTTTACTCTGAGCACACACAGAACAGGCAGCTACGAAGGCGGTTACATCAGCACGTAGACTAGGCCACCAGAAATGTTGAGAAATGGCCCAAAAGGCAGTACGGAGAATCTCTTGGACAAAGCAGCAGTCACAAGGTTTCTCAGGAGGAGCATGGACCTGAGCAGCAAAAATGTTGTTACCCAAAGGAGAAGTGAGACTGGTGCGAACCGTAGCCAGAATACGATCAGGAGGAATCACAGGAACCAGAACCGACTCCATCTTGGAAGTGGAGGAAAATTGTCGTGACAAAGCGTCAGCCCTTACAGTCTTAGTACCGGGTAAGAATGAGACAATGTAATTGAAAACTTGACAAGAAAAGAGCCCATTACGCCCTTCTGGGAGAGAGGCGTTTAGCCTCAGACAAGAATGTGAGATTCTTATGGTCAGTAAGAATGAGAACCGGCACAGTGGTACCTTTGAGGAGATGTCTCCATTCTTTCAGGGCTAAAATGATCGCTCTCCATCACCAATCTCGTAATTGCACTCCGCAGGTGACAATTTCTTGGAAAAGTAGCCACAAGGATGCATAGCGCTCTCAGAGGTAGGATGTTGAGACAGAAGGGCGCCAACACCAGTCTCAGAAGCATCAACCTCAAGGATAAAAGGTAACGTAGGATCAGGATGTGCCAACACAGGAGCAGAAACAAAGGCAGCCTTGAGACTCTCAAAGGCCTTAATGGACTCCGGAGACCAACTCTGTGGGTTACCGTCCTTTCTGGTCATATCAGTCAGGGGCTTGACCAGAGACGAGAAGTTATGGATAAACTTCCGATAATAGTTGGCAAAGCCAAGAAAACGCTGCAGAGAAGGTAAACCCACAGGTCGGGCCACTGTAGGACTTCTGAAAGTTTCTCTCTGTCCATCGAAAAATCAGCAGTGGAAATTACATAACCCAGGAATTTAACCTGTTCACAATGGAACTCGCACTTCCCCAATTTACAATAGAGATTGTTCTCTCTTAGTTTCTGAAGCACACGACAGACATCTGTGTGGTGGCTCTCCAGGGACTTGGAAAATATGGATGGAAGTGCACAGGTCCCAGGAAGCTGGAATTGAAAACTGGAACTTGGGAACGCTGGTAACAGAAGTACAGTAGGCAGGCCAGAATTCACCAAGTTCAATTATGAGCGGAGTTGGGTCAGAAGCCAAAATAAAACAGAATATTGACAAAGAGTAGAAGTTTGTCAAATTAAAAAAATTCTCTACAGCTTTAGTTACATTTTTACCTGTAATGAAGTATGTCCTATGATGTCTAGCCTGCTGCTGGATTCTGTAGAAATCTTCACTGAAGTGCTGCCTTGTCCTCTTTCTGTTGCTGCATTTTTGGTACTGTGGGATTTACCAGCTTTTGGTCTATGGGTTTAGCTGTACTAAAGGTGATCCAACGGGTATATGGCTAGTGGTGGCTGGTGCTCAAAATTCTGAAAAATACTGAAACAAAACCATAAATTGCAGCCACTGTACCATCAAATGCAGCCACTGTGCCCATCATATGCAGCCAACTGTGCCCATCATATACAGCCACTCTGCCAAGCAAATGCAGCCAACTGTGCCCATCATATGCAGCCAGTCTGCCCATCATATGCAGCCAACTGTGCCCAGCAAATGCAGCCAACTGTGCCCAGAAAATGCAACCAACTGTGCCCATTATATGCAGCCTCTGTGCCCATAATATGCAGCCACTGTGCCCTCCCCGCCCGCTCACCTGCCTGCTGTCTGTCCAGCACTTACCCCATCGGGTCAGGCAGCAGGTGACAGCGGCGAGCTGTGGGATGGGTAGTGCGGGTCAGGTGATGGCTCCTGTGTCCTCCCTGCTTCTCTTCTTCCTGTTCTGCTAGGTGGCCAATGGGATCGCCTCTGCCTTCAGCCAATCAGGTGAACGGTATTAGATCTGCGAAAAAACATGAGCTAAGACTAGGTTAAAGCTAAATTTGGGACTTTATATGAGGCAATAATAAATTATGTACCTCCATCCCCGATATTTTGAACAGAAGAGAACAATTTTTGGGACTTTGTGTGAAGCACATTACTAACTCAAGAATGGACCAATCAAGATAAATATAATTATTTATTACAAAGGGTATACATGCACATTGAAGGTATAATGATAAGTCAATACACATTATACAATAGGATATTGGGTCTCGGTGGGTACAATCTGAACAGTTCATAGTAAAAGACAATTATCTCAACATAGTAGGATAGAAATAATAAAAGTACCAGATAATTAGAAATGATACAGCGTATTATTAGATCTTGATGGATAAAGTCTGAACAGTTCATAATTTAGAACAAATATCTCGACATAGTTAAAAAATGAGTGACAGACCTAAGGCATGTAGACCACATTGCAATGGTATCATATAAGCATATTAGTAATAAACAATTGGTTCATTATAGTAGAGATGTATTATGGTATAAGAGGTAGACCTAGAAGCTGTGACATAGCATCATAAACAAGCTCTACGCGTTTCGTGGTTACATTACCACTCATCAGGAGCAGATGCATAGTTTGGAGGTATCTATAAAAAGAAATGCCAGAGATTGTATGGTGTTAAAAAAAGATATAAAACACAGAAGAAAGAGGGGGAGCGTAAAAGGTCCCAAACACTCTCACCTATCTGTAGTATGTAGGTAGGTCTGGTTGGTGGTATCAATGGTAGAGGACACTTTGAAAGACGTTATCCCCGGGAGCTGAGACGGCAACATCAGAGGCACGGGCAGTGGCACCAGCAGCCAAATTGAACATACGCAAGAATGCCCAAAATGCAGCTGGGAAATAAGTGTTGTATGGTGTGCATGTTGCATAATAGCTGGTTCCCAAAAATGTCTATGGAATTCAATACAAAAATAGTGGTGAGCTAGTTGTCCAATTAATGAACTAGAAAAAAAGAAAAAAGAAAAAGAAAAAAGCACCCCAGTGGATGTGAGGAGAACAAAATTTCCATAGAGTGGCAGAGTGAATATTGAATTCAGATCATAAACGTGGCCCTATAGCAAAAGAACCCCAAAGGGAAAGGGAGAAAGGGTTAGGTGAGCTTAATGGTGTAAAAGTACCTGCAGGGGTATGTTGAGAGGAGTCCAATAATGTGCAGCAGTGTCTTTAACCAGTGGATAAAATTAGAGTGTGATCTCAGTGTGTGTGTGCTATATGTATCAGCCGTGAACCAATGATGGCCGGCAACGTCACACAGCGTAATGAGAGAGGGGCTGCGCCGCCACCCGGGCACCAGTATGTGCTCAGCGTTTTGGCGCCAATACCTCCCTCATAAAGTGCGCAGAGTAGATAAAACACGTCGGCGATGCGGCGTCATGAATGACGTCACTCACTCGACGTGTGGGTGTGGCGTCGACCCGCAGCGAGTGCCTGCCCCGTCTCCGGCCAATAGGAGGGAGGAGGGGGGAGGACTCGGTGTGCGTCGCAGCTCCCGAGGACAACGAAACAAAGCCTAACCCGACCTGGCAGAGCTAGTCCCTATAAGTGAAAGAAACGTCTTGGCAGCAATATGTCACAGATTGACATGGTATAATAAGTATGATGGTTTAGTGATGTGCTTCCATCCCTGATAACATGAGAAAAAACATGAGCTAAGACTAGGTTAAAGCTAAATTTGGGACTTTATATGAGGCAATAATAAATTATGTACCTCCATCCCCGATATTTTGAACAGAAGAGAACAATTTTTGGGACTTTGTGTGAAGCACATTACTAACTCAAGAATGGACCAATCAAGATAAATATAATTATTTATTACAAAGGGTATACATGCACATTGAAGGTATAATGATAAGTCAATACACATTATACAATAGGATATTGGGTCTCGGTGGGTACAATCTGAACAGTTCATAGTAAAAGACAATTATCTCAACATAGTAGGATAGAAATAATAAAAGTACCAGATAATTAGAAATGATACAGCGTATTATTAGATCTTGATGGATAAAGTCTGAACAGTTCATAATTTAGAACAAATATCTCGACATAGTTAAAAAATGAGTGACAGACCTAAGGCATGTAGACCACATTGCAATGGTATCATATAAGCATATTAGTAATAAACAATTGGTTCATTATAGTAGAGATGTATTATGGTATAAGAGGTAGACCTAGAAGCTGTGACATAGCATCATAAACAAGCTCTACGCGTTTCGTGGTTACATTACCACTCATCAGGAGCAGATGCATAGTTTGGAGGTATCTATAAAAAGAAATGCCAGAGATTGTATGGTGTTAAAAAAAGATATAAAACACAGAAGAAAGAGGGGGAGCGTAAAAGGTCCCAAACACTCTCACCTATCTGTAGTATGTAGGTAGGTCTGGTTGGTGGTATCAATGGTAGAGGACACTTTGAAAGACGTTATCCCCGGGAGCTGAGACGGCAACATCAGAGGCACGGGCAGTGGCACCAGCAGCCAAATTGAACATACGCAAGAATGCCCAAAATGCAGCTGGGAAATAAGTGTTGTATGGTGTGCATGTTGCATAATAGCTGGTTCCCAAAAATGTCTATGGAATTCAATACAAAAATAGTGGTGAGCTAGTTGTCCAATTAATGAACTAGAAAAAAAGAAAAAAGAAAAAGAAAAAAGCACCCCAGTGGATGTGAGGAGAACAAAATTTCCATAGAGTGGCAGAGTGAATATTGAATTCAGATCATAAACGTGGCCCTATAGCAAAAGAACCCCAAAGGGAAAGGGAGAAAGGGTTAGGTGAGCTTAATGGTGTAAAAGTACCTGCAGGGGTATGTTGAGAGGAGTCCAATAATGTGCAGCAGTGTCTTTAACCAGTGGATAAAATTAGAGTGTGATCTCAGTGTGTGTGTGCTATATGTATCAGCCGTGAACCAATGATGGCCGGCAACGTCACACAGCGTAATGAGAGAGGGTATTAGATCTGCGCCTCCTGATTGGCGGAGAGGCGGTTCAGCGTTAGAAAAGAAAATATTAATTTGCTTTTCTAACGTGCCTGGGTGGACTGCAAGCTCAATGCTCTGCGCTCTGAGTCCACCTTTTTTGAAGCCTATTAGAGCCTAAGGATCTAATCAGGTGCTTAAAAAAAACACCCCTGCCGCTGTAATTCAGGCGCCTGGCATCCGAAAAGGGTCCGGATGCCCAAATAGGGGTGGCTACAGCGGCCATGGATAGATTCATTGAATGCATTTTACATAGAGGGGATGTCCCCTCCTCTCCTTTGAATACACTGCCTGTAACGCGATCTGTGAATGGGGGAGAGAATTTTGTAACTGATCAGACTTTCCTCTATTTACAGATCATGTTACAGGTATTGTAATCAGTTTAAGGATTGCCCCCTCCTGCCCTCTCCCCATTGGATCAGCCCCATAGACCCAAAACTTAACTCCCACAGCGCTGGAAGTTCAGCAACAGGAAGAGGACAGAGCAGCCCTGGAGATTTTTACAGAATCCAACAGCCTGCACATTGTGGGACATACTTCATTACAAGTAAGTAATGTAATTGAAGCGATAGAGAAACATTTTTTTTTTTTAGCTAAACTTTATCTGCCAAATTATTTGTATTTCAGTCCATTCACTTCTGATACTTACACAACCCTGACAGACAGCGGAGCCAGGCAGATGACACCACTTTCCATGTTTCAGTTATAGGATTACATAGAGGTCTCCTTTCCAACCCCTAGCCTACTAATTGAACAATGAAACAAAGCAAGAGGCTGAGGAAGTCATCCTTCTGCTCACTCTGCTCTGTTCTCCAGTCAGCATGCCCATTATCAGAATATTTGCATGCAGCACATTCAGTTGGCCCCAGTCTTGTTCTTCCTCTTCCCAGTCTGTGTGCTGCTGTACAGGATATTGCAGAAGACTAACATGAGGTCAAATTCAAGTACTTATACTAGTTGAATTAAAAATAAACTGATTTATGAATGAACGCATTGCTGCATTAATAAGTGCCTTTATATTTGGTGTTTAGTTTTAGGGTTATTGTCGAGGTTCTTCTCAGCATGTCTGCATTTTTACTCAGCACAGCTCACCGCACCCTTGCTGCTACATAGAGTTGAGTGAAATGTCATCTTGTGACATTGCAATAATGTTAAAAAAAAGGAAAAAAATAGGTAAACAATAGATGCATTGTAACAAGGCATTGCACTGCCCCCTACATAACACGTAGCAGTGGAGACGCTTTACACGGAGCATAACACGTCCTAGCTGGTGTGAATGAGTCCTAAGGGCATGTCCTAGGGACTTTTCCTGCCAAGATGTCTTCAATCCGCTGATGTTCAGCACAGCCACATCTCCTCTCAGGGTCCCCCCAACAACTTCAGGCAACCTTCACCCTCGAAGAAACCACACAAACCAGCCCAGTTCCTAACCTTCTTATATAATATAAATTAGATTAAAATAAAATTGTTTGGGAAAAAATGGGGTGACAATTCCATGAAGGATCCTTTTTATTTTGTGGCACGGAAATCTCATAAGTAGTGATCAAACCCACCAGGAAGCCGTCACTGCACACCGCCATTCATAGGCAGTGAGACATTTCTCGACCTGCTGCTGCACATACAGTAAAACCTTGGATTGTGAGTAATGCGGTTTACGAGCATCTCGCAATACAAGCTTTTTTTAAATCCTGACTCGATTTGCGAGCGTTGTCTTGCAAAACGAGCAGGATTCAAGCCTCTGGGGTCTGCAGTGCCGAATGTGGCCAGATGTGCGGGGGCGCTGATGACGCTCAGAGACACTCGGAAACGCTCCATTCTAGAGTTTCTCCGAGCATCTCCGAGTGGTCTCTGGCGACCCCCACCTCTGGCCACAAATTATCAGTGTTTCCATTGATTCCTATACCGTATATGTGAAGTGCTGCATAAATTGATGGCACTATATAAGTACCTGTAATAAATAAAATGTACTCCTTAGAGCAGGGTTTCTCAACCAAGGTTCCATAGAACACAAGGGTTCATCCAGAGGTTGCTAGGGGTTCCTTGAGCTGTGGCTGATTGACCTGCCATCTGGTGATGCCTTGGTCCGTAGCCACTTGGCAGAGCCAACCGCATGATACCAATAATCTTTTTAACTCTTGGGTAGGGTGGCTTTTTGACCATCAATGTAAGGGGCATTCTTTCCACTAACCACCAATGGGTTCCTTTGGGGTAAAAAGGGTTGATAAAGTTTGGTCTAGACCAGAGTTTCTCAACCAGGGTACCATGGAACTCAAGGGTTCCCATAGACTGGAAAGTTACTTCAAGGGTTCCTCTGTGTTGAAAAGGTTGGGAAAGGCTGGCTTAGAGCGACAATGTTCAAGCATCATGATGCTCAGGTGCGACCAGATAGCATAGGATACAATGGGGTCCCTCACGGAGAGAGTTGAAGCTTCTAGAAAAGTGTTTCAAATCACCCAGGTATGAATCAGGCCCAAATTCTGCAGGCTGGATGGATAATTTTGCTAGATCTTACAAGGCCCACAATGCTACTGGTCACCATCTCAGTCACATGATCTATTCCGGTGTCTTGCCGAGAAAGTTCCCCCGGCGGATAAGGACCCGCCTGTACTGCGCAGGCGCTGCGCTTGCACAGTACGAAGCACAATGAAACACAACGGAGTTTCTGAAAATAGCCGAAGCTGAAGTCAGTCAGCTGTACACGGCGCCTGTGCACTACATTCTAACCTATGTCCAGGTTCGAGCCCCACCATCCAAGTGGACATAGAGTTAGAATAAAAATATGCCGAGCGCAGCGAGGCCATGCCCGAAGCGTGGCGAGCGCAGCAAGCCCGCGAGGGACCCTGTTACAGGCGCCGTGTACAGCTGATTCACTGTCTTCTGCTTCGGCTATTTCCGGCGGCTTCGTTGTGCTCCGTACTGCGCAAGTGCTGCGCCTGCGCAGTACAGGGGGGTCCTTATCCGCCGAGGGGAACTTTCTCGGCAGAGCACCGGCTGTGTCTACAAATTTGATTGCTTTTTACTTTACCATTGTTAAAATTAAAGCAGACCATTTTTGATCATTTGTATGTGTTTTTTCTTTTTGGTTTAATTTGAAAGCTGGGAAAAGATTTGATCTTAAGACTTTCCACAGAACACTTTGTATCACAATACAAGTTGGTAAACCCGTTTTGTGGGAAAGAGTTAATGCATGTAAACTCATGGAAATATGGAACACGTGTGTGCTCACAAGAGAATATTCCTGACAGGCCCATTAATTCTTTCAGCCTTCAGGAGATTTTCCTTAGATTGTGTGTGAAATCAGCTTCTAACGATGCTGCGTGCTACAGACAAGGAACTGCTTGTATGGCTGTCTTTACCTCTGTTGTGAGTACCTTGTTACCCGTAGCTCTTCTGGGTATTGAAAGATCCAATTTACATGAACTCCAATTGCTGCTGTTCTTCGATAGATCTTTATGAACCTGTACCTTCAAGGTTCTATGCATTCGCTGAGTCGTTTAAAATTCACATTGAACTGTTTAAAAGTCAAAGAATGGAGTTTTTATGCTGAAAACATAAAATGTGGCCATCATTTTTATTCCTTTGTATTACACAAAGCATTTTATTTACCCTGAGCCAACAATTCAGCAGTGATTTATGGAAACCAAAAGAAAGGAAAACTGCAGAAAAGTGGCGCTCCAACCCGCGATGGGCAGTTGGGTCCTGTATGCCAAGTGAAACAGGGACTTAGATTTTATAGCTATGGGCAGTATTTCAATTTTTTATTAAGTGAACTTTTGCAATGCCCAGAATGGGTAAAGTAACAGGTTGACTTTATGGGAGGTACTTTGAAGGAGAACGTGTGCGTTGCAGGGGGAAAAAAAAGGTTCACCCTAATGTTGGTCCTTCCCAGCTGCATATACTCACTTTTGCGTCCTTACTGCGAGCGAATATTAGAAGCTTTGGGTACAATCCAAGTTATGAGCTGATACAGGGCTAAGGGCTCTCTCCCAGCCCTGTGTGACAATGATGGGTGCCTCAACAGCCAATTACAATGCACCAGTACTGTCACATGTTCAGCATCTGAACAAAGAAGTATCCTGCTCCTCCAAAACAATATGCTCTTTTCTTATATACTGTACTTCACATTTTTCAGTAAGTCCTAGGACTTTGTCTTGTGGTCAGGCACTCTTTAACTCTGGAGGACAATTGACTTAACTTCCACATACACAGTAAGAGCTTTGAAAACGTTGAATAGACTCCTTAACCACTTCAGCCCCGGACCAATTTGCAGCCAAAGGACCAGGCCCCTTTTTGCGATTCGGCACTGCGTCGCTCTAACTGACAATTGCATGTGCACGTGCGACGTGGCTCCCAAACAAAATTGGCGTCCTCTTTTTCCCACAAATAGAGCTTTCTTTTGGTGGTATTTGATCACCTCTGCGGTTTTTATTTTTTGCGCTATAAACAAAAATAGAGCGACAATTTTGAAAAAAAATTCAATATTTTTTACTTTTTGCTACAATAAATATCCCCAAAAAAAGATATACATTTTTTTTTTTTTCTCAGTTTAGGCCGATACGTATTCTTCTACATATTTTTGGTAAAAAAATCGCAATTAGCGATTATTGATTGGTTTGCGCAAAAGTAATAGCGTTTACAAAATAGGGGATAATTTTATAGCATTTTTATTAATATATTTTTTTTTTACTAGTAATGGCGGCGATCAGCGATTTTCATTGTGACTGCAACATTATGGAGGACACATTGGACATTTTTGCGACCATTGTCATTTATATCAGAATCAGTGCTATTTAAATGCACTGATACCTGTGTAAATGACACTGGCAGTAAAGGGGTTAACCACTAGGGGGCGGGGAGGGGTTAAGTGTGACGTGTGTGTTTTTTTTTTTTACTGTAGGGGGCGTGGCTTGGAGTTCGACATCACTGATTGGCTTTTCCGATGACAGGGAACAGACGATCAGTGACAGTCTCACTAGGAAGCATGGGGAGAGGTTTGTTTACACTTACCTCTCCCCGTTCTTCAGCTCTGTGATCCGATGGCAGGACACCAGTGGCGATCGGGTCTGCGGGTCCCGCGGCCACGGAGCTCAGGACTGGGTCTTAGGTACACCTGTTCAATTGCGTGGTAATACAAATTGCTAATCAGCCAATCACATGGCAACAACTCAATGCATTTAGGCATCTAGGCACTGTGAAGATGACTTGCTGAAGTTCAAACTGAGCATCATAATGGAAGAAAAGCGATTTAAGTGACTTTGAACGTGGCATGGTTGTTGGTACCAGACGGGCTGGTCTGAGTATTCAAAAAACTGCTGATCTACTGGGATTTTCAAGCACAACCATCTCTAGGGTTTACAGAGAGGGGTCGGAAAAAGAGAAAATAGCCAGTGCGCGGCAGTTTTGTGGACGGAAATGCCTTGTTGATGTCAGAGGAGAATGAGCAGGTTTGCGATGATAGAAAGGCAACAGTAACTCAAATAACCCCTCATAACCACCAAGTTATGCAGAAATACCATCTCTGAATGCACAACACATCAAACCTAAAGCAGATCGGCTACAGCAGCAGAAGACCACACCAGGTGCCACTCCTATCAGCTAATAACAGAAAACTGAGACTACAATTCGCACAGGCTCACCAAAATTGGACAATAGAAATTTGGAAAAACGTTGTCTGGTCTGATGAGTCTCGATTTCAGCTGTGACATTCAGACGGTAGGGTCAGAATTTAGTGTAAACAACATGAAAGCATGGATCCATCCTAACTTGTTTTAACGGTTCAGGATGGTGGTGTAATGATGTGGGGGATATTTTTTTGGCACACTTTGGGCCCCTTAATACCAATTGAGCATCGTTTACATGCCACGACCTACCTGAGTATTGTTGCTGACCATGTCCAATCCCTTTATGACTACAGTGTACCCATCTTCTGATGGCTCCTTCCAGCAGGATAATGCACCATGTCACACAAAGCTCAAATCATCTCACCACTGGTTTCTTGAACATGACAATGAGGTCACTGTACTCCAATGGCCTCCACAGTCACCAGATCTCAATCCAATAGAGCACCTTTGGGATGTGGTGGAAAGGGAGATTCACATCATGGATGTGCAGCTGACAAATCTGCAGCAATTGCGTGATGCTATCATGTTAATATGGACAAAAATCTCTGAGGAATGTTTCCAACACCTTGTTGAATCTATGCTACAAAGAATTTCTAAAGACAAAAAAGGGGGTCCAATCTGATACTAGCAAGGTGTGCCCAATAAAGTGGTCGGTGGGTATATATTGTTCATTCGCATCAGAACCTGCCCAATCGAGGAACTTACAATCTAAAGTCCCTAACTCCTATTCATACATACATATACTAGGGCCAATTTTGACAGGAGTCAATTAACCTACCAGCATTTCTTTGGAGTGTGGGAGAAAACCGGAGTACCCGGAGTATATGAAGAAAAGATGAGTGCTGGTAGTGGGACTGGCGTTACAACCTGTTTTGCGCAGGTTTACTTTAAGCTTGCTGTGCTTACATTGTCTATCCTTTCCACTCATCATAATCCATCACAAAGCCCGCCGAGATTGGAAATTTTGGATTGTGCAGTTCTCCTCCCAACCTCTGTGGCAGCACTTGGGTATGGCGACTGGCCTGTCAGACTAGGTCACCCCTCTACTTCAGCTCTGCCCTCCTGCATAAGAAGGTGGCAAGGGAACATAGGGTAGGTAAGTGCAGTCTGCCTAAAATTTCTATAGTAAAATGGCCCCATACACACAAGCGGATTTTCTGTCAGAAAAAACTTGATGGGTTTACTTCCTCTTTGTTTCCCTGCAAAGGTAAAGCATAATGGACTACTATACATCGCATAGTAGTCCATTATGTGTCACTTACCTGACACAGGAGCCAGCGATGTCACCGATGTCCCCGATGTCCCCTTGTGTACGGAGCCTCCATCTCCTTGGTGGGTCTCCCTGCTCCGGCGCTGTCATTCGACGGAGCCGCGATGGCGTCACTCCCACGCATGCGTGCGGGAGCCGGCACTCGTGGCATATCGCCGTTAACAGCAGCGCACTCAGTGCGCCTGTACGCCGCTGTCTACGGCGCATGCGCCGTAGACAGTGGTGCCTGTCTTTTGGCAAATATCTCCTAAACCGTGTAGGTTTAGGAGATATTTCTTGGACCTACAGGTAGCCTTAATCTAGGCTTACCTGTAGGTCAAAGTGGTTTGTAAGAGTTTACAACCACTTTAAGTAAATTGTGTTTAAATTGGCTGGCTCCTTAAAACAGAGTTCCAGAGAAATGAGAGAATACCCCTTGTGCTAAATAACACTAGTCACTTGAGGAGACAATAAAAATGGGTTAATGTAAACTGTTTGGAATCCAGCAAACCTTCAGCTAGCACTTAAAAGTATGATGAATGGAATAATCCTTTATGATAGATAGAACAGAGTAAATTTAGCTGATATGTGATTGACCCTTCTTCTGGCATAGACTTTTCCTGTATGGCTAAGTGCATATGGTCACCATAGCTGTTGTTTAATATTATTTAATATTATTGTATCCGGCGGGATTACAGATGATAGGGATGTGAGAATAGCATGTCTGCATACAGCGTCTATTGGAGTAAAGAACTTGCTTCCAGTGGAAATACAAGTAACAGCAATCTGGGCAGAGACAAGTGATGTCTATATGCAGTGTCTTATAGCATTAAATGGGCAGGTGCCCGCTCACCGACAGCGTCACAGCAGTTGCTGGTAGTGATGCATATGATGATGATGACTCTTTCAGTAACTCCCTTTGGGTTCTGGCTCAGGGAATGGCATCTGACCTCAGTCACACTGCGCCGTGGCCTATCCGGATCTGAGGTGAAGGTATTGCTGAAGGATCAGGAACAGCCTCCAGGCCACTGTGAATAGGGAACAAACCTTTTTATATCCTCTCCCAGCAGCCTGTTCTTCTCTCCTCAGCAATCTGGTCATTGTAGTCCAGGCCAATCCTGCTGAAATTGAAACCCCAGCACTCTGAACTACACATCCCACAATGCTTTGCTCTGCTCTAAGTTCTGTTTCAGGAAATGACAGATGGAATCCGAGCCAACACTAGAGGGAGACAGCTCCAGATTAATAGCCCTGCATACTGTCCCTGAATTGCAGGCACAATAGCCAGTTCCTGGCTACAAAAGTATATCTAAAGCCACGTCTTTGGATAGAGTATAGAAGGATTAGAACCAATGTCAGGTTTTATGGTTGTCTCTTACCTGCTGGAGAAATTCACTCTTTCTAGTTAACCTGGTGACCATTTATTATTATCTGAAAATACAAAATTTTACAGCTTTCACCAAAACAGGAGGGCAGGGGGAAGTCTTACAATGGGGACACCAACTGTGGTGACAGTTGTCTAAGAGGGGATTTACACTCATGTAGGAAAGATTTCAATAATTCTCTTATTTTTCTGATACATAGTAAAACGTAAACTTCTCAATAGGCACACAAATCCAGCAGCACACTCAGCTACACACATGTTGCATATTTATTCTGTTTGTTAGTTAATGCCGGGTACAGCCAAGAACTGATTTTTACAGAACTGTGGTTTTGGTGAGAATGGTATGGGTATTACAAGCTGACAGGACAGCATGGGACACATATTTTGTCACATTTATCTCTGTTTTGGAACAACAGAGTAACTTAACTAACAAGCAATACTTGAACACATTATATTCTATCTAAAAATATGTATTTTTAGTATTATTCTTTCATTTTCTTACTTAAAGCAATACCTCCTTCTCTGCAGTGCCTCAGATAGAAGGCTTGGGACTTGGAATGTCACATTACCACCATACAGATGAGTAGAAGTGGCTGTTTTTGTATTATACCTAACAATTAATTAGAGGGGGCTAGGGGTAAAAGTGTATGGGTTTGGGGTGGAGGGCACAGTAGTTGTTCTGGGTTGACAGTGTTGCTGGATATTAACCTTTAACATCATAAAGTGCATGTCTACTTCATATTATATTGTGAATATTTTATTTCTAAAGATATGATGGCTCCTAATAACTTGATAATATAATTCACACCACAGTACCTAGATCCGGTAGTGAGATTTCGGCATAGGGGTTTGTCTTCACCCTCTACAGTGTTTAAGGCCTGCATAGATAATCATGTGTTTTAGAGACTTGGCAGCCTGCCAGTTGTATGCAAAACTGTAGTAGCCTAAGGCTTTCAGCGATAAAAATAACATTTATTTTATCTATGGCCAATATAGGAAGCTGCCCATAGATAGACAAACTTCTTACTAATTGTAAAAACCAGTTCCTATCATAGAGGGCTGGGAAATCTGTGTGTGAATGGACACACAGAGCCGCTGATCGGGAGCATGCCTGCATGCTGTGGGGGCACCCGGCAGGATGCAGGAGCCAGGAGTGCCAACAGGGGACCCGATTAGAGGCTGATCTGGGCTGCTCTGTTCAAAACCATTGCACAGAGCTGGTAAGTATAACATGTTTGTTATTTTTATTTTTAAAAAAATTTGACTTTACAATCACTTTAACTTCATTTGTTTACTTGTTATTGTCCGATGAGTAATGTGCAAATGATACAGAGTGAGTAAAGCCAGCCCTACATAGATCAGAATTCATGGTTCAGCAGAGACAAGCCGAATTTCAATCCATGTCTGGGCAGGCTGGTTGTGCAACCAGCCTGTTGGAAAATTTCTGCATGATTGGAGCCGCTGGTTATAGCTGATAGGGAAGTCTCCCTGCTGTCAGAATACAATAGCTCAGCAGGAGGATTCCCCCATCTACTTCGAGTGTGTAGATTGGGGAATTGAGTCTTTGAGTCATGTATGGGCTGCTTAACCCTAATGTTGATCAAGGTTTACAGTAGGCTCTTGCTGAGACTATGATAATGGACTCATCATCAGTTTCAAAATTAACAACACACATTTCACCAGAAAAACCTTGCTACACAGTAATGCCCCGTACACATGATTGGACTTTCCGACAACAAAACCGTGGAATTTTGTTCGAAGGTTGTTGGCTCCAATTTGTCTTGCATACACACGGTCACACAAATGTTGGCCAACAATTACGAAAGTAGTGGCGTACAAGACGTACAGCGAGTCGATAAAAAGGAAGTTCAATAGTCATGCTCCACCCTTTGGGCTCCTTCTGCTAATGTTGTGTTTGGTGAGCATTGATTCCGAGCATGCGTGAACTTTTGTGCAACGGACTTTTGTACACACGATTGGAAAGTCTGACAACAAAAATTTGTTGGAGGAAAATTTGAGAACCTGCTAGCCAACATTTGTTGGCGGAAAGTCCGACAACAAATGTTCGATGGAGCATACACAGGGTCGGATTTTCTGCCAACAAGCTCACATCCAACATTTGTTGTCGGAAAGTCCGATCGTGTGTACGGGGCATTAGCCAGTGAACAGCAACAAAGTATTACATGGAATCATTTATTGTTTTTTCCTGACAAATCATAGCAATATGGGAGCTATATTCTTTCCTCAACAGTAATTTGCACACAGAGGAAAGTGTTTTACTTATCTGGGAGAAGATTAGAGAATACATGTTTAGGACCTGAAAGTTTATATGGTTTCTAGAAATTCAGTCATTTTGGAAAGTAATAGTTTTTCAGAGGAGTTTCACCATGACTTTCCATATATGTATTTCCTATAATCAGATTCCAGAAGGGCAGAGGGCACCAGTGGATCACAAGTGTATACAAAATGTTTTCATTAATGTCTACTTATTTTCTACTTGCCCATCTTTTTTTAGTTTTACCCGAAACACTATAAGAAAAAAATAGGTTGGATTACTTATGCCCACTGGCATGTTCCAGTCCAGGAAAAGTGCATTTAAAAGTTTAAGAGCTGTGATATACTTTTTCCTTTATCTTGATCTTTACACTGGGGCAAGCTGAGAGCTGTCAATGACACTATTAAGAATGAAATCGGATGGGAAAAGCAATCTGATCAAATACTGGAATATGCAGGCAATGCTGCTTAACAGGCTTCTATGGTTCTGCAGAATATGAGGTAAGTGTCTAGCAATGTTTTAAAGCTAATAAAATGTGTCATAAAAGGTGGAACCACGTGTACATAGCCCCGAGCAACCAAAAATTTCCATAAATGTTATAGAATGAGTCCTCAGCTCTTTAAAAAAAAAAAGTGTTAAATGGCTGTAATGGCTTTTTTAATGGATTCCTTCCTTTGGCCACTTGGCAGCCATTGTGTACAAGCCTATTTCTCTTTATGTGTATCGGCCATAACAAAGAACCATCATTCCAAAAATTGTAACTATTTTAATAGTTTGATTTCCACAACTTGCAGAATCCTAGAATTACAAGAGGAACTGTGGACACAGTAAAAAAAAATACAGCTACAGGTGCCGTGCAGATGAAGTACTCTGGCAAATTCCACAATGTTCTACTCTTTAAAGTAGAATTAATGAAAGCATTTTTTAAATTAGTAAAAGAGGGTTATAATCCATTTCAGATTTTATTTTTGCCATCATTTGTGCCAATGGGGAGATTTCCCTTTACTTTCTGTCCCATAGCCAAAACAGGAAGTGAGAGAAATCCCTCCAATATGAGGGAATCCCTGGTTGTCACCAGGGTCACCATATCTAGTATACTCATTGGAAGATTTCTGTTCTGGTGACAAGCCCAAAATGTGGGATTTCCTTTTACTTTCAGTCTTGGTGATATTAGTTAACAGGACAAATAGATAGAGTGAATGTTCCTAACAGGAGCACTGACAGCCATAACAACCTGACAGGTTTTCTAATCCCTCTCCACTATATCCACAACTAAAAAAAAAATATTTTTGGCTTAAGGCTCTATTCACACCTAGGCGTTCTAGATCGCAGGCAGAATCACTGTGATTCTGACCGCGATACCAGAATCACAGGAAAACGCTAAACACGTTTGCGATGCCATTATTTCTTAATGCAGTGCGGTTTTGTTGCAATTGTCAAGCGACAAATTTCAGTACAATCATGGCAAGAATTTGCGAACGCAAACGCTCCTGGCTCTGTGCCAAGATTTGGTACATGAGCTTCTTTTAGAGCATTTTTGGAGTGGAGGGAGACCCATTCAAATGAATAAAGCTCCAAAAACACTCAAGTAAAAAACAAAAACAAAAAAAAAGCTAAAAAATACAAGCCGCTGCAGCTGTCGCAGATCGATCAGGTGTTAATGGAGCCTTAGTTACACTTTAATAAGTTTGCTCATTACATATACAGGCTCTGCTTCTTGCTTTGTAGTGCTACACAATGGTTGTGCTTTACTGTTCCTTCTCACAATCTACATTGGTTCATCCAAAGTCAAAACTATGCACTCCCTGTTTTTCTAAGATTTCTTCTCAACTGTAGATATGATAAGCATTGAGGATGAATAAAGCTATGTCAAGTACAGAGATTCATCTTGTGGTCATCTATAGATCATTAAAGCCCAGCTCCAGGGAAAACGTTAAGAATATGTAAACCGTAAATGGACAACATTTAGTTTGCTAAAGCACCGTGTATCAACAATTATTGCAATCTTTTTTTCATAAAATATTGTTTTCATCTTTTTTATCATTTCTTAATTATCAGCGCTGCTTATCTCCTTTCATTCACTTTCTGTCTATTTATATTTGCTGCAGTGTCACCTGCACACCATTGTTCTTGACCAGCTTTCAAAAAGTGAAAACAGTGAAGCATGACTGTACAATGTGTGTTAGAATGGCCACTTCGCCAGGAGCACTTATGACAGGGTGGCATGGTCTTTATTATGTTAAAGTTCATATTAGATTTTATTGATTTAGTGATTAGGTTTACTACTACTTTAACCCCCCTCCCACTCCTACCTACCACCCTCTGTCATCTAAATCCCTCACAGGAGTCATTGTTAGGTGCAGGGGACTGATAATTCAGCACTGCAGAAGACCCCTTTCCAGGTCTGTTGGTTCCCCTTTGCTGACATCATATTCTTTTGGATTCTGGGAGGACCCCACTGTTGAACAGCCAATAGAAATTTCAACAATGGAAGACACGGGAGCAGGACATCACAAATTAGGCGAGTATAAGGAGCATGTATTTCTTTTATGGTAGAGATTAAATAAATGTGGGTGGGCTATACCCAAAAATAAAATGTATTATATTGCAGATCACCAGTCCTTAGATGGTTGCATTATTTTTTTTGGGACTAAGAACATTGTAACAAGTACAGAAAACACCTGTTAAACTTGTCAGAAAGGTCCTTGGTAGTGTCCTTGTTTTTTTTTCTGTTCTGAAGCATAACAACCTTATCTTTGTTCTGTAAACTACTAATCCTATCACCCCCCTGTAATGGAGATGAACATAGGCGGACATGTTTGAAGTCCAGTCTGGGTGACAACCATAGATACAGTTGAGTAAATTAATGTAACCACCCAAGAACAGGAAGAGAGCAACTTCTCCCGACCCATCCAAGAACAGTTTGGTGAGGAACAATGCCTTTTCCAGCATGCCATAAGTTTGTGTGTCACCTTGCCATAAGGCAAAAGTGATAACTGAGTGGCTTGGGAAACAAAACATCAACATTTTTGGTCCATGGCCAGGAAACTCCCCAGACCTTAATCCAATTGAGAACTTGTGGTCAATCCTCAAGAGACAGGCGAACAAAAAAACCCCCATAAATTATGATAAACTCCAAGCATTGATTATGCTAGAATGGGCATCAGGATGTGGCCCAGGAGTTGATTGACAGCATGCCAGGGCAAATTGCAGAGGTCTTGAAAAAAGAAGGGTCAACACTACAAATGTTGACTCTGCATGAACTTAGTATTGTCAATAAAAGCCTTTGACATTTATGAAATGCTAGTAATTATACTTCGGTATACCATAGTAACATCTGACAAAAAGATCTAAAAACACTGAAGCAGCACACTTTGTGAAAATGAATATTTGTGTAATTCTCAAAACTTTTGGCCAGGGTTGTACATTCCTCAGTTTGAACACCTGGCTTGTGGCCATTATAAGGGGGTCCCACTCCACCTATGGCACTCCACTTATGGCAAATGTAATTTTTTTAATGTTGATGAAAATGCAGAAGGAGTATCAGGAACATCACATGAGCCCCGTAAGATAGCAGGAAAACCCAAAACTCCATTGTGACTAGGAAAAGGGCCGTAACTATGATATAGGGAACTATGGAATAACCAAGCATACAAAACTCAACCTATAACTGAAAAATCAAATATGGGTGGAATGATCCTTTAATGCACAAGTGCTTTTTTTAAAGACCAAAGTGATGCAAATGCAAAGTGCTTTTCAAGCAGATTTTGTTGACAATATTACATACATTAATGTCATTTGTATAGCACATTGCGAATGACTGATATCCAGTACACATACTTATATTGGATAATTAATTCTTAATATCTTATTTGCATAATATTTCCTCTTCACACAAACAACTTTTCTCACTTCTATCTACCCCTGTAAAAAATATAAAACATCTCTAATTAACCTGCATACACTGTGAAGAAAAAAAAATGTGAAGCACTTGAACAGAAGAATACTGATGGTGAGATATATGCAAATTACTATAGGCTGATCTGCGATTTATTTATTGTGTTACTATTTGACAGCTGTATTCCATTGAACGTTGTTGCTAAGTGTCAGTAAGTGACCTGCTTAAAACATGATTTGGCATGTAAAAATGTGAATTATTTAATGAAATAAAATTAAATATGTGCTTACTGGAAATACACTCCAATTCCCCATTGAGAAAATAACATAAGCTTTGTTAAATATTGGAGATTTTAAACCTGCAAAATTACCAACTTTGTACATTTTATATATTGGACACATCTATTAAATCTCTCATTAGCAAAGAACAGGGGGGCTTCATAACCAACAGACAAGCAGTTGAAAACCTGCAAATATTGCATCTTACTTATCTTGACAAATTAAGCGACTGATCTGTCTACTATCTTTGGACATCAAAACAGCTTTTGTTCAATATACCCTAGTTTTGGTCCCCTTGCTATCCAATTACTAAAGACACAAGGCAGGGCTGTTCCTTTTCCCCTTTGTTATTTTCCCTCGCAATAGAATCCTCGGCCATTCTGATTTAATCCAATCCAAGGCTTGGAGATGACCAGATGCCAGCATAAGCTTTGCTTTGCATCTTTGATGATCATGTTATCCTGACACTCTCAAACCCGCAAACCTCTCTTCTCAATCTGATGCAACTGTTCGATAGAGTTGAAGGGATGAGAAACGCAGAATACCACTAGGTCAACAGGTGAAAAGAAATGTGAATCGCCTCAGCTTTGAGCCCCATCTCTGATGCATTTTGCCCCACCTACTGGGGCTTATTCATAGAGATTAGATTAAATATCATGTTAGATAGATTTACTATACTTTCCCAACATATTTCATACAGAAGTTACAAAATACCTTCCCTTGCCGTTGGGAAACGACAGGCCTTTCCTACTTAAGAATTTTTTACTCACTGTGTCCTGAGATGCTCTATATGCAGACAACTTTTTCATTCTTCTTAGGAAGATATTATGAGATATTGTGGTTAGGGATGTATTGTTTTGCTCTAAAAATGACCCTTTTCCCTAAACTTTTGTATCTGTTTAGAGTTCTACCAGTGTCTATTTGTACACATATGCTTCAATCCTTCCAGCACCTCTTCTTGAGATTTATATGGAGCAATGAGTGACCAAGGGTCTCCAAGATGGTGCTATTCCAACCAAGGCTTAGGGGAGTTTGGGCAGTCCCATGTGGACAATAAAAGTATACTAAATGGCTCACATAGCTGTAGACAATATTTTATCGACCCCTCCTCTATTAAGGGGTTGCGATACTAATTCCATTATTAAATATTGTCTTAGATTATGGGATTGCATTAAATATTTGGGGAACCTAACCTCCCTCCATACTCCCTTAGATACTCTCTGTTGAACTGTTTCTTTTTCTCGCTGGTTTTCGAAGAACCATATAGAATACTTTTGGTAATTAAAGTAAGCATTTCAACTGGATCTATCATTTAACCTCAATGAATAGGATCAAATATTTCCTTTACCTCCAACCTTATTATAAAGCTCCTTCTTCGGAACTGTTTAATTATCCACTTCCGGACCGCCCGCCGTCGTTATACGTCGGTACTTTGACAGTCACCCAGGTAGGACTGTAGGTGTCTCTTTGTGCTCAATATACTTTCTTTATTTACTCTACATGGTGACCAACAACCATTTGGCACAACTTTTACACACTACTTAACTCCTACTTTGCACATAGGTTCACCACTCTTGATATCATCTCTGTGGGTCTTTTTCCTCACTAGATACGCAAATGCTCACACCATTTTATAACCTTTGTTACTTTCCTTGGATGATTTTGGAACCACCACTTCACTACCAGTCATCCCTCCTGGGACAATGCGCTCACACACTTGGTTGCTCATGGTTGTCTGTGCCGTTTTGCCTGCTGCGGAACCCCACTACCACAGCTCCTGGGGTTGACATGTCCTCGGTTCCTGGTGCCCCTTGGGAATGCCTCAGGGCGACTTGTAAGGCATATTGGATGTATGGTTTTACCCTTTTTTCCACCCTCTCTTCCATTCATGGCAGAGCATTAGACCTTATTGGCTATGCATTTTACTTCTAGATGGAACAAGCATTGGCACCTGACGAGTGGAGGTGTCCACAGAAGGTGTAGAGCCCTCTCATGATGCGATGCTACCACCATCTGCATTTATCATCAGTGTACCCACGCAATATATTTTTTGGGGGGGGGGGGGGTTATTCCAATCGCTTCTCTCATTTTTTGTTGCCCATGTCTACCAGGGAGGTCGTAGCTATTTATCCACAATTTTTCATACTGTATATCATATTGTAATATATGCAATACATGCATTTACTATGTTTTTTACATTGACAATACCTTAGTCTATGTCATTTCCTTCATGCATTTTATGTTAATAATATATACTACATATTATTTTACCTCTTGTAGGCGCATGCCTCATTTAAAGTCCCAACCCCTTTCCTTATACTGTTTCTATTACAAGGGATGTTTACATTCCTTGTAATAGAAATAAAAGTGTTCCACATTTCTTTTTTTAAAGGATCAGTGTAAAAATAAAAAGCAAAATAAATAATAAAAAGAAAAAAAATGTAAAGCGCCCCCATCCCTCCGTGCTCATGCGCAGAAGAAATGCATACTTAAGTCGCGCCCGCATATGTAAACCATATTCAAACCACACATATGAGTTATCACCGCAATTGTTAGAGCGAGAGCAATACTTCTAGCAAAATACCTTCTCTGTAACTCAAAACTGTAAACCTGTAGACATTTTTAAATGTCGCCTATGGAGATTTTTAAGTGTCAAAGTTTGTCACTATTCCACGAGCGGGCGCAATTTTGAAGCATGACATGTTGGGAATCAATTTACTCGGCGTAACATTATCGTTCACAATATAAACAAAATTAGGCTAACTTTACTGTTTTCTTCTTTTTTAATTAAAAAAGTGTATTTGTCCCCCAAAAAATTGCATTTGTAAGACCGTTGCGCAAATACGGTGTTACATAAAGTATTGCAACGACCACCATTTTATACTCTAGAGTGTCTGAAAAAAAAAAAAAATTAATAATATATTATATATATATATATATATAATGTTTAGGGGTTCTAAGTAATTTTCTAGTAAAAAAATTATTTTGACTTGTAAACACCAAGTGTAAAAAATAGGCCTGGTCCTTAAGTGGTTATATATAGTTTAGAAATAATATAGGGGGGGGGGGGGGGGGTATTTACTAAAGGCAAATCCACTTTGCACTACAAGTACACTGCAAGAGCACTTGGAAGTGCAGTCGTTGTAGAGCTGAGGGGACATGCAAGGAAAAAAAAAAGCATTTTTGCTTGCACATGATTGGATGATAGAAATCAGCAGAGCTTCCCCTCATTATGATCTTCCCCTCAGATCTACAGTGACTGCACTTCCAAGTGCACTTGTAGTGCAAAGAGAATTTGCCTTTAGTAAATCAACCCCACAGTGTTCTTAAATATACATCATCACCCCTTTCCATGATGCCCTTTAAGCACCAGTGTTTAGATACACTGCTTGATAAAAGTGTCTTCTATTTACTCCCCCATTAGAGAATCTGGTTATCATTAGCTGCCTGCATATGTCACTAGGTAGGAAAGTGACTTGGGCTCCTACTTAATAAAAAAGCCACTGTTCTTGCTCCACATTTGGGCTCACTGATCTAGTAACTCTTCCTATTGGAAGTTAAATACAGGGTATTACTACTTTGGTATATGGTTTCTCAGAGGTTGTCAAAGTATCCTCATGATAAATCGGATCAATGTTTTGGAGGCTATAGCAAGATAGGTACCCTTAAACATATTTGTCGGGGCTGTCAAAAATTAAATGCTTTTGGATTAAAGTTTACCAAATTATATATAACAGTATTAGTCCAGTGTATATGTATAATTCCATATCAGATCCTCCTTGATTTACAAATTGAAGCCTGTATAAAATAATAAATGATATTGCTCACTTTCATCTTTTTTTTTTCAAAATTGTATTTTTATTAAAGTTTTACAAATTTTACAAAAATAAGTCATATGAAAAGATATAACAATTAGAAACAGATTTAGAAACAGAATTACATGTGAAGGTCAGTAAACGGTGTAGGTTACATATCAACGGTAACTAAGACCTCAAATATTTTTTTTAAAAGAAAATAAATGCGAGTTACAGGGGTCTGAAAAAGAGAGAGGCGTGATATGGGATGGAGGGGTGACCAAGCTCAGGAGTCCAAGTCCCTACCAGTTCCAATCAGTCAAGACCTGGAGGGGAATCAAGCTCAGAGGAATCCCAAGCATCCCATTTTAAATTAAACTGGGTTAGGGCATCTCCCACCTGAGCCATCATATATTCCAATCTGAGAATTTCCGAAATCACCTTCAGTAGCTGAACCGGTGCAGTGGGATAATTCAAAATAAGTTTGTTTAAAGGCTTTCCAATTCCAGGAAAAGGGAGGACCAAAAGGTAATGTAGCGGATCCAACGGGAAAGAGTGATCTAACACCCCTTGGAGCAAGGACATCACCATAGTCCAAAAAGGCAGGATAGCCTCACATTGCCAGAAAATATGAAAATGAATACCTCTAGTGTTACCACAACGCCAACAAAGAGATGAAAGGGAATGGTCTTGGCAATGTAGAATTTCAGGCGTTCTATACCAGAACAATAGAATTTTGTAGGCCGTCTCTCTCTGCGCCACACATTTTAGATGATTATTTAGATGTAGATGGCCATATTTGGTTTCAACAGGGGAGAGTAATGGAACGTTGCAAAATAGATGACCACTTACACATATATGAGTGGTGATCTGCTGAAATTGAGGTAGCATCATGAAGTAATTTATAAATGGAGGAAATAAACTGATGGGGACCTTGAGCGCAGATGAGTTCAATGGCTGTGGGTTTAGACAACAAAAGTGAAGGGGAAAGTGGTGGAAAGATGTTTAATTTTAAACCATGTAGGTTTAGGAGATATTTCTTGGACCTACAGGTAAGCCTTAATCTAGGCTTACCTGTAGGTCAAAGTGGTTTGTAAGGGTTTACATCCACTTTAAAGAGTACATTAGATAAAGGAGGGCATGAAGAAGAGAGAGAGAGAACCTAGTGACACACACAGCTCTCTGCTAATCTATTTATAGCACTCTCCCCGACAGAAAATTTTCAGCTGCTTTTATCTCCAGAGTCAGAGAACATGTCAGAAGTTATCATGCTGATAACAGAGGAACGAAGCAGCAGAAAGACACAGGAGTTAGGGCTTTGGAGAGAGATAAGTAAACACTACAGATATATGTGCCCGTGTCAAATTTCATGAATCGAGTTTACATCCACCACTTTTACTAATGACAAATGGAGGGCCATGCTAGGGGTCTCCATAGATAAATTCCAAACTTTGGGCTCCTTGGAGAATCCATTATCTCCAGAATGTTGTTGATCATTCTTTATTGACTGTATAGCATTTATCTACCTTTTTGATATCTCCTGGTTACTTGGGGAATTTAGGGAAGCTTCTCTTGATCTGAGGTTCCTTTCCATTTTTACCCCATCCTATCCCTGACCCACCTCTTTCTTTACTACTTATCTATCTTTTTTCTCTTATCTTGTCTTATGGGCCACAATTTCTTCCATGGTATTTTTCAAGATCACTATACTGAGCCCAAGTGTTTTCTTGCTGGCCACATCCCCCATGCATGTATTTGACCAGGCCATTATGTTTCTCACCTGTATGTGTACTATTGTGGCCACAGTGTGACTCTGGGTAGTAGTTTCTTTGGCCTCTAAGTGTACCTGTATTATTGTATACAGCCATTATTTTGTAACTTGCAAAATGTATCAAAAATTGAATAAAACCAAAAAGTTACCCTTCCAATTCATTAAGCAGACATTTTTTATACACCGCTGATATACAAAATGCCTCTGGAAATTTCATTCCTACTAGTGTTATTGGCTTACTGCTTTTCTCAGAACTCTGCACTGAGGTACAAGACAAATTTTAGGCAACTTCTGCAATATCATTTTTGAATTATAAAGACGTTGCAAAAACAGCAATTTCTTTACACCAGATAAAGGTATAAAAGTTTGCTAAAAGCCTTTCAATGCATATTGTATGCCCAAGAGGATTTTGTTTTTCTCAGCAAAGCTTCAAACCTCACCCTAAGGCCTCATTCTTATTATGTGTTTCATTAAATCATGTGTTGTAACACAACATATTACCATATGTTAAGGTAGCCAATAATGTGCAGAAAAAACGTGTATGCACTTTACTGGTGGCACACTGCAATCATTTCAATAATTTAAAAAATAAAAGCAAAAAAAGAGCGTAAGAGCTGCCCTAATGCTTAATACATGTGATTATATCATTCAAAACGAATGATGTACACTGTCCCTTTAAATAGTAAAAATAAAAAAAATCAGTGCTAAATGAAAGTGGTTGTAAAGTCACTGAGGACAATTACTGGGATCCTCTATGTTATAGCAAGCTATACAGTGCAGTGTATGTGTTTTTTTTTTATTATTATTATTATAAAAGCTAAACCTTATTTCACAGTGACGCTGTGTAGTCATGTGACCTCCCGATGCTCTCCTTCCTTGATCTAAGGACTACAGTGGGAGGGGCCGAGATTCCCCTCTGACGTCAGATGGGAGGTCAGTTGACCACACAGCAGCGCTGTGAAATAAAGTATTTAGCTTTATCTTTTTAAAAAAGCACGCACACTGTACTATATAGCTTGCTATAATAGAGGGGATACCAGTTATTGTGCTCAATGACTTTACAGTCACACAGAATAGCGTCAGGAGGGGAGGGGAGGAGATTGGCTCTCGCATACACACACACTATGAACTGACAGGCAGGGAAAATGAGAAAATAATTCAGTGTTAGGCCTTGTACACACGATACGAAAATCAGAAGGGAAAATTCGTAAGAAGAGCTATCTGCGGATTTTTGGATCGTTAGTACAGTGCTTTTCGACAGCCAATTTGACTTTTTCATCAGACAAAAGCTGGATGTGCAGGCTATAAAATTTTTGTCGGATGCGAACGTCTGATTTTCGGATGGTCAGTACAGAAATCGTCACACAAAAGTCGAAAGTACAAACACGCATGCTCGGAATCAATTAACTACTAGGAGGAGTTTGGTCTTGTAAACTTCCATTCGTAATCTAGAATTACCATTCTTGACGCGTCAACTGAATGAAATCTCGAAATGCAGCGCACATTCTTATCTTCTTTAACTGGATAATAATGAAGCTGCTTTGCTGATGATACTGATGTAGTTATGCCAAACGTATTTTAAAAGGCATTTGTTTGTACGATCTGAAAATTGTGAATCAAAGCTCACCAAAATTCTACTAACGAAATTAGCAGTAGGGTAGTGCATGAGAAATTAACTTTCTCTTTATACTTTCATAGTACGTCACTACGCTTGTGTTTGTCAAACGACAATTTGGGCATAGTTATTATGCTGGACAAAATCCTGCATACGTGCTTTTGACAAAAATCAAGCGCTCGGTCGTCCAACAATCAAACCGTGTGTACGAGGCCTTAAAAGTACAATGTATGCTGTGATTTAGTAAACTGTCTCCAATAGGTTTCTGTAGAATTAGATCATCAACAAGGCAATCTACGCAGAAGCCTTGGAAACGAAGGATGTCCAGAGGGATAGCAAATGGGTTGCTTTCTTGGTGCCTATTGCAACCCTTATCAAGGTTAGTCAAAGGGATAGGGAAGGAGCAAGGTGGCCACATTGCCTAGGGCCCCATTCTGCATTAATCTCTCTTTTGGTTTCTTTCCCACAATTTGAAGCCAGGATCCCCTTGCCTCTAGCCACATATACACTGGAGAAATGTTGTGACAGTATCACTACTTGCTGCTCAAACCAGATGCCAAATTACACAAGATTTCTTTGACATTGGCCTGATAAAGATTCAGAGTGATTCAGGTGAATTTTTGTCAGATTTTTTTTTAGCAGAACAAATGGGAAACTTCTCTGTTGATGAGGGTCATCAACAGAGAAGTTTCCCATTTGTTCTGATAAAAAAAATCTGACAAAAATTCACCTGAATCACTCTGAATCTTTAGGTTACGTACTTTATTAATTACTTAGGTTTCAGTATTATTGACTAGATCTGGCATCGAATTATAAACATGATGCAAACTAATTGCATTCATTTTCCTAGGTCACAAATTAGATTGACCAGAGGGGTAAACCATTGAAAATCCCAATCATGTGTTATAAGAAGTTACAGAGTACAGATCAGAACTGATTGTAAAATCTATTACATGTAGTGAGAGCAGCCAATTATTCAATAGCAATTTCCTATGGAGTGAGGTGGAGGCTGAGGTCTTATGCGGGGGGCATGGTAATGTTGCCCTCTGTCCCTTGCAGATGTGAGGAGAGCCCTTGGGACCCCCAGTTCATTAGCTGCCTGATTAGTGAGTCTGTGTCCCCTGAATCCTTAGCACGGGGTGTGTGATTAGCTTAGTGCAGGGGGTACTCCCTGAGCACCGTGACACAATGGCATTGCAATGTCACTCACTGTGACATTTAGGTCACAGTCACAGGCCAGGCATCCGCTCTAAAGACAGAGAGAACTTATTCCTGAGTTAACCTATGTGTGTGCTTCTGAGAGCTATCCCGCTATGTACTGCAGGTTCTCAATGTGACATCTGTGGAGTAGGCAGAGTTACTATACAACGAGTTCCCTCATAGTCCTGTTCTGTGAACATATAAAGCATGAGATGCCCAACAGGCTCCTACAGTGGTTCTTAAATTTCCAGTGAAAGTATGGGGCTTTTGGTTCTTGAGTTCTAATGGGATTAAAAAGAGCTTTGTGAATAATTTTAGTTTACTTTAAGTTTATAAACTGATATTTGATACTGATAAGGAAATCACAACAAACTCTGCTCAGGATGAATGGTTTTGTATTTAGAAGATAAGAGCTACAAAGTAAAAGCAAAGATTAAATAAAATAGAGTAAAGAGATTAGCATGGTCATGGAGGTCCGACATATTTTCATGATTTTTTTTATTTGTATAACATTAGTTTTTTACAAAAAAACAATGCCATTAAATACAATGTGCTTCCATGCTTAAATACAACGTGCATGCTAGGGTAGGAATTTAGAAAGCCTAGCATGAGCTCTGAGGTGGCACCGTCTCTACTTGGAGAGGAAGGGATTGTGTCTCTCCTCTGAGTCTTTGAGCTGACATCTTCATTTTTGTTGTATACACCTGAATAGCAGGATGTCAACTTTCACACAAATACACATTTGTGTGTAACCAGACTCACACTCAGCACCTTCTGGAGGGAAGTGGTAAATGTAAAAAATGTATACGCACTATTTCATATTTATCTGTCTAAAAAGATATTTCAGTTTTTCAAAAATGTGTTTTATTACTAAATTAAATAAATAAAAAATAAACTAAAATAAAAAGCATTGGATCTTCAGTTGTGGGCAAGGTTTGGAATTAAAACTGTAAGTGACATCATGCCCAATGGTGGATTTTTGTCATTTCACGATCGATCTTTTAAACCTAGTTTACCTAGGTGGATGCAGTTTTGCTCCCTCCAATTGTCACATCACACGCTGTTCAGCCTCAGTTCCCACATCCCCAGTGCTTCAAGCAGAAAGTCTCCTAGCAAGGACACACTTTAGAAGCCCCTCTCCACCCGGTATATGGCGCTTCCTTGTGTTGATTCGCCTAAAATGACTAGACTGTGGGAGTAGTAGAAAGTCAATATCCCAACACTGAATTGGGAGGACTGGGAGAACTGTCTTGAGGCATGTCCTAAGCTTGTCATTTTATCTAGAGATAAACAAATTCATAATACATTTTTACATGATGCTAAAAAGCCTTATGCTAAATTACTGATTTCTTGCATTGCATTGCAATTTATCCCCAGAGATTGCTGGCCTGCCCTCGCTGTTTCATGATCCCTAGAACATATTTTCAAATATTTTGTGATGGTTCTAAATCGGCACAGTTTTGGACGGAAATTATCAATGCCCATCTGCAGAAATCTCTTCCTATGTCCCCAGAACTGACACTGGTGGGCATACATGATGATACTCAAATGCTAAATTACTGATGTCTTATATTATGCAAAACAGGAAATCCTTTGTAAGTGGAATTTACCCTTCCCACCCAATATGTCTTTCTGGAAATCATCGATTAATGCTGTTTTGCCCATGTAAAAGCTGACATACATGGCCAGATATTTCCTAAGAAGTAGGATGACATTCGGCAGAATGGGAGGACACAGTAACCTTCTTTTATACCTACCTCTTTTGACCCTCACTTTTTCTGGGAGGTCACACACACTTTTCCTCTACAATTTTTATTGCTAATGCTATGCGCCTCACTAACTTGTTTTTCTGTAACTTTTATATTATATGCAGATGTCTGTACTTTGACCATATCACTTTTTTTTTACCACATTGAATTTTTTTATTTTTTTGAAAATGTCCATTTCTTCCGGAAAAAGAGAAAAGCACAGGTATTTTTTTTCTCATGTCTTTAAAATTTTCCCGGAAATTTTTTTTTTACCATTTAACATTTTTTATTTCAAAAGTAAGCATGTATACAGTCAATAAAGCATTGTATAAATTTTACAGAGTATATTTAACATTGGCACATAACAGTACAGTTTGTGCTATTAAGGTTGTAATGTTGGATGTCTCCCTTTATGGAACGTTTCTCATCCCATCTAGCCAGAAACCGACCATATCACTTTTGCTGCTAACTGTTACTGTCACATTTTCCCATGTGTAACATTAAAGAAATCCTTACTTGTTAAAAAAAATAATAAAAACTTAAAAGCATTACAGTTGTGCTCATAAGTTTACATACCCTGGCAGAATGTATGATTTCATGGCCATTTTTCAGAGAATATGAATAATAACACAAAACCATTTCTTTCACTCATGGTCAGTGTTTGTCTGAAGCCATTTATTATCAGTCAACTGTGTTTACTCTTTCTAAATCATAATGACAACAGAAACTACCGTAATGACCATGATCAAAAGTTTACATACCCTGGTGTTTTTGGCCTGATAACATGCACACAAGTTGACACAAAGTGGTTTGAATGGCTATTAAAAGGTAACCATCCTCACCTGTGATCTGTTTGCTTGTAATTAGTGTGTGTGTATAAAAGGTCCATGAGTTTCTGGACTCCTGACAAACCCTTGCATCTTTCATCAAGAGCTGCACTGACGTTTCTGGATTCTGAATCATGGGGAAAGCAAAAGAATTGTCAAAGGATCTGCTGGAAAAGGTAGTTGAACTGTATAAAACAGGAAAGGGATATAAAAAAGATATCCAAGGAATTGAGAATGCCAATCAGCAGTGTTCAAACTCTAATTAAGAAGTGGAAAATGAGGGGTTCTGTTGAAACCAAACCACGGTCAGGTAGAACAACTAAAATTTCAGCCACAACTGCCAGGAAAATTGTTCGAGATGCAAAGAAAAACTCACAAATAACTTCAGGTGAAATACAGGACTCTCTGAAAACATGTGGTGTGGCTGTTTCAAGATGCACAATAAGGAGGCACTTGAAGAAAGATGGGATGCATGGTCGAGTCGCCACAAATGCCACAAAGTATCCCGTTTACAAACAGCACAGAGACAAGCCTCAAACCTTCTGGCATAAAGTAATTTGGAGTGATGAGACCAAAATTTTGCTTTTTGGCCACAACCATAAACGCAACATTTGTAGAGGAGTCAACAAGTCCTACGATGAAAGGTACATCATTCCTACTATGAAACACGGAGGTGGATCACTGATGTTTTGGGGATGTGTGAGCTACAAACGGCACAGGAAATTTTGTCAAAATTGATGGCAAGATGAATGCAGTATGTTATCAAAAATACTGGAGGAACATTTGCATTCATCAGCCAAGAAGCGGTGCATGGGACGTACTTGGACATTCCAACATGACAATGATCCAAAACACAAGGCCAAGTCGACCTGTCATTGGCTACAGCAGAATAAAGTGAAGGTTCTGGAGTGACCACCTCAGTCTCCTGACCTCAATATCATTGAGCCACTCTGGGGAGATCTCAAACATGCAGTTCATGCAAGACCACCCAAGAATTTCCAGGAACTGGAGGCTTTTTGCCAAGAGGAATGGGCAGCTTTACCATCTGAGAAGATAAAGAGCCTCATTCACAAATACCACAAAAGACTTCAAGCTGTCATAGATGTTAAAGGGGGCAATACAGGGTATTAAGAACTTGGGTATGAAAACTTTTTATCAGGGTCATTTGGGTAGTTACTGTTGTCATTATGATTTAAAAAGAGTAAGCACAGTTGATTGATAATAAATGGCTTCAGCCAAACACTAACCATGAGTGAAAGAAAAGTTTTTGTGTTATCATTCATATTCTCTGAAAAATGGGCAAGAAATCATAAATTCTGTCATGGTATGTAAACTTATGAGCACAACTGTATATACTTCTTAGATTGTAAGCTCTAACTAGCAGGGCTCTCTGATTCCTACTGTATTAAATTGTGTTGTAACTGCACTGTCTGCCCTTATGTTGTAAAGCGATGCGTAAACTGATATAAGATATAAATCCTGTATAATATATATATAATAATATTAATAATACTGTCTGAATCTTTAGCAAATTTGCCTAAACTGCTGAGAATATTCATAACTTCCCCCCTTGATCTTCTTCTTCAGAGTGTGAGCAAGATGCTAAATTTGGCCTCACAATGATGAGTCCTCCTTCCTCCCCATGGTAGAAAAAAAGGGGTGTAATCTTTTCAAAAATTAAATGATCAAAATACAAAGATAAAATATTGATCCAAGAGTTTACCAAATGCAATTACAGGTCAACATATATCATTATAAAGGTTTTGTCTTGTGCCTCCTTTTCAATCAACTAGAGTTCTTAAGAATTGTTATTTTTGTCTTTCAACCTTTATAACATATTATTTGCCCAAACCGTGATCCAAAACTTTGAAAGGGTGCCGAAAAGATCATACAAATTTGGCTTTAACTGTATGTAGGCATATCTATTAGGCTGACTTCACACCTTCACACTAAAGCCCCATACACACGGTCGGATTTTTTCATGGATTCTGTCCGATCGGACAATGTTGTTGAAAAATCAGACCGTGTGTATGCACCATCGGACAGTGTACGTCGGATTGTCCGACGGACAAAGTCCTATCTCCTGCTGGATAGATTTGCCGACAACACGGTCCGATCACACCAAATCCGATCGTGTGTACGGTTGTCCGACGGACAAAGTGCTACGCATGCTCAGTTCACATTACAAGACCAAAGCTATTGGCTACTAGCCTCTACGTAGTCCCGTCGTACGCAACGAACGTCACCACGTTCAGAATGATCGGATTTTCCGACAACTTTGTCCGACCGTGTGTACGCAAAACCAACATCGGACAAAGTACGACGGACAGGATCCGACCGACCTGGTCCGCGGATTGTCCGACCGTGTGTATGGGGCTTTACCCTGTAATCAGGGATGACCCAAGACATTGTGCTGCCTGGGTCCAAAAAAAAAAATCACGCCCACCAAAAGGCCCCCACATCCATTATTTTATATCATGATAATTAAAACTAAAATTGAATTTATCAGGAAGTCAGATTTACATGCAACAGCACCTTGTCTATATATGCAAAATTATATGACATACCATTATTTTCAATTTCAAGGGGTGGGCTAGGTCAATATAGGGGCAGGCTAGAGCAGTATATAGACAGGCTAGGGTAGTATAGGGACAGGCTAGGGTAATATATAGACAAGCTAGGGTAGTAAATGGGCACGCTAGGGTAGTATATAGACAGGCTAGGGTAGTATATAGATAGGCTAGGGTGGTATATGGACAGGCTAGGGTAGTATATGTAGTATATAGACAGGCTAAGGCAGTATAGGGGCAGGCTAGGATAGTATATAGAAAGGCTAGGGTAGTATATAGACAGGCTGGGGCGGTATAGGGGCGGGCTAGGGTAGTATACAGGCAAGTGGAGAGGCCTGGGGAGCAGTTGAGCTTTTGCTGGGTAAATAGAAGAGGAGGAGAAAAAGGAAAGGAGTGACACTTGTTCAGGAGTATGGATTGCTGCTCACCCCTTCAGAGTGAACTAAAAAAGAGAAGTTTTCCCCCCCAAAAAAAGGGAAGTGGGGTTTTTAGGCAGCACAGTAGATAAAGTGAGATAATTGATACGACATGGGTCAAAGATAAAAGAAAAATTGTTTTATTTTATTGGCACCACTGTGACAATAGATTTAAAAGACATGAGCCTCATTTCAAGAATGCCATACAACAATCATATAATAAAACGTACAGTATTGCATGGACAAACAGTGCTTTTCACAGTATCATATTTCCTAAGAGCAGAAACAAGGGAAACAAAAAGTAAAACCTGACGCGTTTCAACTATTATCTGTGTAAGTCTTCTTCAGAGGATTACTTTTTTAGAAAAGACGTCTTTATCTGCTGGAATATAAAGCATAATGGTATAACATGCTTGTAAGCACGGAATAAGTACAGTCATCTCTTAGTAACTATACATGGTGAATACTGATATCGACCGTTATAATGAAGCTTTATATATTTACCCACGTCTGTGTGATTGGTATTATGGGCTTCTTTACTTGAGGGTCTTTCTAAAATGATTTTCCTTCTCCATGCGGCTCCAAAGCGCTTCCCCACCGATCGAGGCGAGCCAGGCGACAAATTTCCGGGTGCAGGGCTTACAGGGGGTCACACGGGTTTTGACCAGCGGCAGCCGATTGAGCTGGGTGGGGTTCGGGACGGGGGGGGGGGGGAAGGAGGGGGATAGAATCCAATTCCTGCATCAATATTCCAAAAGAGGGAGAGGGTTAACGGAGTGTGTTGATGTATGACCTATTATGGCATACATAATATGGCCTACCTATTCCATGTGCACCACTTTTTCTTCACGTGTGTATACCTTCCCTTTCCTCTTTCATTATAAGTTCTATGTATTGGATGTTGTTGTAAACAGACCCATGTGAAAAGTGAGGCGTTTGTGTGAGGGAAGGATAGAGGGGGGAAAGGAAAGGGGACTGGGGGGGAGGGAAAGGGGGGAGGACGGGGAAAGATGGGAAAAAGGAGAGAAAAGAATAAGGAGACGGAGCATGACTGTATGGCGCGCACATACAACCAGGGGGGGGCAGGGAATGGGAAAAACGGGGGGGGGGGGGGGGGGGGGGTGGGGAGGTGTGTGGGAGGTTGGGTTGGGGGGGGAAAGACGGGAGGGAGAGACAAGGGGGAGGGAGAGAAATTGGGGAATGGGACGGGGACTGAGGGCAGGGTCAGGGAATGGGGAAAGGGGGAAAGAAGGGAGGGGAGAATGGTGACGAATTGGTGAGGTACTTGTTGGTGTCGTGATTGGGAGGTGTGGAGTGGGAACCTAGAGTGATGGACTCTGTGCATGGCGAAATGCTGTGCAAGTGGGAGTTAACTGTGAAAAAATGTGTAAACTATACAGTGCCAAATGAACGTAGGTCGGAGTGAATGGTCAATGTGAAGAGACTGTGGATGGGACTACATGCTGAAAGTGCCAGAAGGAAGCGAGGGACGGGGGAGGGGGAGGGGTGGGAGAAAAGGAAAAGAAAAAGGGGAATGGGAGGGGGAAAATAAAGTGACATGGTGCAAAAGATAAAGTTATGATGGTGTGTCTTGGGTATGTTTCACTAAACACATAATACAAGTACTTAATCAGACACATGGTATGTATTTGGATACGTATGAAAAACGACATAGTTAGTATCTATAATTACCTTGTTAGGTCAAATGCCAGAGGTGCCCCCCTTGGTGGTGTTGCTATTGCACAAAACCTAATCCCCACAATGAGGGGAGCCACAGTGCCCTCTTGGGGGACCGTGCAGGGAGAAAAGGGGTATATGTCTGCAGCGTTGGATGTGTGTCTGCAGTTTTAAACCACCTAATGGAATGAGAGATACGCAGGGTAAATACTTTGGTCAGTCATCTAAATGGGATAGTATTAGGAAAGGAAGGGAAGGTATACTTACTGGTTCGGTGCTGGTTGGATGTGTACCCTCACATGGAGATGAAAGTTACTCTCTCCTGTGGGGTATTTATGGGTATCGGCTAATTGGACTTATGAATATCAGGTGTGTGGAAGCGGATGGTAGGAGTGGGGAGTGGGCGGGAGGTGTGGAAGGTGGGAGAGGGTGGGAGGGCCAGGAAAGGGGAGGGGGGAACCAGGAAAGGGAAGGGCCCGATACCTGTCACTCCAACGTTCGGCTGCGGCCGTCATGGCGGTCATTGGACCGCCTCGTGTGGTCTCCTCGGCGTTCCCGAAGGCCTGGGCGGTCCCGCATTTGCGTTGTCTCCGTCGCAAGTGCGTGACGTCACGCGCTGTGCGCACGCACGCGGCCTCGCGCATGCGCACTAGCGCTAGACTGGTGTCCGGAAGACAATCGGGGATGCCGCCGGCAAGGGGGATGTTCCTCGACGCCAATTATCTGGACCAGCCAGGGCATTGGCGGAGGGAGTATATGGAGGAGACACTGATGGAAAAAGCTCCTCCTCCCCTTGCCGTGAAGCCGTGCACCTCGGTATGACCTGAACACACCTAGACCGATGGGGGCGGGTGAGAGCCACCTAGAGGGGAAAATCAAGATGAAAAGAATGTTTTTTATTCGTGCAAAGATTACAAGAATTATCCTTGCTTAATGGGCATAGTGATCTAAAAAAATCCCAAGATCGTTCTTAATCAGTACACATATAGTTACCATCTAATCTTTGACAATACATGTAAAACATAGTACATACTGTATTGAATTTTTAAAGAATGAAGTATCAATTTTAATATTTAATAGACATGAAAACTTAGGCGCATAAATACATATAAAGGAATACCATGCTAAAGAGTATTGTGAAACTATGTGGTTATGGAGGGAAAGCAGGAGTCCCACCCCGGAATGCTATTAGTCCAAACATGTCTACCCGTAAGCCCAGAGGGGGGATGAACTGATTACTTTTATTGTGTTTTTCCTGAAACGAACCCCTTCAAAAAGGGGGCGAAAGAAATGGACTCGTTGAGTCCGGGTGGTGAGGTGGCATCTAGATTGAAGATCCATCTCTGCTCACACTGTAAGAGTGTTTTGTTCCAGTCGCCACCTCGATCGGGGATATGTATCCGATCGATGGCAGTGAATGTTATATTGGGCATTCTGTAGCTGTGCTTGACGACCACATGACGACCCAAAGGCAGATAGTGATTGCCTATCTGCATCGAGTAGACATGTTTGGACATCCGGCGGTGGAACTCCTGCTTTGTCTTCCCCACATAATAAGCCCCACATTCGCATGACATCAAATATACTATACCCCTGTTTGGCAATTGGCATAGTGCCGTGGCTTGAACATAGTCCCATTTGGGAGACAAAAGGTTTTTGAACGATTTATTTTCGTGATTACGCTCCAATTGGACATCAAGAAAGGTGATCTTGTTTGGGTCATGTGTCATCGTGAATTTTAAATTGTAATACAATTTAAAATTCACGATGACACATGACCCAAACAAGATCACCTTTCTTGATGTCCAAGGTGGCCATGGTTCAATTTGCTGCCCATGATAATAATTTTACCCGAATCTCAAATGGACCCACTGGGGCCCCCATGGTAGGCGAGTATAAGAACGAGATAAAGAGATTGAAACACTGGCCTTTGGCTCATTCCCTTGCCTGTTCAAAAACCTTTTGTCTCCCAAATGGGGACTATAATCCAAAGCAGGAGTTCCACCGCGGATGTCCAAACATGTCTAACTCGATGCTTATATTAAATTGGTTTCGGAATTTGCATTGCTACAAGTTGATGTGTGCTGCCATTCTCATTAATTGGCCTTTTAATGCATCGTATTTATATGAACACGGGCTCCTCCATATACTCCCTCCGCCAATGCCCTGGCTGGTCCAGATCCATTTATTTTAAGCACCACATCCCAAATTTATATAAGTTGGAGCACTATTGGATAGGGACTTTAAAGGTGCAATATTCTAGGTCAAATATATTGTATAAAAAATATTCTTTTTTTATTCTTTTATTTTTGGACAACAAAAACAGAAATGTATCATTAAAATATACAGGAAAAAGGAAGTGCATAATAGTTAGTACACTACATTGTGCGTTATAAACGATGCAGCATGGTGATATTTCTCAACGTTTCGCCCCTATATCGGGCTTCCTCAGGGGATGCTGTCCGTTTGTACACTATAATGCTTTCTAATAGAAAACAATAAAAAAAAAACAATAAAACAATAAAATATTTTAGATTATTCAAGAAAAGCATATATAAAATATACATAATTATACATTTCTCATTTATAGTTATGCAAATGCGTCTCTTTTAATGCATCATAAATTGGACACAAACTTTTTCTGCCAACACATATCAACACAGATGTGAGCTAGCATCATCGAAAGAACAGGAAACCTGTGCACATTTAGCATTAAAAACATATGATAATAAGTTACACTCCCCATATGTCCTAGTACAAACTGTGCCATCTCAGGTCTAGTGCTAGGCTTTCTAAATTCACATCTTAGCATGCACTACACACACTAAAGCATGGAAGCACATTGCATTCAATTATTTTTTGGTGAAATACAAATGAAAACATTAAAATATACTTGACCGCCACAGCCATTCTTAACATGTTCCTTGTCAACACATGCAGGACACCTGAATGCCCCCCAGTACTACACCTTGCTCTCCCTGCTGTACAGTGAAGAAGTAGTCCTGATTTCAAGTAAAATGCAGATATTTATCCTAGCTGCATTTCAAATATTAATATATTTTAATTTAATTTAAGGTCATTTTGCACACATAGCTGCATTCTCTTGTGTTCAGCTGCAAAGACACTGTAACCATGTCCATGCAGCCAAGGTAAGTAAAAGGGGGTTGAATGGGGAAGCAATGGACAAAGGCCCAAGTATACATAGGAATGGTTTTTCCCACAAAAGAGTGTCATTTTTCTGAAACTGCACTGTTAGGCCTCTTGCACACTGCAGCTTGAAAAAGCTCAGTACAGGTTTTTTTCTTTCTACTGAGCTAAAATACAGATTATTAATTGTAATGTGCCTATGTACACAGGCGCACAAACAAGTGCCGTGCATTGTTCAGTAAAAAAAAAAAAAAAAATAGAAAAATCTGCAAATGTTTGCATATCGTACAAAATGAGAACACGAGAATAAATTTGTGCAAAATTGCGTGAATTTGTGTGACTGCACACAAAATTACGCGTACGCAAATGCGTGCAAATACTTACAAAAAACATGCCTGAAATTACGTCTGGAAAAAGTAGATGCTCAAACAGGAGTATCATGTGCAAGAGGCCTAATTATGTAGCCATTTTGGATACAATTACTGATCAGTACATGTATTCTATTTTCTGACATGTTAAAAATATAATGATACCTTCTGCCTTCCTGGGCACACATTAATGCAGTACACACACTAGTCTTGAACATATTGTCCTGGGAGAACGTAGATTTGTAGAAGTCTTCCAGCAAGTCAGGGTAACAGCCACCTCTAGCAGTCTATAGACTACTGTATATAGCAATTCAGTGTTCCCAGGGCTGATCTATACTCTGCTAAGACATGACCACACACTATTTCATAATAAAAGGTGATGGTGACCACACTGCTCTCCTACCGCACATTGCTCTAGGATAAATGGGGTGACTGCTCGCATATGTTGTGTTCCAACACTCTGCTGGTTAATAGAAACACCTTCTTATTTATTCTTCAGATTTAATATTGAAATGTTTTAAATCTTTAGTAAGCCACCAACAAATGCTGCATTCATCTGCAGTGTGTGCCCTGAACTCTCGTCAAAAAAATTTAAAGGAGAAGTATGGCCAAAGCTTTTTTGGTCATACTTTTCTTCTGGGTTACAGGAGTGCACTTACTTGTGCTCTCCTGTGACCGAGAATCAGCCGGCAGTGGGCAAAGCCCTCTGTCAGACTTTTTTTGAAAGGTACCCACTTCCACTTTTTTAATCCACATCTAAGTCACCTTGGACCACCCACAGTCTTCTGGGATATGTCACACATTCCGGGAGCCAGCAGGACTGGTCATCTCATGCATGCACAGTGGGGAACTGACTGAGATACCTAGGAAGTCACAGCTAGTTCCCAGCTGCGGGGAAGACATTGCTAGACTTCATGGATTGGTAAGTATCTGTTTGCTAAAGTGGGCCAAACATTTTTTGCCTTAATGCATTCTACTGGCACTTCCTGGTTCAGGCGATGATCAGCTGTGATTTGTCACAGAGGATCACGTGTTAAGATGCCTCTGTCAGAGGCTCCTTAACATGATCGGAGATGCGGCGTGTCAGACTGACACGCTGCACACTCTCGATTGCCATGATGTGCCGGCATGTTATCCTTCGGGACGTCAAATGACACCCAGTCAAGATAACAGAACCACTTCCCAGCCGTCAATCTGCTATAGGCCGGGCGGGAAGTGATTAAAGCATGGTATACAGCACAGTGCATGTGCTGTGTAATTTGCCCCTTTCTATCATCTAAAATGCCTGGCTGATCCTGCCTGGGGATGCCCTCCCCTTTGTAAACTGATCACATTTATCATTGCTGCGAAGCCCCTGATACCGTGGTCAGCTTACATGCCTCCATCATTCACTGTCTCTCCTTGCACCCTCTTCCCCTCCCTCCCTTCCTATCAGCTGTGACAGTGCCCACCCCTCCCATCCTGCAGCTAAAATAACTTTGTAATGTACACACAATCCCTTGTGTTAGATAACGTTATATGCTCCAGTGTATGTTCTTTGTAAAAAATATGCTGATTTGTACCTTATTTCATAGCGCCGCTCAGTGCTCACGTGACTGCTCGCCACTCTTCTCCTCTCCTCCCCTCCTCCCGGCTGACGTCAGCAGGGGATTCTCAACCCCTCCCACTGTAGCTGTCAGATCAGGAGAGGAAGCAGTGGGCAGTCATGTGAGCGACAAGTGGCGCTCTGAAATAAGGTACAAATCAGCATGTTTTTTTACAAAGAACGTACACTGGAGCTTAAAACGTTATCTAACAAAAGGGATTGTATGTACATTACAAAGTGGCTTTACAACCACTTTAATTTGCAGGGACTTCCTCTCACTTCCTTTTGAGTACCATGGCAAAGGCTGTGATTACTTACAGTATGTATATGTGGTTTTTAACAAACTTCTTTCACATTGTCATTATGGGCAGGGGCGTAACTAGAAATCACAGGGCCCCATAGCAAAATGTTGTATGGGCCCCCCCCCCCCCACAAAAAAATGGCGGGGCTTAAATTAAATAGTGGGCGTGGTTTAAAGGGCGGGGCTCAAAGGGTGTGTGGTTCGAGTCTGAGAAGAAAGAAAGAGCCCAGATCCTACACCACAATAGCAATATATGTATTCCAGAAAGTTTAATCAACAGATAAAGATACTCCAAACACCCGGTGTTAGCGCTTCAATAATCCTCACCTGTGCCCAATGCAGCGTGGTCTGCCCATGCCCAATACTGCCTCACCTGTGCCCAGTGCAGCGTGGTCTGTGCCCAATACAGCATGTCCAGTGTCCAATGCAGCCTCACCTGTGCCCAAAGCAGCATGGCCAGTGCCCAATACTGCCTCACCTGTGCCCAATACTGCCTCACCTGTGCCCACTTGTGCCCAATGCAACGTGTCCAGTGCCCAATGCAGCCTCACCTGTGCCCAATGCAGCCTCACCCGTGCCCAATGCAGCCTCACCCGTGCCCAATGCAGCATGACCCGTGCCCAATGCAGCATGACCCGTGCCCAATGCAGCGTGGCCTGCCCATGCCCAATGCAGCCTGACCCGTGCCCAATGCAGCCTCACCCCACCCATGCCCAATGCAGCCTGACCCATGCCCAATGCAGCCTCCCCCGTGCCCAATGCAGCCTCCCCCGTGCCCAATGCAGCCTCCCCCGTGCCCAATGCAGCCTCCCCCGTGCCCAATGCAGCCTCCCCGTGTCCAATGCAGCCTCCCCCGTGCCCAATGCAGCCTCACCCGTGCCCAATGCAGCCTCCCCGTGCCCAATGCAGCCTCTCTCGTGCCCAATGCAGCCTCTCTCGTGCCAATGCAGCCTCTCTCGTGCCCAATGCAGCCTCTCTCGTGCCCAATGTAGCCTCCCCCGTGCCCAATGCAGCCTCCCCCGTGCCCAATGCAGCCTCCCCCGTGCCCAATGCAGCCTCACCTGTGCAGTGGAAGAGGTGAGCCAGACTGCAGCAGCCCTTATTGGCGAGCGTGGGGCTCTCTCAGTTTGGGGGGGGGGGGGCGAGCACCGGCCGCACGGTCCCCCAGCCAGGGGAAGTGAGGAGAGGAAGAGGCGCGCTGTCCAGCAGAGCGCTGTAATAGCTAACATTTGAATGCCCTGTGAGTTCCCGGGGCTCAACGTCACATAGCCCCACCTCTTGGCCGGCGCCTTTGATGACGTCACATGTCCCGCATTGGACCGGCGTTCTGTCTATCAAAAGCGTCGGGCCAAGAGGTGGGGCTATGTACACAGCGCTCTGCTGCCTTGTACGGACAGCGCGCCTCTTCCTCTCCTCACTTCCCCTGGCTGGGGGACCGTGCGGGCAGTGCTCGCCACCCCCCCCCCCCGGGCCCCGGCAGTATGCTTTCCTCCTCCTCCCCAGGGGCCCCATAGCGGCCGCGTGTGTCGCTATGGCGGTAGTTCCGCCACTGATTATGGGGTATTGTTTGAAGAATTTTGAGGAAATTAATAAATTAAATCGATTTTGGAATAACGCTGTAACATAACAAAATGTGGAAAAAGTGAAGCGCTGTAAATACTTTCTGGATGCACTGTATACAAGTATGATATCAATTCATGAAATGTTTTTCTCCACCACACTTGTGGTCAAATATGCACATAGGGGCTTCTAGTTTTGTATTTCAAGCTGTTTCTTACTCCCAGTCTGTCCCTACTGATTGTTGACTCTTATATATTATCTATATTCAGTTTGGGTCAAATTAACATTCAAGAGGCCATAAAAAAGGGACAGTAATACACATCCGCTATCTCATCATAACTTAAACCTATCTTCCTATTATTCCTTAATTAATTTTCCCTCCTTTATCTGTAATGACTGTTAAAAACTATTCCCATCTAAAATTGGCACTCTGCTCCATATTTAATGGGAATATGTTAGCTCACATCCAGTTCTCATTGATCATACTAATAAGTGTTGTACTCTGGCCTATAGTTGGTTTCCATGTTGGCTCTTCCACTTTTAAGAGCAGAGCTGACAGCATGCTTAATGGAAGAGATGAGTGCCTGAAAATAGTTGCATTTCCTCTGTGACCACCATTCCCTTAAGGGACACAAAGACTAGTGCTCAAAGCTTGTGGGAAAGAAGAGTTGCTTTTATATAGTAACCTGTTTTTCTTGCAAAATTCCAGGAATAGGACTATTTATTTTAGCATTAAACATTTAATCAAAGATTAATAGATTTTATTTAAAATTATAGTGTACAGAGCAGGAATCTGGAGTAATACATATTGACCAATTGCAAATTATTTTTTTAATTTGCCTTCCTAAAAAACTGTCTCTGATTCAAAGGGAGGGACATTGCTTGCTACATGACCAGCCAGAAGTCAAAGACTTATGTATTTCCTATGCTTCTTAGCTCCATCTAGTGGCCATAATATTGTATTTTACTACTGCCTATAATAAAAGAACATTAGTTCAGAAGAGAAAACAGCCCAAAGAACATTTGTTTTTGCCCAATTCACACAGAACAAGTGTACATGTAGATTTTCTAGACAAATGGCTATGCAATTAAATAGACCCCTTAAGCCGGCTAGTACACACAGCCCAAATGTTGGGCAGCATTAGTCGGTTCAATAGAAACCGTCTGACATTCGACCCTTGTGTACTGGAGCCAGTCTGCCAGAAGCTGCACATGCTGCCAGCTTCTGTCGATAAGGCATGACCAAAAAAGGCCTGCCGATCAGCGCTCTCAGCTAGGGATGAGCTTCGAGTTCGAGTCGAACTCATGTTCGACTCGAACATTGCCTATTTAGCGAACAATTTTGGGGTGTTCGCGGCAAATTCGAAAAAGCCGCGAGCACCCTGTAAAAGTCTATGGGAAAAATCTCAAGTGCTAATTTTAAAAGCCTATATGCAAGTTATTGTCATGAAAAGTGTTTGGGGACCTGGGTCCTGCCCCAGGGGACATGTATCAATGCATTTTTTTTTTTAAACGGCCGTTTTTTCAGGAGCAGTGATTTTAATAATGTTTAAAGTGAAACAATAAAAGTGTAATATTCCTTTAAATTTTGTACCTGGGGGGTGTCTATAGTATGCCTGTGAAGGGGCGCATGTTTCCCATGCTTTGAACTGTCCCTGCACAAAGTGTCATTTTTGCAGGAAAAAAGCTACCATATATACTCGAATATAAGCCGAGATTTTCAGACCCTTTTTTAGGTCTGAAAGTCCACCCCTCGGCTTATATTCGAGTCACCGCTGTCTGCCTACATGAACAGCTTGTCATGCAGACAGACGGCAGTGTTCAAAAGCCGCGCCGCCTCCTCCCGCCCGCCTGTGATAGGCGGACACTAATTTTCCCAGCAGTACAGTGTTCCGCCTATCACGGATGGCCTGTCATTCTCATCTCATGGACGAGGATGAGAGAATGTCCGTGATAGGCGGAACACTGCACACTGACTGCTGGGAAAAAAGTGTTCCTCCTATCACGGACGAGGAGGAGGAGGAGGCGCGGCTTTTAAATTTGTAATGGCGCCGTACGCCGTACACGCTGTGGGGGGGACATCGGCTGCACGGACCCCGGACCCAGGACCCCGGACCCCGGACACAGGACCCCGGACCCACAGATCGGCGGATCGGCACAGGTAGGCTGCAATGGGGACACGGGCTGCAATGGGGACACGGGGGTCTGTACAGGGGACATGCAGATGGGCATTGCTGACCCTTTTTCCACTTACAGTAGCTGCTGCATTGTTGCCCCTCGGCTTATACACGGGTCAATACGTTTCCTCATTTTTTTGTGGTGATTTAGGGGCCTCGGCTTATACTCGGGACGGCCTATACTCGAGTATATACGGTATTTAAAATCACTCGGGGCTAATGAATTGTCGGCTCCCGTAATACAGAGAACAGTCATTCATTGAAAGTCATTGATAAAAAAAAAAGTGTGGGGGTTCCCCCAAATTCAATTACCAGGCCCTTCAGGTCTGCTATGGGTATTAAGGGGAACCCCGCTTCAAATTTTTAAAAAAAATGACGTGGGGGTCCCCCTAAATATCCATACCAGACCCTTCAGGTCTGGGATGGATTTTAAGGGGAACCCCAGCTAAAAAAAAAAATGGCGTGGGGTCCCCCTCAAAATCCATACCAGACCCTTATCCGAGCACGCAACCTGGCAGGCCACAGAAAAAGAGGGGCGCCCCCCCTCCTGAACCATACCAGGCCACATGCCCTTAACATTGGGAGGGTGCTTTGGGGGTCTGTGACCCCTCAAAGCACCATGTCCCCATGTTGATGGGGACAAGGGCCTCTTCCCCACAACCCTGGCCATTGGTTGTGGGGGTCTGCGGGCGGGGGGCTTATCGGAATCTGGAAGCCCCCTTTAACAAGGGGACCCCCAGATCCCGGCCCCCCCTGTGTGAAATGGTAAGGGAGTACCCCTACCATTTCACCAAAAAAGTGACAAAAATGTTAAAAATTACAGGAGACGGTCTTTGACAATTCCTTTATTAAAATCTTCTTTCATCTTCTTTCTTCTGGTCTTCCTTCTTCCTTTCTTCATCCTTTGGTTTCTTCATCTTCTTCCATCTTCTTCTTCCATCTTCTTCTTCCATCTTCTTCTTCCTCCGATCCGCTTCTTCTTGCTCTGGTCTTCTCGTCCGGCATCTTCTTCCACGGCGTCCACGTCTCTTCTTGGGCCGCTCCGCGCAATGGGAGGCTCCCGCTGTGTGAGGCTTCGCTGTGTCTGACAGCTCTTTTATAACGGAGGGCGGGGCCACCTGGTGACCCCGCCCCCCTCTGACGCACTGGGACGTCATGGGGACTTCCCTATGGCTTTTCCCCAAAGAGCTGTCAGATGCAGCAAAGCCTCACACAGCGGGAGCCTCTTATTGCGAGGAGCGGCCCGACACAGAAGAAGAGACGCCGACGCCGTGGAAGAAGATGCCGGACGAGAAGACCAGAGCAAGAAGAAGCAGATCGGAGGAAGAAGAAGATGGAAGAAGAAGATGAAGAAACCGAAGGATGAAGAAAGGAAGAAGGACCCCCAAAGCACCCTCCCATGTTGAGGGCATCTGGCCTGGTACGGCTCAGGAGGGGGGGGAGCACTCTTGTCCCCCCTCTTTTCCTGCGGCCTGCCAGGTTGCGTGCTCGGATAAGGGTCTGGTATGGATTTTGAGGGGGACCCCACGCCATTTTTTTTTTTTGGCCGGGGTTCCCCTTAAAATCCATCCCAGACCTGAAGGGCCTGGTAATTGAATTTGAGGGAACCCCCACGCTTTTTTTTTTTTTTTTTTATCAATGACTTTTTTTTTTATCAATGACTTTCAATGAATGACTGTTCTCTGTATTACGGGAGCCGGCAATTCATTAGCCGCGAGTGATTTTAAATAGCTTGCAAAAATGACACTTTGTGCAGGGACAGTTCTAAGCACTGGAAACATGTGCCCCTTCACAGGCATACTATACACACCCCCCAGGTACGAAATTTAAAGGAATATTACACTTTTATTGTTTCACATTAAGCATTAGTAAAATCACTGCTCCTGAAAAAACGTCCGTTTTTAGAAAAAAAATTTGCATTGATACATGTCCCCTGGGGCAGGACCCAGGTCCCCAAACACTTTTTATGACAATAACTTGCATATAAGCCCATAGACTTTAATAGGGTTCTAAAGTTCACATGAGCTTTAGGTCTGTTCACAGGTTCTGATGCGAACCGAACAGGGGGGTGTTCGGCTCATCCCTACTCTCAGCCAATAGCTGAGATCGCCAACCAGAGTGTTCCCTGTCAGAACACAATAGCTCAGCAGGGGAGATTGCTGTACTTTTCGTTCAGCCCTGCTGGGTTGAATGGAAAAAAAAAATACTTGTGTGTAAGAGGTTTCAGGCCCGATTCACACCTATGCATTTTTTGTGCTTTTTAAACAAAAAATAAGCAGACATTCACTTTAAGAAGTTTAATCTTAAATTACCTTCAGTTAAATCAGTTCTTTTTCTTTTCTTTCAATTTATATAGACAGTCAGGTTAAAAGGCTTTCAGCAATTCTTTAAACTGTAATACATATATGCACCGCAGTGGCCCCTCCATAAGGGGCGCAGGGGTGCCGTCCCCCTAATCTCTATGCGCCCAGACCCTAATCTCCATGCAGGGCGCTAGACGAAAAAAGAGTTCTACTGTTTTTTTTTTTTGCAAAGCACATGATTAGAGCCTGCGGCACTAATTGGCTTCAAAAAGACAGAACTGCGCCCTGAGCCCACCCCCTTGTGACAATAGCAAATCAACATTCGCTATTGTCTTCCCGCTTCTCCTCCTGGCCAATCAGGACAGGAAGTAGGTCCTTAGACCGGATTGGCCGGGAGGAGAAGTGACTGGATTGGCCGGGAGGGGAAACCGCCAAAGCAGCCCATGACCTGGATGTGGTATGTGCGGGGCTGGCAGGCTTGCGAGCAGGGCTGGTGATTGGGAGAGCGGGGGCTGGCGAGCAGGGCTGGCGTGTAGGGTGGGTCAGAAAAAATGGACTTACAGCTGGCTAAATGAATGACCATCAATAAAAACCAAAGTATCAGAGAACGCCTCGACAAGGCACCTTGATACATACATTCTTCTATCATATTTACTATTATTTTTGTAAAAGTTTCATATTTTTAAAATAAATGTCATATAACATCAGGTGAAAATGACTGCATCAATGACTGGGGATACAAGGTGTTTTTATTATATTTAGTCAGTTATTTATTTACTTGAATTTGATGGGGATGTGCCATTTTCACCTTAATTATGGTTCAATCAATGCTGGACATTCAGAAGAAGTTTGTATAATACATATAGAACTATTTTTACACAGTGTACAGTAATACAGGCTGTCTGGCATTAAACGTAAGCATTTTTTTTACCTGGGAAGACCAGTGCATCCATAATACTAAACTAATCCTAAATCGAGACTGTAGAAATTTTATAAAAAAATTTTGCAAAATTCAGCATCTTTCTCAAATTTGTATATCGATGTGCACTAGACGTCTTCAATTCTATTGCATTCCTCGTTTTCTAGTTGTCCATATGTGTGGTCTGATAGTATGCCAAACTGTCCAGATTAGATGACTGAGGCTACAATGTTATCAAGTCACTTCTATGTAAAAATCAGTCTTCATTCCATATGACACACATTTTGTCTAGGATGTCTGCTCTACCTGGTACTTATTCACTGAGGATACATATGTATTTGTCATATTTTTAACTTAGCCAGCTGTTCTCCTGTTACACAGAGGCTGATATTTCACACTGGATAAATAAGATGTAGTATATACGATGACATACACACTGAGCCCCACTCTCTGTTGTCCTTATGTGAGATGACAAGCTGCAGTTACCCCACAATATCCTAATGTCTGAGCGGCAGTGATTTTTCTTTCTGTGCTAGAAAGTGCGTTGTGATAAATGTGGACAGATGGCAAGCACAACACACCTGGAGTGTGTGTAGAGGAGGAAAGTCCCAGGGGGTAGGGGACATCTGCCCCAAAACACCACATATAGTATACACACACCCACCTACTACTCATCCCACCGTGTGCTAATAGATCTCTTACTCTGTATATTATAATTTCCTAAATGCAAACCAAACAGTGCTGCCCAGTGATCCCCTGAAAGTATATTATCAGGACAAAATCACACGGTGCTGGGTTATATCTAATGTACAGTGATTATTAGATTGTAAGCTCCCAGGAGCAGGGCCCTCCAAGTCCTAACCCTCTTGTATTGAATTGAATTGTTGCTGTATTGTCTCCCTTTTTATCTTAAAGCACTGCACAAACTGTTGGCGCTATATGAATCCTGTACAATAATAATAATCCCCTGAAAGTATATTATCAGGACAGGATCACGCAGTGATGGGTTATATCTAATGTCCGGTGATCCCCTGACTGTATATTATCAGGACAGGATCACACAGTGCTGGGTTATGTCTAATGTCCGGTGATCTCCTGACTGTATATTATCAGGACAGGATCACACAGTGCTGGGTTATATCTAATGTCCAATGATCTCCTGACTGTATATTATCAGGACAGGATCACACAGTGCTGGGTTATATCTAATGTCCAATGATCTCCTGACTGTATATTATCAGGACAGGATCACACAGTGCTGGGTTATAGCTAATGTTCGGTGATCTCCTGACTGTATATTATCAGGACAGGATCACACAGTGCTGGGTTATAGCTAATGTTCGGTGATCTCCTGACTGTATATTATCAGGACAGGATCACACAGTGCTGGGTTATAGCTAATGTTCGGTGATCTCCTGACTGTATATTATCAGGACAGGATCACATAGTGATGGGTTATATCTAATGTCCGGTGATCCCCTGACTGATTATTATCAGGACAGGATCACACGGTATATGTATATATATATATAAAATGTGTGTCCAGTGCATCCCTATACCTTTAAGGAGGGGTGGACTTCCACCAGGCATAACTGCCCTTAATATATTCATTATTACATACAGGGTGTGCTCCAACTCAGGAGACTGAATTTGGACTATAGTACACTGGGGTGCTATGACGTGGCCACTGCAGCTCACAAATATATATTTGCAAATGTGTGCAAACTAAACCCCTTGTTTTTAATGTGAACTGTTAGGGTTAATTCCAGTGGTGGACTAACGTGGTCAGAAAGGTCGCACTTGCAACTGGGCCCTGGCATTCTGTCCCTGTTGGGGGCCCCAGCGTCTTTGCTGGCCACAGGGCTCTGAAATGAGAGCGTCTCTCTCATACAGCCCAGAGCCTGCACTGATAGTTCCCCCTCCCTCCTCCCTAACTTGAATGGGAGAGGAGAGAGCCGATCTACTCCTTCTCCTCCCACCCCTCTCTTCCTGTGTGCACCATGGGAAGTGTTAACCTAAGCAACTGAATTTGGTCATTCATCATCACACTTCCTGCGGTGCACACACAGTTGGAGAGGCTCTCTCCTCTCCCATTCGTGCAAGGGAGGAGGAACTGTCAATGCATGCTCTGGGCTGTAAGAGAGACTCTCTCAGCTCAGAGTCCTGCTGAGGAGGCACTGATGATTAGGCACTGTTAGGCGGCACTGATAGGTGGCACTGATGTACAGCACTGATATGCAGCACATATAGGCAGCACTGATAGGTACCACTGATTGGCGGCATTGATGAGCACTGATAGGCAGCATTGATGAGCACTGATAGGCTGCACTGATGGGCTGGAAAGGGACTGGCGATAACCGGCAAGTCTATTTACATGTGATCAGCTGTTCACATGGTAAAGGGCCGATGTGGTTGGCCCTTTATGGTGATCTGTGATGGATGGAAGGGGGGGCTCTTCATGGTTTCTTGCACTGGGGCCCTGAAGGTTCTAGTTATGCCTCTGGTTAATTCTGTTTGCTGCAGGCTGGCTGGTAAGTGAGCTGGGAATTTTTGTTTGTTGTTTTTTTGACATGCGTCGCCCTTTCATGTGCTCCTTGTTGCAAAGGCCAGTAATAGGTTTGGGTGGTTGTCATCTGTTTGTGTAATTGGTGATTTGGTGGAGAGACACACTGGATACCTTCGCTGCCATTGCACTATTGCTGGGTGTCCAGTGAGTCCCTATACTTTTAAAGGAGGGGTGGGCTCCCTCCAGGCATACCTTCCCTTAATTTATCTATTATTATACATGTGCTCCAACTCAGGACACTCTCAAACATTATAGCGTAAGGACTGTAGTCCACTGGGGTGCCATGGCGTGGCACATTTGTTTATATATCTAATATCCAGTTGTAGGCAGGGGTGGATTCATTGCCCCTTTAAAAGAAAACTTTTTTTAAATCCTCCTTGGAAGTGAGCTGTGTTCACATCCTTCCTGACAGGATCTTTTTAAACTTTGGGTGAAGCTTAGCCAGTGTTCCATTGGCTGATGGGAATAGAAGAGCCTGGTCAGAGGGATGCACTAAGGGTTTACAGTTATTTCAAATGGGCAGCCTTATACCAGGCCATTGAATGTACATTTCCATACAAATAGGACCTGATATGTTACTGAATTGAAGAGCAATAGTTTGATATAAACTGTTACCACTGACTACTACCTACAAATAAAATAGAATTGTATCTAGCCTCTGGGTAAATTGGAGTGATGGTAGTGAATGCCTGGTATCAGTGAAGGTGTGAGTTGGGACATCACACAGTTATGTCAGGGCACGGGACAGGTGCATCTCATGGAGGAAACACACTGTGGGATACAAAATCCTAAGGAGACAACTCAAGTGCAAACTGGTCAGGTGGGGCTGGCACGGCTGGCACCTACGGGTACCTGCAAAGCTATGAGTATTTCTAAGGGGTCCAGATTATAATAAAGGCCATGGAGAAAGGAGACTGGATCAGATGTAGAGTAATTCAAATGTTTTCAAAATGTTTCTAGTTATTGACTCTTGTTCTTTAACCTTTGAACAAGGACACTGGGTGGCTGAAGACTAGATTTGAGGTAGCATTAGTTCCTGTAGATCCCTAACATATGTAATTATAATCCTTCATTTTCTTAAAATAACTACAATATCTGCATTTGGTATAGAATGTACTTTCCTTGAGTAGTAGATTGTGTATACAGTTTACTTGACATAGAAAGTCAGTGACATTGAATACATATTTATTAGTGATTTTTTGGTTTGCGTTGGTTTACAGTTTCTGCTATTCTACAATTTCCTGTTATCGTTGCGTACATAGCAATCATAGGGATTTATATTGTATTTTATTTTGTACACTAGGTTTTCCTCTGCCCCTCTCCCACCTCTGGTGTCACAATGATTTATCGCAGTCCCAGGCCGAGGTCAATTAGCGAGGGTCAGGTGGCATCAGAGGGTTAGGCTCATCTCTTTATTGAACACAATATTTTAGCACACACTGTCACCCCTCAGCATGATTTATGGCCAGTCCAGGCTCATACAGCACCTCACACCACCTCTCTGGGTTCAGCACTCTCAGCTAATTATACACGAGCCGGTAGAACATAGAGAGGAGGAAGGTTAGGAGATGCCAAAATTGGGGGGACAGGACCGCAAAAGGTTGAAGTCAAAGGAATAAAGAAGGCAATGGTGCTCATGAAGGTGCAGTGACTTAGTGGTTAATGCTATCACCTTACAATACTGGGGTCCTGGATTCAGTCTCCGATTGTATGTTCACCATATATTAGCACAGGAACAGGAGCTTTTGTGTCCAATAGATTTCAGCAGGGGGCTAATGGCCACTGATAAGGTAAATATCCATACAGTATATAGGATTTATTTATTATTAGCCTGAAATTAAAGATCGAGGCCCCCTTCTAACCAGTGGGTTTGTTTACTTATGATGCATTACCACCAGCATGTAAATGTGTAGTATTTTGTGCATTACTTGAGTTATAGTAACACAGACCTAGCATTAAATGCAAAGTCCACTTATAACGCCTGGGCATGTACCCCTGTAAAATTCTCCTGATGACACAATGTCCTCTGGTGGCCATACACGGTTCAATAAATGATCATTTTAATTTCCTATCAATCACTTCTGATAGCAGTAATTCATCTATAGTCGTCAACAACCCATTAAATTGATATGCCGCACACAGGGAAACTGAGTTCAATTGATAGTTAAAATGATTGTTATTTAAAAAAAAAAATAACTTTACAAACATGTTACAGTATACTTACCTGCTTCTCCCCACTGGCACTTTTGGCTCCTCCTCCTCTGTGTGCCACCATAGGAGGCTGCTTCCTATGGTGGCACATGTGCAAGCCAAGCTGTGCACCATCTTTGCCCCTTCCCCTGCTCCCTCATCTCTGGATTCTATGGCCTATGGTTCCTGCTGCTGTCTCTGAATCCAGTGAGGAGCTGCTCTCGTGCACAGCGCTGGATTGAGATTGGGCTCAGGTAAGTATTTTGGGGGCAGGGGAAGAGCTGACAATAGAATTTTTTTTTACCTTAAAAGAGATGTATGGGTTTTGTTTTTAAGACTCATACTTACCTAGGTGGATGCTACATCTGTCCCCCGACACCTCTAACACTGTGAACCAAGCGATCGAACACCGCCAAATCGCTCAATTCTTACAGTTCAGTTCTGACTTACTGTCAGTCACCAGCTCTCTGCTCTGCCCCCCCTGCACTCACTGGAGTGCTGGGCTGTGGAGGGGGCAGGAGTGGCCTGCTCAGGCCCTCAGCGGCTCAGCCCTCAGCTGGGTGGCAGCCCAGGCATGTGGGCGGATCCCAACTTCCAACTTTGTCCCGATCTTGCCCAAGCTCTGTGATGTCAGCTGACAGCAGGCTTCAGCCCCCTGTCTGCTGAAAACAGGTCACAGGTGTGCAGAACGAGCTGCACTCCTGTGATCTACAGGAGAAGTACAGCCAAATGAACTTTGGCTGTACTTCTCCTTTAATATAGAGAATGCTTTAAGGTTAAAACTTTCAGCCTTTACAACCACCATAGGATACTGTATGATCGTAACTTACAACTATAAGTTAATGATCGCATCCCTGCATTCACTATGTAATCTGATTGATCGAAATACAAATGTATTCATAAAAAAAGTATCTCGGGGCTGCCAATCGATACAAACCGATAAAGACGTGGTAAAGTAAGTATAAAACTGAACATTTTTCTTTGCAGGTTTGTTTTGGACATGCTATCATCAGGCAATTCTTACCAGGCGAGGGGGCTGGACATTATAGTTACACCTCGCAGTACAATGTCCTCTATAAAGCAGCAAAAACAAAGAAGGGGAGCACAGTGTGGTCAGTTCTCTAGCTGCATAGGAAATTCAGTGTGCTGTTGTTTCTCCTCCACCAGCTCCTATGCAGCTGAGAACAGAGGGAATGTGATCACACTCATACAGAAAATATTTTGCCCTTCGTTTCTATTTTAAACTGAATTGGTTGTTTTACAAGGTGATTGTTTACAAGCATTTTAAGTATTAAGGGCTAATAAGGCTAAGCAACTTAGGCCCCTTTCACACATGCGGACCGTATGTCTGTTTTTCATCCATCTGTTTTTGGATGAAAAACGGACATACATGCATGTCTATGGGATAGTGGGTGTCAGAGGATGAACATCCGCTGACGCCCGCTATCGTCCGCCTCCGCTATTGTCCGATTCTGCAGACGGAGGAAAACACAATTTTTTCATCCGTCTGCAGAGCGGATCGGATGAACACGGACAGACGGTCCGTGTTCATCCGATCCCCCATAGAGGAGAGCGGAGATCTGACAGGGCGGTCCCTGCACAGTGTGCAGGGACCGCCCTGTCATCAGCCGGCTCAGCAGGGATCAGCTGTGCGATCCCCACTGAGCAGCGGATCTTCACAGGGCAGATCAATACGGATCCGCCCCGTGTGAAAGGGGCCTTAAGGGTAAGGCTTCATGTACACAGGGCATTTTTACATCCTCTCCTGAATGATTTAACTTGACAGATAGTAAACCACATTTAAAACATCTATCTTGCCACGTTTACATGCCGTGTTTAACGTTTTGCTACGTTTTGCCGCATTTGCGTTTAGAAGTGTTTTTTTTTATAGTCAAAAATGAAAAACGTCTGTAAATGAAACACGGCTAAATGCGAGTTACCGCGTTTAGAAGCGCTTAGAAGCGTTTATGAACCCATTTTTTGGCGTTCCAAAAAAGCCTTTAAACTCAACTGCCTAGGAATGACTATAAACGACCCTGTGTACATGTACTGATAAGATAACAGAGGAGACTTCAAGGGCAGTTGAAAAAAATGCCCAACTGCTCCTAAATGTCCATTTACCAGCAGCAGTGTACATGAGGCCTAAGGGAGCAGTAGTATTAATAGATACATGATAGTATACAGGTATTGGTTATTATATTTGTGAAAATCACTTCACCAATGGCTCCAAACTGGAATCTACTGTGTTTAGCTCTCCAGCATGATAAATCCTGTACAATAATATAACGAATGCCAGCATACCAATTTATTGGAGCTTTTGACCTACACTTCAAAATGAATGGCACTCTAATGCACCATGCTTGTTGCCATGTGTTGCAGTAATGCACATTAAAGTTATATTTTCCTGCACTTTGCCAAAACATAGGTGTGAATGGACTCTAAATGATCTCTGCAATTATGGGAAAATAAGGTCATACATTATTTTCCTGCCCAGGTTTTCATGATCAGATTTGTCAGGTTGGGTTGGCATTTACTGGCACCTCACTCACCTGGTACTCACAACTGTTTTATGCTAGGGTATGTGCTGTTTTGCTATTATCCCTAAACTAAAACAACGCCTGCACGGAAAGCTAATATTTAAAGCTGTATTAAACCCAAAGCCAAAAATATAATATATTGCAGCTTACCATTTATTAGATGTTATGTCTCCTTTAGTTTTCTTTTTTTAGGCTTTTCCCCCCTCTATCTTTACCTGGTGATCTGGCCAGTAATACCCTTCCTGTATTAGAGTGCCCCCACTCTGGATGAATGAGCACAGGAGGTACCTTCGGGCAGCAGTATTGAAAGACTGGGACAGGGGAGTGTTAAAGTGATTGTTATTTTTATTTTTTTAAACTAGACTTTACAAATATGTTATACGTACCTCCTCTGTGCAGTCGGTTTTGCATAGAGCAGCCTGGATCCTCCTCTTCTCGGGTCCCTCTTTGGTGATCCTGGCCCCTCCCTCCTGTTCAGTGCCCCCACAGCAAGCAGCTTGCTATGGGGGCACCCGAGCCGAGTCACAGCTCCATGTGTCCATTCAGACACAGAGCTCCGACCCGGCCCCACCCCTCTCTCTTCTGCTTGGCTAACTGACTTTGATTGACAGCCGTGGGAGCCAATGGCATTGCTGCTGTGTCTCAGCCAATCAGGAGGAGAGTCCCGGATGGCTAAGACATTCGTGAATATCGCTGGAGAGAGATGGGGCTCAGGTAAGTATTAGGGGGGCTGCGGGTGGCTGCTTCACACAGAAGATTTTTTATCTTAATGCAGAGAATGCATTAAGAAAAAAACCTTCTGCCTTTACAACTCCTTTAAATGTACTAACAGATTTAACCACTTCAGCCCCGGAAGGATTTACCCCCTTCCTGATCAGAACACTTTTTGTGATACGGCACTGCGTCGCTTTAACTGACAATTGCGCGGTCATGCGATGTTGCACCCAAACAAAATTGACGTCCTTTTTTTCCCACAAATAGAGCTTTCTTTTGGTGGTATTTGATCAGCTCTGCGGTTTTGAAAAAAGTGTCAATTTTGAAAAAAAAGCAATATTTTTTACTTTTTTCTATAATAAATATCCCCACAAAATATATATAAAAAAACGAATTTCTTTATCAGTTTAGGCCGATATGTATTCTTCTACATATTTTTGGTAAAAAAATAAAAATATTTAGCAATAAGCGTATATTGATTGGTTTGCAAAAAAGTTATAGCGCCTAAAAAATAGGGGATAAATTTATGGCATTTTCATTAATTTTTTTATTAGTAATGGCGGCGATCTGCGATTGTTATCATCACTGCAACATTATGGCGGACATATCGGACACTTTTGACACCATTTTGTGACCATTGTCATTTATATAGCGATCAGTGCTATAAAAATGCACTGATTACTGTGTAAATGACACTGGCAGGGAAGGGATTAACCACTGGGGGGCTATCAAGGGATTAAGTGTGTCCTAGGGAGGTGTTCTAACTGTGGAGGGGGATGGGCTACCACTGACATGACAGCGATCACTGCTCCCAATTACAGGGAGCAGTAGATCCCTGTCATGTCACTAGGCAGAATGGGGAAATGCCTTGTTTACAAACGCGGCGGGCACGCACATGCCCACAATGCCGCTATTTAAAGGGGACGTACCTGTATGCCCATTTGTCCAGCCGTGGCCATTGTGCCGACGTACATTGTTGTGCGCTGGTCGGCTAGTGGTTAAATACACTAACAAATTGAAGCCAAACTCTAGCTCGCACTTTATAATCAGTTACAGCAAACAGTTTTTTCTTTTAGGATAAAAGAAAATAAAAGCTGGTCATTGTAAGCACCTCTGCCAGCGTAAAATGATTTGTCTCATCCCTGTAAACCGATACATCCAGAAAGGAGCTTGTTCTTTTAAAAATCAACAAGCTTCCTGGCAGGATCATCAGATGAAAATGAAGGAAAGAAAGCCTAAAAAAAGAAAATGAATGCAGCCATTACATGTAAGAATTGGCAAGCTGCAATATAATAAATGTTTGCCTTTGGGTTTAACACTGCTTTAAAGAAGAGTGCCCTGTAGATGATTGTAATTCTGAATTTCTTAATGGGGAGGGAAAGAATTGAATTGTTTGTGTATATACAAGAATAGAAAATGGGAAGGAGACTACAACATGCATTCTCTATTGTTTTACTGGTACCACATCCCCTCATTTAAGAAACTGAAAAATACTAAAGTCCCTACTAAGATCTTAGGGTACCATACCAAAAAATTCTAAAATGTACATTTTTATTTGTACAAAAAGGTTAAAACCGAAGAGACACATAGGTGTCAATTGTGACAGCATTACAGCTACATATATTGCTAATTATAAATGAACATATCCCCAGATGGTTGTACAGGTACTCCATGCAGGCGTTTCACATGGAAAAAGCCTGCTTTCTCAGGGAGAACTGACAAAGAACTCCGTCATAGATATTAAAGTGGTTGTAAACCCTTACAAACCACTTTGGCCTACAGGTAAGCCTAGATTAAGGCTTACCTGTAAGTCCAATAAATATCTCCTAAACCTACATGGTTTAGGAGATATTTAGAAAAGAAAAGGCACCGCTATCTACGGCGCATGCGCCGTAGACAGCGGCGCGCAGGCACACTGAGCATGCCGAGACCACGGCGATATGCCGCTCTCGTGCGCATGCGCAGGAGTGACCTCATCGCCGCTCCAGCGAATGACAGTGGTGGAGCGGCGAGGCCCGGAAGTCACTCCGGGTTTGATGGTGGTGCAGAAGATCGTGGATGAGGACCGCTTCGGGGGCTTCGTTCTCAGGTAAGTCATTCATAATGAGCTAGTATGCTATGCATACTAGCTCATTATGCCTTTGCCTTGCAGGTTCTGTTTTTTTTTTCCAATAGGCTTTACTTCCTCTTTAACCATACACGCAGCTTGGACCAGGAAAGTAGAACCACAACCACTGCGTATCAGGGGAAATCAACCACACCAATGACGTATATATTTTAATAATGTAGGTAAGTAATGTAGCCTTGGATAGGCTGAGGAGATGAATCAATAAATTAAGAAACTCCGGGGGGTTGTCTCCACCATATAGTACTTTCTTCCAGAGTTACATAGTTGTTGTTGGTGTTTCCCCAAATACAATGTCTGGTGGAGCTTCTGCTGTGTATCTAGTTTGTTGGCCAAAATCAGCAACCAGCCTTAGTTTCAGTTCATATGACAAAAAGACCAGTGCATCTAAAAAAAGAACGTTAGTGATACGGTATGTATGTAGGTAAATAGCCATTTTCTTTAAATAGAAAGGTGATTTGCTTGGAGATGCATGACCACAGTCAATGAAACACATGAATCTAAGCATACAAAAGTTACATGATAAGGGCATCTATGCATTATATATGCATTTTAGTGCTTTGGATGTGAACTCTGATTCAGCTCTCAGAGGGCTGATGCTGGATATTAGGATTAATCCAATTTGTACAGAATTGTAGAATTAATGAAGATGAATTTGCTCATTTCTAAACTGCATGTTCCAATCAGGTATCACTCATGGTGTGACTGTTTCATTGATCTTCTCCTCACCAATTCATCTTTACATGCACTAACAAAATCTTGTAAATGTACAGAATGGAAGGCGGGAACATGACAGAAATCAATGAGGTCTGATAAGTGCAGAGCTGGAGACTTCCTTGTGCCTTGAGCTTGAAGACTGACCTCTGAACCAGACCACCGGCAGGGTAGCCTGAGCAAGTAACATTTTTAATGGACATGTCAAAGTACCACACAACTAAGCCACAAGAAGTTGTCCTTAATTTGCAGTATATTTGAGTAATTTTTAGGAACTTACCATCAGAGCTCAAAGTAAAGTTGTCTTCTGTGGGTCTTGTTGATAGAACTTGTGTTCCCCTCTCTGGAATGCATTCTCCAAATATTTCTAAGCAAAAACCACTCATAGGCCAGTGACACCATAAGGGCTTGCGTAGACATTTTCAGATGCTGAGGTCAGCAATGGCTGCCCCTAATCACAGGTTCCCTTGATACCTAACTAAAATGGCTTAAGAATATCTATGTTTATGCCTCGTACATTAGACTCAAAGTGAACCTGTCTTTTTTTTTAAAACATTACCATACACAAGGTTCCCAGTGCTGCCACATTAGGGTAGAGAGAGTCCATAGGTCTGTTTAAGCTTCATATATGATTGGCTTAGTGCTTATTCAGGACTTCTTCTCCTTCCTCCAGAGTCCTGGTAAGAAGCCAAGGAGCTGCTGAATCCAGATTTAAAGTGATCGTGTTCATTTGGACCAGCCTTTCTCAACCAGGGTTCTGTGGAACCCTAATGTTCCCCAGGATACTGCCAGGGATTCCTTGCGCAATAACAACAATTAACTTTTTAGCTATTTATTTGTAAGGGGGGTATTCTTCCCAATGACCACCAATGTAAGGAGCATACTTCCACCTGACCACCACGCTAATGTAACGGGAGCTGTGAATATTTTTGACAGAGGTTCCCTAAGGCCTGAATGTTATTTCAAGAGTTCTTTCATATGAAAAATGTTTAGAAGGCTGGACTGACAAAACATTTGCAGCAATGTTCAAGTTTGGGAATAAGCACTCCAAGTCAATACATTCAGAAAAAATTTCAATTCACTTATCAAAAGAAATAAATACTTAAATCTTTGTGGATAATTATTTATTAATTTAAAGCAAATGATCCATTTCTGTAATACATGAATTAAAAGGAGACAGGTCCCCTGATAGTCTCCAAGGAAAGGAAAGAAAGGACTATCTCTGTACTCTGAACAAAGTACACATAGGGTAAAATTCAATATTTTTATACATACCAAAAAATAAAAGAACAATGTATCCACATACAAAGTAGACATGTGCGCCATCAATAAATTTGTTTTGTTTTGTACGAAAATGAAATTTGTATTTCGTAATTCGTGTCCGAAATTCAATTCGGATTCATACGAAATACGAATTTTCGTTAGATTCGTAAACTTTTCGCAATATAATGAAAGTTCGCTATGATGAATTTATCATTATCAGTGGCTCCCACCATCCCTGTGCTGTGCCGACTTCCTGGGTTTTTAACCTTTAGGTTGGTTAACTTTTTGTAAAAATAACAACTGTTTGTTATGATGAATTTATCATTATAAGGGGTTTCCACCATCCCTGTGCTGTGCTGACTTCCTCTGATTGGTGAACGAAACACCAGTCACGTTTCTGTTGTAGCGGAATGGATCCGAAATTCGATAACTAAATTTCGTATTTAATTCGTAAGCATAGAAATTCCCATAGGGTTCCCACCATCCCTGTGCTGAGTTCCCAGATCTGTACACCTGCTGTGTCCATTATGAGGAGTTCCCACCATCCCTGTGCTGAGTTCCCAGGTCTGAGTGTACACCCGCTGTGAGCATTATGAGGGGTTCCCACCATCCCTGTGCTGTGCTGACTTCCTGGGGTTTTAACTTTTAGGTTTGTTAACTTTTCGTAACAATTACAAATTTTCGTTATGAATTTGGATCCGAAATTCGTAAACGAAATGTCGTATTTCGTACAGAATTCGTATGCATAAAAATTCGTATTTCGGATTCCTTCAAATGTAAGAATTTCTGGAAATTCGTACGAATTTGATTCGTACGAAATTAATCGCACATGTCTAATACAAAGGGGAGGACAATTTCAATGTACACATTGTATGAATGAAAATATTGAATTTTACCCTATGTGTACTTTGTTCAGGGTACCAAGATAGTTAGTTTCCAAGGAAAGGAAGAAACTATCTTGGTACCCTGAACAAAGTACACATAGGGTAAAATTCTATATTTTTATTCATACAATGTGTACATTGAAATTGTCGTCCCCTTTGTATGTGGATAAATTGTTCTTTTATTTTTTGGTATGTATAAAAATATAAAATTTTACCCTATGTGTACTTTCTTCAGAGTACTGAGATAGTTTCCAAGGAAAGAAAAGAATGGACTATCAGGGGACCTGTCTCCTTTTAATTCATTTGTTGTTACTAGGATTGAAGGTACCCCCTTTTTGTATATGATCCTAATCCCATTAGAGGCCCTGTTTTTTGCTTTACTCATGTCTGTAATAGTATTCACAGCGCTTCACTTTTAGCACATTTCGTTATGTTACAGCCTTATTCTAAAATGGAATAAATTCATTATTTTCCTCAAAATTCTACAACCAATACCCTATAACAGGGATATGCAATTAGCGGACCTCGGGTTGTTGCAAAACTACAAGTCCCATCATGCTCTGCCTCTGGGTTTTATGCTTGTGGCTGTCAGAGTCTCATGGGACTTGTAGTTCTGCAACAGCTGGAGGTCCGCTAATTGCATATCCCTGCCCTATAATGACAACGTGAAAGAAGTTTATTTTTAATAAATTTGCAAAGATTTCAAACAAACGAAAAAAAATCATGTGTTTATAAGTATTCACAGCCTTTGCTCAATACTTTGTTGAAGCACCTTTGGCACCAATTACAGCCTCAAGTCTTTTGAGTATGATGCTACAAGCTTGGCACACCTATTTTTGGGCTGTTTCTCCCATTCTTCTTTGCAGGACCTCTCAAGCTCCATCAAGTTGGATGGTGAGCGATGGTGCACAGCCATTTTCAGATCTCTCCAGAGATGTTCAGAGATGAATCTTCACCCCCGTCTGAGGTGCAGAGTGCTCTGGAGCAGGTTTTCATCAAGGATGTCTCTGTACATTGCTGTATTCATCTTTCCCTAGATCCTGACAAGCCTCCCAGTTCCTGCCACTGAAAAACATCCCAACAGCATGATGCTGCCACCACCATGCTTCACTGGAGGGATGGTATTGACCAGGTGATGAGCAATACCTGGTTTCCTCAAGACATGATGCTTGCCATTCAGGCCAAAGAGTTCAATCTTTGTTTTATGAGACCAGAGGATTTTGTTTCTCACGGTCTGAGAGAACCGTGAGACTGTGCCTTTTACTGAGGAGTGGCTGCTGTCTGGCCACTCTACCATACAGGTCTTATTGGTTGAGTGCTTCAGAGATAATTGTTTTTCTGGAAGGTTCTCTTCTCTCTACAGAGAAACGCTGAGGCTCTGTCAGAGAGGCCCAACGGGTTCTTGGTCACCTCCCTGACTAAGGCCCTTCTTCCCTCAGTTTGGCCGGGTGGCCCGTTCTAGGAAGAGTCCTGGTGGTTCCAAACGTCTTCCATTTATGGATGACCTTCAATGCTGCAGAATTTTTTCTGTACTCTTCCTCAGATCTGTGTCTCGATACAATCCTGCCTCGGAGGTCTACAGACAATTCCTTGGACTTCATGGCTTGGTTTGTGCTCTGACATCCACTGTTAACCATGGGACCTTAGTGTGTGTCTTTCCAAATCATGTCCAATCAACTGAATTTACCACAAGTGGACTTCAATCAAGTTGTAGAAACATCTCAAGGATGATCAGTGGAAACAGGATGCACCTGAGCTCAATTTGGAGTGTCATGACAAAGGCTGTGAATACTTATGTACATGTGATTTTTTTCATTTTTTATTTTTAATAAATTTGCAAAGATTTCAAACAAACTTCTTTTACATTGTCATTATGGGGTATTGTTTGTAGACTTTTGAGGAAAATAATGAATTTAATTCATTTTGGAATAAGGCTGTAACATAACAAAAGGTGGAAAAAGTGAAGCTCTGTGAATACTTTCCGGATGCACTGTATATACAAATAATTTGCTAAGTTGATTACAGTCCATCACTTCTTGATGTCCATATTGACAAAATGTTGTCAAATATGGTCAGGTGCTGCCTATTTATAGTAGAAGTGACTTTTTTATGTTTGACAAGTGTATCGCTACCCCACGGAGGAGCCGCTTAGGTATATTTGGTTCTGTACTTTGCCTCTCAACCCCAAGAACAGTCCCAACCCCTCTGGCAGACCTAATATGCTGTATTAGTGCAAAACACAGCCATAGAAAAGGAACACAACTGTGGTAAACCAGAAGGTATGTTTACTGATAAGATAAAAGCATTTAAGGGTGAGCCACATGAACTTTTACCGTTTAGAATGGTATATACATGTGCAATTCTTTTTGTTTCAAATTGGTTTTTTTAAGTAATTTAGACAAATTTGTTAATTCAGAAATATACAAATTAACGAAAACCCATTTAACAAATTTTTCCGAAATTTAAAAATCTAAATTCGAAATCCGAAAACCCCGAAATAACTAATAATAACTATTAAATTATAGGTATTGGAATTTCCTTTCAAATTTGGCAAATTTGGCTGTTTGCAATACCGTTTTCTCCATGCTAAAAGTTGTACTTTTTATTTACTGTTCTGCATTTATGTGTGGAGAAGAAGTAGAGAGGGGACTGATACTCATGGTATGTAATTGCCATTTGATTATTGATTACATTCCTATAAAGGATACCATTCTAGACGTGCACTGACAAAAAAGTGCTCGTTTTAGTTTTAATTCGTTTTTTTTGGGGGGGGGGGGGGGGTTTGTTTTTTGGGTCATTTCTTTATGATCGCAATTCGTAAATTCGTAAATTTGTGAATCTCGAAAATTTGAAAATCTGCAAATAAGAAAGAAAATCAGAAAATTCGAAAGAATAACTAACTAATAATAACTAACTATTCAATTATAGGTATTTGAATTTCCTTTCAAATTTGGCTGTTAGTGAATGTAACGAATACGAATTTATCCGAAGTTACGAATTATCCGAAATAACGAATGCCGTATCTAAACAAATGGACTGTAGCGAATAATAACAATAATACATTTTTATCATTATTTATTATTAATTCATTCCGTTCCATTTGTTTAGATGCGGCATTCCTTATTTCGAATAATTTGTAACTTCGGATAAATTCGTATTCATTACATTCACTAACAGCCAAATTTGAAAGGAAATTCAAATACCTATAATTGAATAGTTAGTTATTATTAGTTAGTTAGTTATTCTTTTCGAATTTTCAGATTTTCTTTCTTATTTGCAGATTTTCACATTTTCGAAATTCACAAATTTACGAATTTACGAATTGCGATCATAAAGAAATGACCCAAAAAACAACCCCCCCCCCCCCCAAAAAAAACGAATTGAAACTAAAACTAACACTTTTTTGTCAGTGCACGTCTAGAATGGTATCCTTTATAGGAATGTAATCAATAATCAAATGGCAATTACATACCATGAGTATCAGTCCCCTCTCTACTTCTTCTCCACACATAAATGCAGAACAGTAAATAAAAAGTACAACTTTTAGCATGGATAAAACGGTATTGCAATTTAACCTGCTCTTACGGAGAGTTCTTGGTGTATTATAGCTCTATGAGCTATAACTAAAACAAATCCCTGAAGTGTGAGGTGAAAGTAGTCCTGTATTGCTGTGTGGAAGTCCAGTTGATCTTCAGTTAGCCGTTGAGGTTTAATCGCATGCAAGAAACTTTGGATGGTAAAACAAAAGTAGCCGACCAAATAAGTTGTGAATAAACAGCAGACAATCTTCCTGTGTGAATCAAACTGTAACTGGATTCACAGTGATCACTGACTTAATGATGTTAAGTTCTGTGCAACTAAAAGCAACAGCAAAACAATGGATGGCAAAAATGTCTGTATATAGTGTCTGATGTTTTAGTACAGATCATTGAACTAAAGAGACAATGGTGTCTATATACAGTGTCTATAAGACTGGGCTATTGCCCGCTCACCACACTGGAACAGGAGATGATGATGATGGTTATAATGATGGTTATGATGAGGATGATGATGATCTCTCAGAAACATGGCTCAAGGGATGACATCCGGCCTCCGCCGCACCGCACCATGGCTCACCCGAATCCAATATCTCTGCAGGATGGAGAAGATAGGAGCGGCCTCCAGGCTGCCGCTGCCGAACTGTGAAAGAGGACTGTCCGCAGGTGTCCCTCCAGCTATTTGCTGGACAATTCTGCCAGAGTAGGCCGCGACTCAGCTACAGCTCACACTGTCACAGATTCCCTGCATGCAGATCCATGCTCCCAAGGGAGAAATCTAGGCCTAGACTAGCCTTTTTATATCCTCTCCCAGCAGCCTGTTCTTCTCTTGCTCAGCAGTCTGGAAGTTGTAGTCCTAAAACAGTGCAATCTCAATGTGAAACTTGAGTCGTGGAACTACAATTTCCTGTATGCTTTGCTTCCTGGTGTTATTCACTCTACTGGCAGGATGTGATGACACAGTCTTTGCTGCCACTAGAGGGGAATAGTTTCACTGCAGCAATGTTGCAAAGTATATTCTGATAATGCAGGTAAGATAGCTGGCTACACAAGTTATCCACCGTAAGTGGATGTGGTGATTTCCATTTTACCAAAATTTCCCTTCTCGTGTAAAAAGTAGTGAAATAAGTTGAATAATTTGGTGTGTCTGGATAAATGAAATGTGACAGTAACACCAAGTAAATATAGCTAGACCCATAGGCAGTTGTACAACCATAATATCATTCAGCACAGTAATAATAAGTTGCCAATATGCCAACACAAGAGGACAGGACCAAACCATATGAAAGAGTTCTCGTTTCTTTCTTTCCATTTTTGGCAATTAGATGAGAACTTAGGGCTCAAATTATGAATTCTCAAAGAAGTGTAGTAAACCCTATGTAGATCTGAAGAATAAAAGGGGAGGCCAGGGACAGTAAGACTGGGGAAGAAGGGGCTAAATGATACTGGATGTTCTCCAGGAAGAAAACTAGGTAGGCTCTATCTGATTTGCTGTTCTAATATAAACAATTGCAGTACAGGAGAGGACACTTTATAACTATGTCTGAAGTTCAGCTTTTATAGGGTACGGGACACCGAGAGCTTTAAATTGGAAGCAGTGCTTGTTTTATTGAGCTCTTTGTTGACAACATTACAGCTCTGATAGACAGACTCTTTGATAAATAAGGGCAGACTTTCTGTACTGGCCAAATATCCTATATATACACACAACGTCCTGCTGGCAATGGATGGAAGGGGCAGCTGCTGGCACCCACCATGTTCCTAGCAACTGCTGATGTGACCGACACCATGGGTGACGGCGGTAGTGGCATCACTATCCAAAAAAAGCCATGGCCATATTTGGTCAATGATGTCACTGCCCCTCCCACATATATAGCTGCCGACAGCTCGGTTGTGAGCACAGAGTATGTCAGGTTTCTTCTTTCTACGAGTTGGTGGGAAGTGGGCATTGTGATTGATAATGGATTTACAAAAGGACATTTTATAGCAGGGATCTTCAAACTACGGCCCTCCAGCTGTTGCGGAACTACACATCCCATGAGGCATTGTAAAACTCTGACATTCACTGACATGACCAGGCATGATGGGAACTGTAGTTCCTGAACAACTGGAGGGCCGTAGTTTGAAGACCCCTGTTTTATAGGGATTAGTGAAATGTTTGCGTGTCTTTATTTCTAGGTTGCATTTTTTTGTACTATGAATTTTTTAAAAGGGGGCTTCCAGATTCAGAAAAGCCGCCCTCCTGCAAACACCCACAACCACTGGGAAGGAGAGGTCTGTGTACCATTTAAAAAAAAAAAAGCCAGCTAGGAAATGTCATTTGCTGGCAATTTAAAACACTTTTTCTCCCTTTGCAAATATCAGTGCTGCTGCAGCACTTTCTGTTTCCTTCCTTCCCAAGCAGGATTGAGGCACACCCAGGCATGGTAGTTAAAGCGTAACTACACTTTTGTTGAGAAAAAAAACATTCCCCACCTGGGTGATCTATGTACATGCAAGGATTATAACAAATTTTGTTGCAGATTCCTACCTTTTGTTATTCTGAAGAAATCCATGTGTGTTTGTCTGTGCCTCTGTTCAGGGTGGGTCTAATGGGAGTGGTTTCAGTAATATCCATCAGCTGTGTAGCTGCAGAGCGCTAATGAGGAAATCTGCTGGGTCTGCATCCCTTTAGACGTGTTCCTACTGGGGGTATCTCACCAAAAATGAAATTTTTGTTCCAGGGGATGCCTAAAATCTGACTTGTATCTTAGGCAGACTTCTGGGAAAATTGGTGAGCCAATCACACAAGCAGGAAATTATGTTTCTGGGGAGTGGTCAGTACACATTCTGTGTACAGAACAACTCCAGGTAGCCATATTCAATTGCATTTTTAGAAAATTAGAACCGCTGCAGATTGAAAAGGAAAGGTCATTTTTAATAACATTCAATTACAATGTGACTTGTGTCGCTATATATATATTATTTTTTCTTTGAAATTTTATTTTCCCCACAAAAGGCGGAGTTACCATTTAAATAATTTTAAACATTTTTAAAATGAATGCTCTTGGACAAATCGAATATCTAAAAAAACAATGTTTTGCATTGATACATGTTCCCCAGGACAGTGCCCACCCCCCATGCCATTTTCAAATGCTATTTTTTGACAGCCTCTTGCCCATTAGCCCAGAAAATTGACATTTTGATTTTGACAGATTACCTGGAACAAGTAGCAACAGACATCCTTTATGTGTTGGACAGCAACCAATACCAATCAGAGAACAGGACTTTTAGTGGGAGAATTTAGACCAAACTTAATAAAGACTCTTTACAAAGTCACCTTTATCAAGCCCTGATGTGGACTTAAATTAAGAAGTAAAACACAGAGGAGGATCAGATCAATAATACTGTACACCTATTTCTATATGTACCCAAATAGGGAATAATGTATATCAGTATCAGAGAGGAATTAGTAAAAGAAAGCTCTTGCCCCATAGAGATAACAGTCTAATTAGGCTCACTGGAAGAAAAACAGAACCAGTAGGTTATCATTCAGTATAAAGACATTCTAAACCACAAGGGTCAAAGTGCAGAGCAGGGGTCATTGATACATTTGATAGCTGAGCTCTGCAATTGGTTCTAAGGAGAGATATGGGGCAGATGCTGAAATATAATGAGGATTTAGGGCTCATTTCACTGAGCAATTTAACTGCTTGTTGCCAATCACCGCATTTGCAGTTTTTTGATTTCAATGTGTTTAAAATGAGGTAACTGCAATCAAAAGCAAAATCTCCCAATAGTAACAGATTAACATCATCCTAGTATCTAAGCCTTTAGGCTACCCATAAAATCTTAAAATAGCCAGAAAAAAAAAGTTGCCAGAAAAATCAATCTGTCCAATTTGAATTTTCTGGCAATTTTTCAGTAGACAATCTTTTCACATGCCTATTCTTCCATTTTACTGAATAAATGACAATACTGGTGTGCTTCTCCTCTACCTGGAGGAACTGCTTACATTTTTTTAGGTGCTATTGCATGCATATTTTTCAGCCTTGTTCTTTAGTAATGAATAGTGATTTGCACATTTTCTTGGGTTTTATTTGAGAAAAGGGTTTTTGGCAAGTGTCCAAAAATCCACAAACTGCAATCTTTAATACAAGTCCCATTGAAGTCAATGGGAAGAAAATCTTGAAAGTCAATAGGCAAGGGACTGCTAAACAGGGCATAGGGAGCTGGGCACTGCCAAGGGAGAAACCAATGCAAAAGAAAAATGTATAAAATACCGTTCAGTGGGGAACAACTCTTTTAATAAGTCTTGAAGTAAAATATTAAAAATGCACAGTTCATTTAATTAATGTGTTAGGGGAGATGCCTTCAACCTGCCTGTGAAGGAAAGGAAAAAGAACATACCATTTACACAGTTTTTTAACTACCGGCCAAAGAAATGACAATGTGCCTTTATTCAGTTTGTAAACAACCTTCAACTTTCAACTATTCAAACTCTTATCCTAGGTGAGGGTCTGTCATAGATTGTAAGAGGGAACCCACAAAAAAAAAATACACAAAACAAAAATGGCGTAGGATTCTTCCAAAAATTACATAACAGGATTTTATGGGGGGACATGCAAAAAAAACACAAAGAGAATGGTATGAGCCCCCTCCAAAATGCACACCTGATCCATACCAAAGATGCTTGCAGCCTGCACAGTATAAGGTTGTTATTCAATAGTCATAGTAATACCACAACTAAATGAATGACTTCCAGCTGCAGCTGAAGGTTCGCTTCTGGGGGATAAGCAAACACCCTATTAAGATCTCTTATTTGCCAAATGGTGAACATCCAAAATTCACACAAATCCTAAGCAGCCATTAACACAAAGTGCATCCCTAGAAGTGAAAGTTTTTGAAATAAACTTTTGCATGGAAGATCATTTGAGTGAAGAACAGGTCACAGGTCTGTTGAGCACCGCTTATGTCCATAGCTGGCCTTAAAGGGAACAAGACCTGGCAACAACATTGCTGATGTACAGGGGCTCACCAGTACCTTTATTCATTTTTAAATTGATGGCAGTATCCTTCTGGATTCTGCATTTAGGCAGTATGTGGTTAAGATTGAAGCAGTGCATTTAAATTAAAGCTAAAGCTTAGCATCAGGAGAGACTAGGCTTTAAAAAGAAGTATAATCAAAGCTTTTTTGAAAGCTTATGGGTCATAGGAGTGCACTTACTTTTGCACTTGTGACCCAGAGTTGGGTTATAGCCCACTGTCAGGTGATGTGGCAGAGGTGCTCCAGGATCCACCCAGATCCACTCAGCCGCCTGATTAGCACCCATACCTTCTCCAGCCTGGGGATCCAGTGAGCACCGAAGGAGCAGCATAGAGAGCGATGGCTGACAGTTACTGCTCTCTACTCTAAGCAGTCTTATGATCGCTCATTTCTCAGGCTTAGATGTGGGACAGTTGCAGCATCACACTGATGCTGCAGCATAGAGGTATGTATGGGGTTGATTTACTAATAAAGACAAATAGACTGTGCACTTTGCAAAGTGCAATTGCACTCTACAAGTGCAGTTGCTCCAGAGCTTAGTAAATGAGGTAAAGCTTACAATCACGTGCAAGAAAAATAAAAAACAGAGCATTTTACCTTGCACAAGGTTGAGATCTCCTGCTCATTTACTGTTCTGGAGCAACTGATCAACCCCTATGTGTGCTTGTTTTTTTTCGTGATTCTCAGATTTCTCCTTTTATCTTAACTTAGGCAGAGGTTGATGCCCCATATGGATACCTTCCAGCAAGCAGATGTGGGTAAATGCCGCTGGATATAGGGTGTGGAATAAAGGAATATGGTTAAATATTGTCTAACTGGCCAGAGGGAGGAAAAAATGCCTAGTGTTACTGGTAGGGGAAGGTCAGTGTTAAATAAAAGACTACTCCCCCTTTTTTTTACCAGATAGTTCTGCAAAAGTGTAAAGCCATTGTTTTACCCAAAAGGACTACTTGGGACTTTTACTGTTCATGTCACATTCAGGGGTCAGGCTCGAAGGCCAGTTGCTATAGTAGTAGCGGAACTATCACCCTCCAGCAGGGTAGGTACACAGGCAGTCACTCTGATGAATGATGCAGTTCACCTGTGGTGCAGAGTCTAAGTATTAACCGGTATTCAAGAAAATTGTAACACTGCTCAGAGCAGTAAAAGATCAACAGATCATTGCAGGTGCCAGCCCCGGCTCACCACTGTCAAAATTCAATGTAAGGAAGAAAGGATGGCTGCACACCACAACGAAATGAGATGCTGTTCAAGGATTCTTTATTGTCGCTATGCTAGATGAAGGTTACAGGAGCATTTGTTGATGCGTTTTACACGAGTATGTGCTTGTTCACAACATGCACGTTGTGAACAAGCACGTACTTGTGTGAAACACATCAAAAAATGCTCCTGTAACTTTTATCTGGCACAGTGATAATAAAGAATCCTTGAACAGCATCTCATTTCCTTGTGGTGTGCAGCCATCCTTTCTTCCTTACATTAACCGGTATTCACCAGAGCTCCTAATGGTGGAGATGGATTTTTGCTGTGTGTTAGTATCAAGTTGTGGTCCACAGGATCACCCCACCAGGAGGTGAGCAAGCCGGAGTCCATTAGCGGATAGGCAGGTAAGGATTAAACAGAAGCGTAGCCAGTAACCAAGCCAAAAGGTCAATAGCGAGTAGTTGCAGGTTGGGATCAGGCAGAAACGTAGTCGAGGAACAAGCCAAGGGTCACTAACAAGTGGTAGCAAAATATGGACGGCAGTAGGGAGGACAGGAGTAAGATACTGGCTGGAGAGAGCACAATAATCTGGCAAACTGGAAGTGCTGAGACATGGCTTAAATCAGGAAGTTCATGGATGGAGCAAAGAGTTCAGGGTTCAGTACAGGATAATTCAAGGAACTATCCAACATTTCAGGTGTCTCAGCAAGAAGAGACAATGCCAGAAACAACAGAGGTTCCAGGTTCAAATCCAGACCCTGACAGTTTGCTTATTCCTCTCCCATTGCCCTTTTAAGATCTTTTTATCTGTCCATCAGAAATAAGGTAGTTATGAGATGTAAATGTTTGCAGGAATGGAGTTATGAGAGGGTTTACAATACTTGACAAAGAATAGATCCATTCTATAGCAGCATCTCCTCCAGTTTCATGGTGCCGATGAAGTTGTCTGGCTGTCACCCGCTCTTGCTGGCAGCTCGCCTTATCTATCTATTGAACTTGGTGGCCTTGTAGCCAGGCGGGCTGCTGCCCAATGAGTCAGATAAAGGGGTGCTGCTTGCCTGCCAGGCTGCACATTCAGTAGTGAGCATCACAAAACACCAGAAAACTGTGTTGTACCCAGAACTTTGTCCCCATCCCTTTCAGGCTCCTTCCTTCCTCAGAAATGGTATATGGTTCCTTCTCTGCTTAAAACAGGATGGGGGATTACAGTTTTGGAATGGTTGAGCCTCCTGCTGACAGCTGGCAACGGGACACAGCCCGCATCTGTAAGACACAAGGATTTTGTTAAAGTCCTGGGACAGTCACATGGAATCTTGGTTCTGACTGTTGGGAGGTTTGCATGTACATCCTGGGTCTAAGATCCAAGGGGGCTCCACAGGGACACAGAGATAGATTTGAAGGCTAACACAGGTACATATTGTTTTAGGTCAAGTTCACTTGACTTGACTGGCTACAGTCTGACTCTGAAAAAATGATATGCCTCCATTCACATGACTGCCCCAAACATCCCTTGGCCATCTCCACTCAAGGGAAGAATCCCAAAACAATTTGGCTGATCGAGACATGCATATGTATATAAACACTTTTCAAAAGCAGGGAAGTCTCTCTGTAGTTTGTTTTACATAAGAAATATTGTCTGTGTTAGTTGGGAGGTGGGCAGATATACATCATGAGTTCTCCTCACCCAATCATGCCTTGTATTTTATGAAAATAATACAAAATGATCTGTGAATGGAGGAGGTGGAGATTGAGCGATCTGCTATCCTTACTGTATTGACCCTTCAACATATGAGAGCCATAAATTCAAAGATTCAGTGTTCAACGCTTACACTTATGACTAGCAAAATGGAACTAAAGGTTTTACATAATGCAGCAGCATCCCCACATGTGGGACACTTAGCATTAGAGGTGATTTTTACAAAGCAAATACCTAAAAATTGTTTAGCTTTAAAAATAAAAGACTATGAAATTAATATAACTTTTCAAATAGAGATGGTTATTTGCTTGTTAGTTTTCTTTACTTCCCAACACTTTAACACTCTCCTGATCACAATTTCATTGTATTTGATGGAAAAAAAATAAACCATATAATCATGTTCAAAGGACATATTTTCCTGTTTTTTCCACATACCTGCAACCCCCCTGCAACATCAAAAAAGGAATGCTTCATCAACACAAAGTATTACTATATAGGATATACAGTTGTGCTCAAAAAATTGCATACTCTGGTAGAAATCGTGATGTTTTGGCATTGATAATATAAATATGACTGATTATGCCAAAAAACTGTCTTTTATTTAAGGATAGTGATCATATGAAGCCATTTCTGATCACACACAAGGTGACATAAACAGGTTCAAATGGCAATTAAAGGTTATTTTCCCACATCTGTAGCTTTTTAAATTTCAATTAGTGTCTGTGTATAAATAGTCAAGGAGTTTGTTAGCTCTCAAGTGGATGCACTGAGCAGGCTAGATACTGAGCCATGGGGAGCAGAAAAGAACTGTCAATAGACCTGCGTAACAAGGTAGTGGAACCTTATAAAGATGGAAAAGGATATAAAAAAGATATTGAAAGCCTTGAATATGCCAGTCAGTACTGTTCAATCACTTGTTAGGAAGTGGAAAATTTGGGGATCTCGATACCATGCCAAGGTCAGGTAGACCAAGAAAGATTGCAGGTACAACTGCCAGAAAAATTTTTGGGATACAAAGAAAAACCCACAGGTAAACCCACAGGTGAAATACAGGCTGCTCTGGAAAAAGAAAGTGTAGTTGTTTCAAAGAGCAGAATATACTTGAACAAAAATGTGCGGCCTGGTAAAGTTTCCAGAAAGAAGCCTTTACTGCACCAATGCCACAAAAGCATGGTTACAAAATGCCCAGCAACACTTTAATAATTAATACATCTCACAGCTTCTAGCACACTGTAATATGGAGTGATAAGACCATAATAGAGCTTTATGGCCACAACCATAAGCGCTATGTTTGGAGAGGGGTCAACAGCGACAAGAATACCGTCCCCACTGTGAAACATGGTGATGGCTCACTGATAAACAATAAAAAGGAAATGGCGCACCAACCTAGCGCATTAACTCAAAATATATTCCAAGATAAAAACAGCAATAATTATACTTACAAACGTTATTTTATGTAAACACATGTCAGAGCAAGTGAAATCGACTGCCTGAAGGTCAATCAAGTCCATCAGTACTGCCGGAAGACCAGGAGGCATCCAAAAGTGGCTGATGCATTTCAAGGTCTTTCTCAGAGCCAGGGTAGTGAAGATACCCATTGTCCTGAGAGGGCAGCAAGGCCATTGGCAATAAGAAGGGATTTTGCACTGTGTTCCCCTGGGTCAACCACTGAGAGCGCAGGAGATTGTTTGTTGGTGGCTCACTGATGTTTTGGGGGTGTGTGAGCTCTAAAGGCCCGGGGGAATCTTTTGCAAATTGATGGCAAGATGAATGCAGCATGGTATCAGAAAATACTGGTAGACAATTTGCATTCTTCTGCACGAAAGCTGCACATGGGATGCTCTTGGACTTTCCAGCACGACAATGACCCTAAGCTCAAGGCCAAGTTGACCCTCCAGTGGTTACAGCAGAAAAAGGTGAAGGTTCTGCACTAGCCATCACAGTCCTGGCCTTAATATCATCAAGGCAATCTCAGCAGATGTCAAAACATGGGGTTCATGCAAGATGACCAAAGACTTTGCATGACCTGGAGTCATTTTGCCAAGACGAATGGGCAGCTATACCACTTGCAAGAATTCAGACACTTATTACAAAAGACTGCACGCTGTCATTGATGGTAAAAGGGGGCAACACACAGTATTAAGACCTAAGGGTATGCAGACATTTGAACAGGGGTCATTTAATTTGTTCACTTGTTGCCCTTGTTTTGTTTCATGGTTTGCCATTCTGTTATCACCTAAAGTTGAATCGGAATCCCATAAGAAATAAATGTTTTTCCTGCTCACTCATGTTTTCTTTAACCACTTCAAAACCAGGCCATAGTAAAAAAAACTCCTGATTTTGTAGGGGGATATCTGAATGATGCCTGTAGCTACAGGCATCATTCAGATATCATTCTTTTCAGCCGCCGATTCTGTGCACGATAAGAATGATCAGAGAAAGAATCGGCCTGCGCCGGATGACGACGATAGAGATTTGCGGTGACCGGATGGTCACCAGTCATCTCTATGGCCGTCGGAGGCCCGAGCGCGACGTTATGACATCACGCCCGGGATCACGATCTCATGCTTTCCAGCTTGGAGGAGAGATGTGGGGTCTTATTGACCCCGCATCTCTCCATAAAGAGGACCTGTCATATAGATTCCTATTACAAGGGATGTTTATATTCCTTGTAATAGGAATAAAAGTGATCAAAAAAATTAAAATGTAAAAAAAGTGTAAAAATAAAAAAAAATAAGTAAAATAAAAAATAAAATAATCATTTTTTTTTTTAAACGCCCTTGTCCCCGGTAGCTTGCGCTCAGAAGCGAACACACACGCAAATCCTGCCCATCTATGTAAATCCCATCCAAACCACACATGTGAGGTATTGCCGCGTGCGTTAGAGCATGTGCAACAATTCTAGCACTAGACCTCCTCTGTAACTCTAAACTGGTAACCAGTAAAAAATGTAAAAGCGTCACCTATGGAGATTTTTAAATACCGCAGTTTGGCGCCATTCCATGAGTGTGCGCAATTTTAAAGCGTGACATGTTAGGTATCTATTTACTCGGTGTAACATCATCTTTCACGTTATACAAAAAAATTGGACTAACTTTACTGTTTTGTTATTTTTTAATTCATAAAAAATGATTGCGAAAATGCAGAGTGAGATAAAAAGTTGCAATGACCGCCATTTTATTCCCTACGGTGTCTGCTAAAAAAGAAAAAAAAAAAGGATCTAATGTTTGGGGGTTCTGAGTAATTTTCTAGCAAAACATTGATGATTTTTACATGTAGGAGAGAAGTGCCCGAATAGGCCTGGTATTGAAGTGGTTAAAAATGGTACATGCTATATATTACCAATTCTCTAAGGGTATGCAAACTTTTGAGCACAACTGTATAGTGCCAACAGTTTGTGCAGCTCTTTACAAAATGGAAGGTGACAGTACAGTTACAATCCAAGAGGGATCAGAGGGCCCTGCTCTTTAGAGCTTACAATCTATCACTGTTTATTCCAGGCTTTCTCAACCAGGGTTCTTCCAGACTTTACTAGGGGTTCCTAAAACAACGACAGATCAATCACCCACTTACAATGACCAGCAATGTAACGGGGCATTTTCCCAATGTTATCCAATGTCAGGGGTAATTTCTGCACTGATCACCAGTGTAAGAGGGTTTTTATTTTTCCTCTGACCACCAATGTAAAAGGGCATTTTTCCAATGAGCACAAATCTAAGGGGGTATTTCTCCACTGACCACTAATATAAAGGGTTATTTATCTACTGACCACCAATCTAAGGGGGTATTTTTCCACTGACCACCAATATAAGGGGTTGTTTCCCCACTGACCACCAATATAAGGTGGTATATCTCCACTGACCATCAATGTAAGGGGGGCTTTTCTCCACTGACTACCAATGTAAGTGTTTTTTTTTCTCTACTGACCACCAATATAAGGGGCTATTCCTCCACTCACCACCAATGTAAGGTGGAAATGGGGTATTTCTCTAATGCCCACCAATGTAAGGGGGTTATTTCTCCACTGACCACCATTATAAGGGTTTTTTCTCCACTGACCACCAATGTAAGGTGGCCATTTCTCAACTGAGCTCCAATGCAATGGGACAATTTTCTACCGATGACTAGTGTATAGAGCAGCCTTTTTCAACCAGTATGCCTTCAGGTTTCTTCAGGGGTGCCTTAGCAAAATGCCTAATGTTTTCCCAAATATTGTATACAAACCAGTGGGTGGATCAAGCCTTTTAGTAACACAAAACCACAGGTTTTCATTATGCACCATTACAACCTACTAGCCACTGGGGTCCTTCAACCAAGTATGTCATCGGTTGATAAGGAGGATATTGGGTGCCTGTACAGCATCTTTGTTTGCCCTCTGTTGCCCTCTACATCAGCACTGGGGTCACATTAGCTGAGTGAGGGAGAGAACCTGAGGGAAAGAGAAACATGGAAATGTTCGGTAACAGTGTGCAATGGTGTGTTTGATCTGGAATGATAAATCATTTTGGGTGCTCTACATTTGTGAATCTTGCTGTGTAAAAGTATTAGTTTAGTTTTTGACATTTTAGAATGGGGTGCCTCAAGATTGTGCAGAATTTTAAATAGGCGCCTTGACAAAAAAGGTTGAGAAACACTGGTCTAGAGCAAGGAAATGAATCTGCTCTGGTTGTCAAATATTCTAGTTCTTCCACATTTAAAACTTTCAACAGCTTTCAACTGATCATGCTATTTGTACCATTAAATATAGATATAATAATTTTTAGCAGAGGTTCCCTGAGACCTCAGAATTATTCCAAGTGTTCCTTTGGACCAGTGAGTTGAGAAAGGTTGGTTTTTACTGTCCTTAGTCCACTTATGTTGCAGTACCCCCCATGGGCGTCCGCAGAACTTTTTTCAGGGGGGGGGGGCATAATTTTATGGACACCCATGCTCAGCCCCTTTTTCGCAATGTCATGAAGGGGAGGGGCTTAGTCATTATCACATAAAGCTCAGGCAGGCAAAGGTTTGAGAAACCTGATGCAAAAGCTTAACCACTTCCCACCCAGGCCAATTCTGACATTTCTCTCCTACACGTCTCCTACATGTAAAAATCATAATTTTTTTACTACAAAATTACATAGAACCCCCCAAAAATGATATATGTTTTATTTTGCAAAGACCCTAGAGAATACAATGGCGGTTGTTGCAACTTTTTATCTCGCACGGTATTTGCGCAGCAATTTTTCGAACGTGTTTTTTTGGGGAAAGAAACATTTTTGTGCTTAAAAAAAAAAAAAACAGTAAAGTTAGCGCAATGCTTTGGCATATTGTGAAAGATGAACTTACGCCGAGTAAATAGATACCCAACATGTCACGTTTCAAAATTGCACACGCTCGTGTAATGGAGCCAAAGTTCGGTACTTAAAAATCACCATAGGCGACGCTTGATATTTTTTTTACTGGTTGCATGTTTTGAGTTACAGAGGAGGTCTAGGGACAAAATGATTGCTCTCGCTCCAACGTTCGCGTCAATACCTCACATGTATGGTTTGAACACCGTTTTCATATGTGGGCGGGACTTACGTATGCGCTCACTTCTGCGTGCGAGCTCACGGGGACAGGGGACAGGGGTGATTTTTATTGTTAATTATACTTTCTTTTTTTATTTTGACACTTTTTTGAAAAAAATATATTTTTTTTGGATCACTTTTATTGCTATTACAAGGAATGTAAACATCCCTTGTAATAGGAATATGACAGGTCTTCTTTACAGTGAGATATGGGGGTCAATAAGACCCCACATCTCAGCCTCCGATGATCATAGAGACTCCGGCGACCATCTGGTCCGCTGGAAATCTCTATGATCGACATCCGGGGGGCGGCGGATCCTCTGTCTGACTCACTGATCGTAGCGGTGAGTCGGTAGAAGCACCGGAGGGAGGGGGTCCCCTCTCACCTCCAGTAAGAATGATCAAGCGGTGCCACAGTCGCTATGATCATTCTTATGGTGTAGGGCTGAAAACGGCAATATCTGAATGATGTCTGTAGTTACAGGCATCATTCAGATATCCTCGCTCAAAGTCCGTCACCCCCCGCCGCTGTAATTCAGGCGTCCTGCGCCCGAAAAGGGTCCGGGCGCCTGAGTAGGGGGTGGCAGCAGCGGCCATAGATAGATTCATGCAATGCATAAATCTATCTATAGGTGATAAAAGGGTGGCAGGAGAAAGGGGGTGGCGCTCCCGTGTGCCCTTAATGCACGGGCTGCCATTGTGTTTTGGCCATACAGTGGTGTGAAAAAGTGTTTGCCCCCTTCCTCATTTCCTGTTCCTTTGCATGTTTGTCACACTTAAGTGTTTCGGAACATCAAACCAATTTAAACAATAGTCAAGGACAACACAAGTAAACACAAAATGCAATTTGTAAATGAAGGTGTTTATTATTAAAGGTGAAAAAAAATCCAAACCATCATGGCCCTGTGTGAAAAAGTGATTGCCCCCCTTGTTAAAACATACTATAACTGTTTGTTGTCCACACCTGAGTTCAATTTCTCTAGCCACACCCAGGCCTGATTATTGCCACACCTGTTCACAATCAAGGCATCACTTAAATAGGAGCTGCTTGACACAGTAAGGTCCACCGGAAGATCCTTAAAAGCTACACATCATGCCGAGACCCAAAGAAATTCAGGAACAATTGAGAAAGAAAGTAATTGAGATCTATCAGTCTGGAAAGGGTTATAAAAGCCATTTCCAAAGCTTTGGGAATCCAGCGAACCACAGTGAGAGCCATTATCCACAAATGGCGAAGACATGGAACAGTGGTGAACCTTCCCAGGAGTGGCCGGCCGCCCAAAATTACCCCAAGAGCGCAGCGACGACTCATCCAAGAGGTCACAAAAGACCCCACAACAACGTCCAAGGAACTGCAGGCCTCACTTGCCTCAGTTAAGGTCAGCGTTCATGCCTCCACCATCAGGAAAAGACTGGGCAAAAATGGCCTGCATGGCAGAGTTCCAAGGAGAAAACCACTGCTGAGCAAAAAGAACATCAAAGCTCGTCTCAATTTCTCCACAACACATCTTGATGATCCCCAAGACTTTTGGGACAACATTCTGTGGACCGATGAGACAAAAGTGGAACTCTTTGGAAGGTGTGTGTCCAAGTATATCTGGCGTAGAAGGAACACTGCATTTCAGAAAAAGAACATTATACCAACAGTAAAATATGGTGGTGGTAGTGTGATGGTCTGGGGCTGTTTTGCTGCTTCAGGACCTGGAAGACTTGCCGTGATAAAAGGAACTATGAATTCTGCTGTCTACCAAGAGATCCTGAAGGAGAATGTCCGACCATCTGTTCGTGTACTCAAGCTGAAACGAACTTGGGTTCTGCAGCAGGACAATGATCCTAAACACACCAGCAAGTCCACCACCGAATGGCTGAAGAAAAACAAAATGAAGACTTTGGAGTGGCCTAGCCAAAGTCCTGACCTGAATCCTATTGAGATGTTGTGGTATGACCTTAAAAAGGCCGTTCATGCTCGAAAACCCTCTAATGTAACTGAATTAGGACAATTCTGCAAAGATGAGTGGGCCAAAATTCCTCCAGGACGCTGTAAAAGCCTCATTGCACGTTATCGCAAACGCTTGGTTGCAGTTGTTGCTGCTAAGGGTGGCCCAACCAGTTATTAGGTTTAGGGGGCAATCACTTTTTCACACAGGGCCATGATGGTTTGGATTTTTTTTCACCTTTAATAATAAACACCTTCATTTACAAATTGCATTTTGTGTTTACTTGTGTTGTCCTTGACTATTGTTTAAATTGGTTTGATGTTCCGAAACACTTAAGTGGGACAAACATGCAAAGGAACAGGAAATGAGGAAGGGGGCAAACACTTTTTCACACCACTGTATATATTTTGATCTTGATGAAAACATGCTGGGTATGGACTGGTTTGGTAGCCTGGCCTGAGTAGTAACTTACAAAGTGAAGAAGACGTCACATGATCATGAATTATCTCATCAACATAATACACTAAATACACATATATATCTTCCCAGCAAATCTAGCAATAAATCAATCAAAATGCTCTTCCTCCTGCCTCTTGAAGTCCTGGCTGCTAATAACTGCTGTTACCTGTGGTTCCTTGTTGTTCTTGTTGCCTAGGCACAGCACAAGTAGCATTAACATGTCACTGGGCGGCTCACAGACTGCCAGTGCCAGGCCAGCATATCACTCTGCGGCATGCACTTGAGTGGGGGGAGCCACAACACGATGAGACACACCTACACTACACAGGCAGCCAATCACTGAAGAGGAGGGCGGAAAGGCTGAGCTGCGGAGCGGAGGACACTGGACAGTGTCAGTGTGAAAACAGCAGGCAGCAGGGAAACAGATGTAGGAAAAAAAGTCTGCGGCGGCCGCGATTGCAGTGCCGCGGACATTTAAACACAGCACACACTGACACTGACAGTATGAAAGCCAACACCTGATAATTCCGGGGGGGGGGGGGGGGGGGGGGGGGGGGGCAAGTGTCCCACCTTGCCTGTATTTGCAGACGCCCATGGTACCCCCATAGGGGCTGCTAAGTGATGTGGCCCACCTGTCACCCTGCCCAGCCTGAATGGGGTATAGGAAGTATGGAATGCCCAGTGGAATTAGAATAAATGCTTGGGACAACTTATATACACTCTGGTATATACACGCCTCTCCTCCTTCAGCACAACTTTTGCTGCAGACTATTACTCAGCTCCTCCAGCACTTCACTTGCTTGGGCTTCCAGGCACAGCTAGCACTGCGTGGTTAGGCCTGACACTGGCTCAGCCAGGCATCACCAACTGCCTTTTACAGGCAGGGACCACAGGCCCCTTTATTGTAGCAATAGAAAGTTCCTGATGCTAGCTGCCCTAACTTCAGCTACTGGGCCCAGTAACCCATCTTCAGGCCCTGCCAGTCCTCCTGGCTGCAGCTGCCTTTCTCCACAGCCCACTCTGCTGGCTCTGCACCCATCCCAGACTGCATGCTCCCAGTCCTCTCAGGCATGCCTCCCCAGTCTTCCTGACTGTGTTTGTCACTCACCAGCCCTCCTGGCTGCGACCAGTTGTTCCTCTCTCAGGAGACTTGCCCGGCAATGCTCTCTCCTGCTGTCCTCTCTTGCTCCTCCTGTGCCTCCTGCCCAGGACACCTCCACAATTTCTTGAAAGGCCCTGTCCGCACCCGAGCCCAGGCCCAAGGTCACCCCACCCCAGACTGGGGGGCTCCCTCAAAGGCCCCGACAGCTTAGCATTCCATCTCCAAAGCTCCGAACAACTCCAACTTCTCCCCAGCTGGGCTGACCCTGTGTATTTAATGAGGCCTGCCACCTGCCAATCCAGGTTGGGGATTGGCCAGGGCTCCCTAAAACACCCCAGACAGCTCCACCTCTCCTCCCCTCATCTCTTTCCAGAACCTTTTAGAAAGAAGAGGGAGGTCTCAGTGATGCTGCCTGTGAGTCACAAGCTGCTATCCTGAGCCAATTCCAGCCCAGAAAACAAACAGGCCTGGATGCCAGCCAGGCCTGCCTAAATCTGCCTACCCTGCAAAAAAATCCTACTCTAGCACTTACCTACTTAGAGGGTGCTACACATATTTCTGGAGTTTGAAAATTAAAGCAAACCTGTGACTAGTTGCTACGAAGAACATCACAGCAAGTTTTTTGAACGAAGCATTAAAAAAAAGTGCATTGTAACATACAGTATAGAAAAATCTAAACATAATACATTTATGTAACAGCAGTCCAGGTGAGGAGCAAAGAGGCCAGAAGGATTTGGGCCCAACAGGAGGACACGTGGGACCTATGAGTAGCCTGTGTGTAGCTTGACATGACAGTGTGCATTCCTTAGCAGTCACAGAGAGGTAGTGCCCCCCATACAGAGCTCGTTGTGTGCCAAGATGTAAGGGGGCAATAACAAGACCCTCTTCAGATTATTGTATCATTTAAAGTGTTGTGGCCTGGAGGCCCTGCGAGCGGCTGTGTAATTACATACACACTGTTCGGATAATTAGACCTGAGCGCTGGAGCGTCCTCCGGCCGCTGTGTAGAAAGCACAATAAACACAGTACTCTCCTTAGAGACGAACAGAGTATGAAGGCTTTGCGGCTAGGCACCAGTGCAATAAGCTGAACCTCAGCCAGAGCCCAGATCGATAGTTCCTAACCTTCTGCTCACTGTCTGCTTAACCCCTTTCTGGACTCAGTCACCACTGACCTGTTATGACAAGGGAAAAGGTACAGAGGACACCTTCTATATACTTACTCTATGTATATACTGAATGCAGGAGTTTTGGTGCACTTTCAGAAAGTGCACCCCACCTGCAACATATTAAAAGTCTATGGCAAAGCACAGCTAACCCGCAGAAAAAGTCACAGGTGCACTATGCAGTGCATCAGTGTGAAAGTAGCCTTAGGCCCCCTTCACACGATCGGCCCGATCAGGTTTGCCTGTCTGTTTTTCAGGTGGACTTGATTGAACCCTCCATTCACCTCTATGGAGCGGCCGATGGACATGTGTCTGTTTACACCCCCCTACCTCCAATCCAATCCGCATTAAAAAAAAAAAAAAATGGAAGGGGATTTGTTCCCCTCCATCTGGGTGGATGCAGAGGTAAATAAAAAAAAATTTGAGATTCGGAAACCAATTAATTTCATTGTAGTCTGTGACTGGTTATCAAATCTCTTAAGTGGCCCTCGCTCTTCATAAGGTTAGGCACCCCTAGCCTTAGGGTAATCAGGTCAGATGTGACCCAATGGTTTTGAGTATGACATGTAGTTTATGGGTCTGTACTACAGAGAAGAGGCTTTGCAGGCCTCCACCCTAAATGCTGTATCTAAGCCTTGTGGTGGATGGGTGCTCATATATGTCCAAAGGTGGCCAGACAAAGCAAAATTAAATTGCAAATGGTTAAACCAAAATTGCATGTCACACTATTAGTGATCCTGACAACTTATAATCATCAAGTCACTAAGGCTCCTTTCACACGAGGCGGACTCCACTTCGAAGGAGGCCGCCTCTGTCCGCCGGCTCAGTGGGAGATCTCTCGATTGATCTCCGCTGAGCCGGCGGATGACAGGTCCCTCTCTGCTCACTGAGCGCTGAGGGACTTTTCCAGCGCCGCTGGTCTCTATGGAGAGATTGGATGAAAACGGACAGCATGTCCGTTTTCATCAGATCTCACCCGATCCGATAGCGACGGATCCGGACGTAGGGCCATCCGTCTGCTTTTGCCGGATCGGACCGGGTCGGATGTCAGCGGACATGTCTCTGCTGACATCCATCACTCCATAGACCATAGCTCCTGTTCAGGTCCGCCGTCAAAACTGACAGGCGGACCTGAACGGTCCGTCAGTGTGGACGGGGCCTAAGAGAGCACTTATCTGCTCCAATAGCTGGCCATACACTAATAGATTTTTTTCTTTCAACCCACAGGCTAAACAAATGAAATTAAACAGTTTTCTCCAGCCACACAAACGTCAAGGGTGGAAAAATCCCCCCTGCTGGGCTGTTGGTTGCAGGCACTGTTCAGCTGCCAATTTTCTGCCCTGCTACTTTGACAAAAGTCAATTGAGTAGTCAGCTTTTATCAAGCCAGAAGGACCACCCACTGGTAGAATTTCACCTGATTCCCCTGAAATGACCAAAATTCAGTGTATTTCAGTGTATGGCCAGCTTAAAGTGGAACTTCACTCTACCAATCAACATTGATTATTTTTAATCCTCATGCTGCTAACATTAATACATTGATAGGAAAGTATATCATATTTACTTGTTTCAAGCTTTTTTTAAGAACTTACGGACCGCCGCACGCTGATATACATCCTAAGTTTGAAGAGGAATATCGTTGCCCCATTATCCTCTTCTTTGGCCGTTGGTCTGCTTTCCGATAAGAGTGGTCTCTGTGGTGGCTTCGCAGCAAGATCACTTTCATTGGCCTGGGAAGAGGGGCCCCCAAACCCTCCTGCCGCGCTCTGTGCCCTCCGCTGCTTACCGGAGCCGTCGGCAGCGGCGGAGGCGATTGGATGTTTCCCCTAGCTTGGTATGGAGACGAGTGAGGGGAAGATGGCCCCCACCCGTCTCCATAACATTGCAGGGCGGAAGCAAAACGGCAAAACGTCACTTCCGCCCATAGCTCTTAAAGGGCCATTTTGTTAATTTTTTTTTTTAATGACAACATTTTTTTTATTTAATTTTTTATTGCATTTTAGTGTAAATATGAGATCTGAGGTCTTTTTTTTTTTCTGTAGTTCCCCTTTGCAAAATGACCAATTTATTTAGCACTCCATTTGTAAATATTCACTTGCCTTTGCTTCTGTCTGAGTTTTGCAGCCACCAGTCAGTTCCCAATCAAAGTGTGGTATCTGGGAAGGGCATTTCGGGTTAAGTTGGGACCCCAAAGTGTGGGACATCAAAGGGAGGTGGTGAGAGAAGCTGTCACCCGGCGCTCTTGTTTATAGGCTCCATACACATGCTGTTTGATCTGAATCAGTCCCATTTCCTGGTCTGAGAGCTCAGACTCCCTTGGCACCTCCTGTCCTTTCACTCGTCAGCTCAGCAGGATCTGATTGAATGGTGCCACTAACGAGGGAGCCGGAGAGGGCTGGGGGGTTAATAAGGCACGCTTGGGGTTAAAGAATAAAATCCATCTCTGTGAATGGATTCATTAGCAGCTTATTAGAGGTAGTGCTTGATTTCCCTGTAGATAAATCATTTAAAGGGCTACTAAACATAAGGCTGGTTTATGTAAAATACATTGGCTCATATTCAGAAATTAATATGGAGGAGTTTTAAAAGTTTATGATAAAAAAGATGGTGTTGTATTAGGAAATTAAGTATTCATTATTCCAATAAAAAATAAAAAAACTCACTTGTCAAAGTTCGTACTTCACAGAACATTCCAAATACTTTAATGGTTGCACAGGCATGGGTGTTTAACCACTTCAATAAAGGGCACTTTCCCCGATCCCTGCCCAGGACAATTTTCAGCTTTCAGCGCTGTCACACTTTGAATGACAATTGTCGTGCAACACTGTACCCAAATTAAATTGTAATCATTTTCTTCCCACAAATAGAACTTTCTTTTGGTGGTATTTGATCACCACTGGAATTGTTTTGCTAAACAAACTAAAAAAGACCAACATTTTTGAAGAGAAAAAAAGTTTTTCTTCGTTTCTGTTATTAAATTTGTTTTTCTCCTTCACTGACGGGCACTGATGAGGCTGCACTAATAGGCACTGATGAGGTGACACTGATAAGGTGTCACTCATGGGCACTGATGAGGAGGCACTAATATGTAGAATTGATGGGCACTGATAGGCGGCACTGATGGGCACCAATAGGCTACACTGATATGCACTGATGGGCACTGATATGTGGAACTGATGGGTGGCACTCATGGCCACTAACTGATGGCACTGATACGCAGCACTGTAGAGGAGGTACTGACAGGCATTACTTATGGGCACTGATTGGCATCTGTGAAGGGCACTGACAGGCATTACTGATGGGCGCTTATTGGCACTTTGATTGGCACTGATTTGCACTTTGATGCGCACTGATTGGCGATTTGGGTGGGCACTCATTGGCATTGTGGTGAGCTGCTCTGATGGGGACTGCACTGATAATCAATGTGCTGATTATCAGTGCACACTCCCTCCTCTGACAGGAGAGCCGCCGGTCGGCTCTCAAAGTCAGTGCGAACCGAAGAAAGCTGGTTACTGGCACTTCTTGGCTCACGCTGTGATCAGCTTTGATTGATCACAGCTGATCATGTGGTAAAGAGCCTCAATCAGAGGCTCTTTACCACGATCGGAGATGTGGTGTGTCAGAATAGGTCTGGGTTCACATATGAGCTGCATGTGGCTCACAGCAGGGGTCTGGTGCATCCTGGTTCACCGTTTCAGGTCCAAGTTTGATTTTGGGCTGAATTTCGACCTGAAACAGACCAAAAGACGCACCAAAAGAGCCGCTGCGGAGATGTGTGAACTGGCTCCATACAGAGCTGGTCAAAATCTCCTGCTATTGCAAATTGGTGTGAACCCAGCCTGATACACCACAACACCGATCGCCGGGCGTGCAGTCGTGGCTTATCCTGCTCAACGTCATATGATGCCCAGTCAGGATAACTGAACCACTTCCCATCTGTCATTCTGCTATAGGCCGGGTGGGAAGTGGTTAAAGTGGTAATAAACCCAATTCAAACATTTATTATATTGGAGCTTACCCAGTGGCGTAACTAGAACCTTCAGGACCCAAGTGCAAGAAACCATGAAGGGCCCCCCTGACATGCCCCTCCCTCCTGTCAAGTTTTGCCAACCCCCAATTACTTTTTTCATTAATAAATCAACTGTTAAGACAATGAACACCTTGGTCAGGTCTATGTACAACATAATACATAGAGTGCAGGGTCAGGAATATGTAACAAACAAAATAACATATGGAGTGCAGCATTAAGGATGAGTGCTACATTCCCATCAGAGTCCTCCCTTACATCAAAGTCCACAGCATTTCCCCTATAATTCAGAGTCCACCTTACATACCTGTCCCCAGAGTCCCACCTTACATCCTCCAGCATGCCCCCCTACATCATTGCCCCTTACATCAGTGTCTCCAAAGGGCCCCCTTACATCCTTCAGAGTTCCCCCTTACATCTGTAACTCCAGAGTGTCCCCTTGCATCTTCCAGAGTGGTACTAAGGGGGCACTCTGGAGGATCTAAGGGGGTGCTCTGGTGGTACTAACTCAGTACTTCCAGAGTGCTCCCTTAGATCCTTCAGAGTGCCCCCTTACATCCACTAGAGAGCCACCGTACACCCTCCTCCAGAGTGCCTCCTTAGTATTACTGTACTAAAGAGGCACCCTGGAGGATGTAAAGGGTTCCTCTAGAGGTACTAAGGGTTCACTCTGGAGGAACTAAGGGGTTACGCTGGAGGAGGAACTAATGGTGGTCACTCTGGAGGAGGAACTAATGGGGGGCACTCTGGAGGAGGAACCGAGGGGTCACTCTGGAGGAGGGACTAAGGGGTCACTCTGGAGGAGGGACTAAGGGGTCACTCTGGAGGAGGGACTAAGGAACTAAGGGGTCACTCTGCAGGCGGAACTAAGGGGTCACTCTGCAGGCGGAACTAAGGGGGTCACTCTGGAGGCTGGAACTAAGGGGGTCACTCTGCAGGCGGAACTAAGGGGGTCACTCTGGAGGCTGGAACTAAGGGGGTCACTCTGGAGGCTGGAACTAAGGGGGTCACTCTGGAGGCTGGAACTAAGGGGGTCACTCTGGAGGCTGGAACTAAGGGGGTCACTCTGGAGGAGGAACTAATGGGGGGCACTCTGGAGGAGGATGTAAAGAGAGGCACTCTGGTAGCACTAAGTTAGTACCTTCAGAGTGCCCCCTGCAGAGAGCCCTGAGGAGCGATGGCTGCCATAGATGCATGCCATGCAGACCAGCCTGTTACTGTCATGTCAGTGTTAAGAGGAACGGAGCACGCTGCCTACCAGCCAGCCATCCTAGTTCCATCCTGCTCACCTTCACCCTGCCACGGCCCGCCCCCGACATTCACTCGTTCCAGCTTGTGGTGTATGTTTCTATGTTAACTGTAGATTACTGCGGCTCCTTGTTGTTGGCATCACCTCCTGCAGCAGGTGTCTTCCGTCTTTCTGGTGGAGTGCGGGGAGGTGAGGGGGAGAAGTCCGATCTACAGATGACACATCAGCCAAAGTGCTGGGACTGGAATCCTGACACCGCGTCCTCCTTCACTCATGTCAGCTAAGAAACCTCTGCAACTGTTTTGCTAGCCGGGAATCAGGGATTCTTCACTGCCAGTGCTGGACCCTCCCCCTGCCGCCGAGCAGTAGCAGCAGTCAGGCAGTTATGAGCGGACATCTGGCCGTCTTGGGCCCCCCCCCCCCACATTGACGGAACGTCAGGGCCCCATCGCATGTGCGACTGCTGCGACCGCGGTAGTTCCGCCACTGAGCTTACCAATTCTTGGATGTGGTTGCTGTATTAGTTTTATTTTTTAAGCTTTTTTTCCTTTATTTTCCTTTGGTGGTCTGACCAGCCTTTCAAGTTTTTCAATAGAACAAGCTCTCTTGCAGATGTAGCATTTAGAAGGATAAAGACAAACCATTTACCATTGACGGGGTGCTGACAATGATCAACTTTTATTTATTTACAGTCATGCTCAAAAGTTTGCAAACACTGGCAGAAATTGTGAAATTTTGGCATTAATATTGAAAATATGACTGATCATGCCAAAAAAACTGTCTTTTATTTGAGGATAGCAATCACATGAAGCCATTTATTATCACATAGTTTTTTGGATCCTTTTGAAATCATAATGATAACAGAAATCACTAAAATGGCCCTGATAAAAAGTTTACATACCCTGGAATGTTTGGCCTTGGTACAGACACAGAAGGTGGCACACACAGGTTAAAATAGCAATTAAATGTTAATTTCCCATATTTGTGGCTTTTTAAATCACAATTCGTGTATGTGTATAAATAGTCAATGAGTTTATTAGCTCTCACATGGATGCATTAAGCAGGCTAGACACTGAGCCATGAGGAGGTAGAAAAGAACACTCAAAAGACCTGCGTAACAAGGTAATGAAACTTTACAAAGATGGAAAAGAATATAAAAAGATATCCAAAGCCTTGAATATTCCAGTCAGTACTGTTTAATCACTTATTAAGAAGTGGAAAATTAGGGGCTCTTTTGATACCAAGTCAAGGTATGGCTTGGTACCACTATGTGATAATAAATGGCTTCATGTGATTGCTATCCTTAAACAAAATACAGTTTATTGGCATGACCAGTGATATTTTCAATATTAATGCCAACATTTCACAATTTCTGCCAGGGTATGCAAACTTTTAAGCACAACTGTATGTAAAATCTTTATTCCAAAAGGAAAAAAATGTTTTCTGTAAGTTACTGCTTAGGCCTCATGCACACTGGACATTTTTAACGCTGCTCTTAGGGGTGTTAGCCTATGTGTCCATGCACACATGCATTTAGAGGCAGGAGTGTTTAAAGGAAAATAAATCACAGCCAGCGCGTCCAGGAGCAGCATAGTTTTGGCAGAAAAAAAATTGAGATGCACCTAAACGTGTCTAAATGCACGCCAATGCTAGACACGTTTAGCACTACAGTGGTACATCATTTCAATGGCCAAAATAAATTATTATTCTGGCCAAAGAAATTAATTAATACCCAAGCGCTTGACACGCCTAAACACCTTACATGGGTTTTTCTGCCAAAATGCCGCTGCCAGTAAGAAAGGCATCTAGGAGAGTTGGCTAAAGTGTCCGGTGTACATAAGACCCTATAAAGTGTTTTCCTTCAATTTGTTAGTGTATTTAAATCAGGTAGTCCCTCTAACACTCCCCTCCCCCCCCCCAGACTGGCAATGCTGCTGTCCAAAGTTGCCCCTGTGCTCCTTCATCCAGAGTGGGGGGCACTCTAAAAATTAAAATTAAGCAGTGTTTTTGATTTGTGGTGCTCAGATGCAGTGAAGTTCTACTTTAACCACTTGCTGACCATGCTATAGCAAAATGACAGCTACAGCACAGGCAGTCAGTTCTGTAAGGGCATCATATGATGTCCTCTTGTGATCGTGCCTGCCGCGCGCCCTTATGCCACATACACACTAAGTCCGAAGGTTTTTTAGACGGAATTCCGACGGAATTTAGCTCAAGATGTCTTGCATACACACGGTCACACCAAATTCCGACGGTCAATAACGCGGCAACATACAACACGTACGACGGCACTAAAAAAGGGAAGTTTAATGCTTCCGAGCAAGCATCGAAATTGTTTCCGAACATGCGTCGGAATTTTGCGCGTTGGAATTGCATACACACGAACGGCATTTCCGAAACTTTTTCCGTCGGAAAAATTGAAAACATGCTCTCAATCTTTTGCTGGCCAAAATTCCGCCAGCAAAAGTCGGATAGAGCATACACACGGTCGCGTTTTCCGATATAAAGCTCTCATCAGTCTTTTGCTGGCGTCTGGAATTTTCTTTTTTTTCTGCTTCTAAATGACCCTGCATGTGCTCCCACATCCACAGTTGGGGGCACTCTAAAAATGAAATTAAATTGTGTTTTTGATTTATGCTCAAAAGTTGCCTCCTGTGCTTCTTCATCCAGAGTGGGCATATAATAATGGTATAATAATATAATACAGGAGGTGTGTTACTGGCCAGATCACCAGGTGAAAACAAAGGGGAAAGACTAAAAATATATACTAATGCAGCGACCACATCTAATGATTGGTAAGCTGCAATATATGGCAATTTTTACACAACTTGGACAAATTCCTGTCTGCCTTTGATGCGATCAGTTCAAATGTCCTCATAGAAAACACTACTATTGTACAAAACTCCCAGCACAATAAGGGCCAGTTCACACCAGAACGTGTTGCAATAAACCCATGTTCTGTGTGTGTTTCCTGCACCATGTTCAAAACGCACTGCACTTGCGATCTGCAGCAGGTGTCATTCAATGATAACCACATCCCAAAAGTAAGTCTGCACCAGATCGCATGGAACAGAAGTACAGTACCATGTGATCTGGTTGCTCTGCTTTTTGGAAAATGATGCGTGCACTACTTTTTCTGCGGTCCAGTGCAATTTCAGCCCATTCAAATGAAAGGTCTGAAATCGCACTGCACCGGAATTTCATGTGAATTGCAAAGCAATGCACAGCGTGTTCCTTTGTAATTCATGGTGCGAACTGGCCCTAAATCTAAAAATATGTAAGGAATGCTACATTTCATAGAACAAGTTTCTTGAAATCTCACTAGGTGGCCCACTTAAATTGGAAGTAAACCCTTTCTGTAAATGTGTATCTACAGGTAAACCTATAATAAGGCTTACCTGTAGGTTCTATGAATATCTCCTAAACCTGCACAGTTTAAGAGATATTCACACTTCATGCAGCCAGTGATGTCACCGACGCATGCACTCTTAAAGGATGGTATACCCATGCCGTGCCTTCAGAGCTCCGTGCCATGGTCTGTGGAACATGACGTAATCGTGGCACCGTGGCCAATCAGACGGCTGAAGGATGCAAACCCGGAAGGAAGACCGGGTGAAGATGGAAGCATCTGTCAGAGCTGACAGTGCGGTGCTGCAGGGCTTCGTTCTAAGGTATGCAATGCATACTAGCACATTATGCCTTTACTTTGCAGGGTTTACATTAAAAAAATAAAATAAATTGGTGTGGTTTACTACTGCTTTAACCACTTCAGCCCCAGAAGGATTTACCCCCTTAATGACCAGGCCATTTTTTGCGATACGGCACTGCGTTATTTTAACTGACAATTGCGCAGTCGTGCGACATTGTACCAAAACAAAATTTACATATTTTTTTTCCACAAATAAAGCAGTTTTTTAGTGGTATTTTAGTGATCAGTGCTAAAAATATGCACTAACATTGTACTACATTGACACTGACAGAGAAGGGGTTAACATCGGGGGGGAAAGGGGTTAAAGGTGTTCCCTATTTGTGTTTTCTAACTGTATGGGGGACTGTGAGACTGGGGAAACACACCGATCCCTTTCTGCTTAGCATGAAGACAGATCTCAGTGTCATCCCCTGATAGAACGGAGATCTGCCCTGTTTACTTCAGCAGATCCCCATTCTGTCTCTGCAGGGAACGATCGCAGGTGGCCAGCGGGACCAGCTGATTGGCTCCCCAACGAAAGCTAGTGCACGAATCGCCGTACCGGTATGGCGATTTGTGCAGCTGAACCACCTTGCCGCAGTATATCTGCGGCGGGTGGTTGGCAAGTAGTTAAAAGTTAAGTTCATCTTCAGGAACATGCTAAATGTTTCACCTGATTTTAGCGTGAAAGATGTAACATGTTCCTGCTCCTGAAGCATAAAGTTGCCCAGCTGTCACTTTTTGAAAAGAGCGTGGACACGTGGGGCTGCACCCACACGGCTGTGTCATTTATTCTGCGAATCAATCAACTACATTCTTTGTGGCTGTCGGCTTGTAGTTCTCAATTAACTACTATGGCGCTGTTGAGCTCTCTAGTAGTTCACTGATTCTTCCTGTTAGTGTGAAACTGCCTGCCTGCCCGCACGATGTACGTAGGGTGCCCACGTGTCCCGGATTGCCGGGATTGTCCCTTATTTCAGATTTTTGTCCCGGGCACCTTCATTCCGGGACAATACAGTATCCCGGAATGAAAAAAAAAACACACCGCCATCCAGCTGAGCCAGTCCGCCATCCTTATAAACATTTACACACTGCTCGTCACCCTTATAACATTACACACTAGCACACTACATAGTAACACATGACACATCATAGCATGGTTGCTAGGCTAGGGCCGCCCCGCGTCTAGCAACCAGTGACGTCGGCTGAGGGCTGACACGTGGGCAGTCAGTGTGGGCACCCGCACCCTACGGCTGAGCAGCATGCCTCTGAGAGAGAGAGAGCAACCAGCCACAGACAGAGACCACATCAGACAGAGCACAGTCACTTACTGCTGGTAAGGATCATCCAGCCTGTGCTCAGTCAGTGCCAGTCCCGGCCGAGGCCACCGACGACTACTCCTGCAGCCACTCTCCGCTGCAGGCACATTGCCCTGTGCGTCCTGAGCTGAGCTTCGTCCGAGTCCTCCTCCAGGCTAACCTCCATGAGGTCTGCGAGTTTGCCACCCGCCAGACATTGACAAACTTCCAGGACAGGTTAGTGTACTGTGTTACACACTTTGTTACAGTGAGCATGCTCCCCCTCCGTTCTGCTGCTGTCCCCCTCCAGTTTTACTCCTGGGGGACAAGGAGGAAAACTGGAGGGGGACCGCAGCAGAACTGGTGGACAAGGAGGAAAACTGGAGGGGGACAGCAGCAGAACTGGGGGACAAGGAGGAAAACTGGAGGGGGACAGCAGCAGAACGGAGGTGGACAGCAGAATGGAGGGGGACATGGAGTGACGGAGGAAAACTGGATGGGGACAACAGCAGAACGGAGGGGGACATGGAGGAAAACTGGAGGGGGACAGTAGTAGAACGGAGGGACCTTTACAGGCGCTATTTTATATTTTGGGTACGCTGTACCCAAACAAAATTTACATCCTTTTTTTCCCATAAATAGAGCATTCTTTTGGTGGTATTTGATCACCTCTGCGGTTTTTATAATACCGACAATTTTGAAAAAAAAATCAATATTTTGTACTTTTTGCAAAAAGTATCAAAAACCAATCTTTTTTTTGGCGGGTGTGGGGGGGGGGTGTGTCCCTGAATGGCAGTTTGGAAATGTGGTCACCCTAGATGTACGATATACAGGCAGACAGGTGATCCTGACAGTCTGCAGGACTCCTGCATGGCACCAGTGATCTGCTGATCGCTAGGGCAATGCTTTCCAGGCTTCTAAAAAATATAGTAAATGCTAAAATATAGTATACCTGCAAAAAAAAGTGCATTTATATATTTTTTTTTTTTTAAAAAAGGTAAACTTATCCTTTAAGAGTATTACCTTTTTAAATCTTTCCAGGAAGAAGAGTGAGTTCACTTCCTGCCTGGCAGGATGTCTTATATAGTGTGGGAGGAGTTAGCTAGAGGAGTAGATTGCTGGCCATGGGAAGGAGAGCCATGATGGGGAGCAACATCTAGGAGCAGAGAAAACAAAACAAAAGAAAATTCCTAGCTCAACTTGTCAGCCAGCCTGCTAACCAACCACATAGCTCCCAACTGTCCCTGATTTTGAGGGACTGTCCCTGATTTGGAGCAATGTCCCTCTGTCCCTCTTTTCCCCTCAATTGTGCCTCATTTTTGTCTGATCCATATAGTTGTATATAAAATGCACTGTGTATCTTTGAAAAAGTGTTTTCCCAGTGCTAAACCTTTCATCCAAATTCTAAATTGCTGCATTTGCACATTTTAAAAGCCAATATAAAGGAATAGTAGTGGTAAAAAAAAGTCCTATACCTACATACATTTGTTAATAGGTGTCCCTCATTCCCATCTCAAAATGTTGGGAGGTATGCAACCGAATTAACCTGTCTAATGCCCTGTACACACGGTCGGAAATTCTGACGGAAAATGTCCGATCGGACCATGTTGTCGGAAAATCCGGCCGTGTGTGGGCTCCATTGGACTTTGAGAGATCCTGCTCTCAAATTTTCTGACAACAAAGTCCGATCTGACTTTTTGCGATCGTGTGTAGAGAATTCCGACGGACAAAGTGCCACGCATGCTCAGATCAAATTACGAGACCAAAGCTATTGGCTACTAGCCTCTACGTAGTTCCGTCGTACGCAACAAACGTCACCACGTTCAGAATGATAGGATTTTCCGACAACTTTGTCCGACCGTGTGTATGCAACACCAGTGTCGGACAAAATCCGTTGGAAAAAATCAGACAGATTTTGTGGTCGGAATTTCGGACCGTGTGTACGGGGCATAACAGTTTGCGTTAAAAACAGGGGTTTAATTTGCACACATTTGCAAATACATGCGTAAGCTGCGGAGGCCGCAACAAGGCACCCTATTTATTACCCGCAGTCCTAACGCTATATATTTTTGAGAGCTTCCATAGTAGAAGAACATGCATTATAATTGTTAGGCAGAGGGCAGGTGGGCCTGGAAGGAGGCACAGGGGAGCACTGGACACCAGGCACATAGCACTATGGGAGAAGAGACCTTTTCATTTCCTTTCTCCTGTAGGGGTTCCTCTGGAGATGAGCACAAGGGATCCTCATCAGCCAGATGAGACTAATGACTGCTTTTGGTGAGAATCGTTTTGTTTGAACTTTGGCCCAATATCTGATTAACTGTTATATATTACGAAATCTTCAAATAGAACTATAGACAAAACTTTTTTTTTCATTTTGGATCGAGATTTTTTTTTTTGCCATCTGTGTCCCATTGCAGAGATTTCCCTTCACTTCCTGTCCCATAACCAAACAGGAAGCCGGAGAAAATTCCTGTAGATTAAAGGAATTTTTTTGGGAACCCCCATGTCACCAGAACTAATATCCCCATTGGAAGATTTCCCCTCTATTACTTTTCTGAGGACAACCCAAAACTTGCTATTTTCTTTTACTTTCACTTTCAGCGATAATGGTAAACAGGAGGAGGGTGAATCTCCCTACTAGGCTATTGTGTTCTGACAGCCACCAGCAGAGGATTAGATGCAGCCATTGTTCAGCTAAAAATTTTCCAACAGGCTCCTTTGACCCAAGTCGATCGAACAAGTGGGCCGGTGGAGCCATCCATTTTCAGCTGGTCCATCAGAAAAGTGCCCGAACTTAACTGTACGTCCAGTGTATGTCCAGCTTCAAACACAGTTGTACTATTACTTAGCTAGAAAATTGTGTGTACCAATAACTATACACTATATTACCAAAAGTATTGGGACGCCTGCATTTACACTAGAGTTGCCACCTCATCCCTTTAGAACCGAACACATAATAATTACACAGGTTCTGTGGCTGATTAAGATGGTAGTTATACACACTTGGTGCCTTATCTGAATTAAATTAGCCTCAGAACCTGTGTAATTCATGTGTGTTTGGGTTTAAAGGGATGAGGTGGCAACCCTACTTTACACTCACATGAACTTTAATGGCATCCCAGTCTTAGTCTGTAGGGTTCAATATTGAGTTGACTGCTGCAGTCATGTTGGAACAGGAAGGGGCCATCCCCAAACTGTTCCCACAAAGTTGGGAGCATGAAATTGTCCCAAATGTTTTGGTATGCTGACGCTTTAAGGGCAATTTAACAAGGGCATCGTTAGCGGTAAAGTGCCTAACCCCCTCTAGAGGCCAAATAAAGGGTTAAATGCGCCTGTGTAGTGCCGAAGCGCCTGCAAAGCGGTGCCCATTCATTTCAATGGGTCCTTGTTTGTTTGTATAACAACATACAACAGAATCATGATTGTACCTTATGTATTGCATGTCTATCTCTGACCAGATTTTGTGCATCCTATATACTCACTTGTTGATCTTGTATTCTCACCTGTGTATATGAATATTGTTTCTTTCTACCATTACCTTTAAGTAAATGTCTTATACTCATACCTTACGCCTTTACTTATAGAGTAGTTTACCTTTTAAAGTCCCACTAGAGGAATAACTCTTCCAGTATACACATTCATTGGAATGTGGGTAAACTTTACTCTATGTGGCCAAACCAGCACCATCCCCCTATATCTATTCATTTCAATGGACAGGGGCAGTGGAGGAGCGGTGTATACACCACTCCTCCACCGCCCCAAGGATGCTGCTTGCAGGTCTTTTTTTAACGTTGCGGTGGCAGGGCAGGCGTTTTTCATGCGCTTTACAGGAGCTATTTTTAGCCCTTTAGCGCCTGAAAAACACCTCAGTGTGAAAGGGGTCTTATGCCCCGTACACACGGTCGGATTTTCCGATGGAAAATGTCCTATCGGACCATGTTGTCGGAAATTCCGACCGTGTGTGTGGGCTCCATCTGACTTTTTCCATAGGAATTTCTGACGGAAAAAGTTTGAGATCCTGCTCTCAAATTTTCCGACAACAAAGTCCTATCGGACTTTTTCCGATCGCGTGTAGCGAATTCCGACGGACAAAGTGCCACGCATGCTCAGATCACAATACAAGACCAAAGCTATTGGCTACTAGCCTCTACGTAGTCCCGTTGTACGCAACAAACATCACCACGTTCAGAATGATCGGATTTTCCGACAACTTTGTCCGACCGTGTGTATGCAACACCAGTGTCGGACAAAATCCATCGGAAAAAATCCGACGGATTTTGTGGTCGGAATTTCCGACCGTGTGTACGGGGCATTAGAGTTCCCTTCACTGGAACTAAGGGGCCAAGCCCAACCCCTGGAAAAACAACCCCAAACCATAATCCTCCCTCCACCAAATGACTTGGACCAGTGCACAAAGCAAGGTCCATAAAGACATGAATGAGCGAGTTTGGGGTGGAGGCCTGATCTCAACCCGATAGAACACCTGTGGGATGATTTAGAGCGGAGATTGTGAGCCAGGCCTGCTCATCCAACATCAGTGCTTGACCCACAAATGTGCTTCTGGAAGAATGGCCAAACATTCCCATAGACACACTCCTAAACCTTGTGGACATCCTTCCCAGAAGAGTTGAAGCTACTATAACTGCTACTATAACTGCAAAGGGTGGGTCAACTAAAAATTCAACCCTACGGAGCAAGACTGCAATGCCATGTTCATGTGCATGTAGAAGGAGGCATCCCAATACTTTTGGTAATATATATATAGATATATATATATATATATATATATATATATATATATATATATACACACACATTATATCAGTATAATAACTTTGCCCTTCTTAAGTCATTCTCCTTCACTACACAGCTCCCAGAACATTGCTGTCTAATACAACTGAGTTGTCTCACATTTGTCACCCCGCTGCTAATCGTTGTGATTAAACTATTAAAACCCAAATGTAATAGCAGCACGGGTCTTTCGCATCTCTAAAATCTGCAATAATATTTCTCCCCCATCCATCCTCCCTAAGTGCGCTGCTGGCTGGGAGTTTTGGTAATGTGACTCCTAAGTGACAAACACTCAGCGGGACATCAAAGCTTCTTGTGTGAGAAGCTGGTGTGTTTGTGAACAAGCAGCTCCCCAGAGGAGCACGCTCTAATTGTATCACATTTCCAGTGTCTTTCAAAACAGTTAGCCGAAAACTAATCAGCGGAGGTAAAGTGCTTCCCGGGGGTCCTGTTTGATTGTCCCCTAAAGCTGCATTATTCCTGTAACTTCTCCTGGAGTAGGGTACTCCATTAACCAATCTAGAATTGGTGCCCGTTGTCATATGTCGCATAGAGAAGCATACTAAGCTGTGCCGTAACTCGGTCTGTTAGGCTAGGCCTTTACGGCAGATAAAAACTGTTTGCTACTGAAGATTTAAAGGACACCTATACCTCCATCACGTTAGTCTTTACCTTACTGCCCCTCCCCAATTTTCCCCTTCTAAATATTATACTCACCTGTCAATGTTCCCACCAGATCCATGGGCAGCCACACAGCCACCATTACATACTCTCCAGCTGGTACCTAGAAACGCATAGGCAGAGCCAAGTGGGATGTCATAAATTACTGCCAACATCCCAAAATATATTCAAGAAGTGGAAATATTGCATAATGGGGCAACAAAGAAACCCCTTTAGGTACTTTGAGGCAGTAAGGAGACAGGTGATAAAGTTAAAAGGACAGCACAAATGTATTAGCATACCATCATAAAAATGGATCTAGGTCCATAAAACATGAATAAAAAATGACATTAGAACAGAATATACAGGTGTAGATAAAGATTACATAGAGAAGCATCCACAACTAAAGGATCAAACTAGGGCTGTTACTGATTAAAATTTTCGTGTTCGTGTTTTTTTTTAATCTACTAATTTCGATTAATTATAACGCACATACAGATCCAACTACTTTTAGCTGATCTCCTTGCATTGCAACTCTGCATTAGTCAGTGGTAAATGTGGTATACACTATATACAATCACCCGACACTAGTTAGTTTTCACAATCCATGACTTAACTTCACAGTTCACAAATACGTTTTAAATTCAAACTGTAGCACTGATGTAAGTCCATTTTTTTTTCCACAGTAGCGTGACAATCCCTCCACCTCTGGTCTAACTAATCACTCACCTTATGGCATGGACCCCTGTGCAAACAGGTGGTCATGCAAGCGGGTATCAAAAGGGTTAACACGGACCATAAAATTCTCTCACGTCTCCTTAGATCTCAGCAAGGACGCCAGGCCATGGGTAGAAAGAAAAGATCTAAGTGTTCACTGCTTAAGTATAAGATCATAAAAACACAGCATGTAAAGCCAACAATTGTGTTAGTTCCGTAGGGCAGCAGCGGTTGACGTCATGCATAGCTCCTCCCTCGTACGTGTTACATTCAATCAGAGCTTTGACGTCACTGGACTCCTCCCCCCTTCCCTTTGTTAGCAGACGGAGGCACTTGGGGAAGGGGGGAGGAGTCCGGTGACGTTGATGTCTGTGATGTCACTGGATCTCCGAAGGAACTCCCTGAAGACCCGGAAGCCGGCGGAGAGGTGAGTACCAATCAAAATAATTTTGATCGATCAAAAAAATGTATCGATTAATCAAGGAAATAATCTTTAATTTCCACATCCTAGATCAAACCCCAAATAACCATTTAACAGTAGGCTGGCTTTGGGGATCCCATTTTGCAACCCGACATGTTTCATAGTGATTCCTTCTTCTAAGGGTCTATTCGTTGTGTGTATATTAAAAATGCACAAATCTATTGCATAAGCATGGAAGGTGCCTTCAAATGGCGCTGGTATAGCATTCAGCCCGACCAATGGGAGCAGGCACATCCGCACCAGACATGTGCTACCGCAAGGACCCACCCAGAGAGGGATCCCCCAGTAAAGTCGACCTTAGGCAGCCAAAAGAAGCCAGGAGGGAGGTGCTCTGTCTCTTAAATGAGCAACACAGCATCCTCCAAGCATCCCCAGAGGAGGGGGACCATTGGGGGCCTGGTCTGGATACTTGGAGGATGCTGCGTTGCTCATTTTAAGAGACAGAGCGCTCCTTACTATATCTGCACCTCCCTCCTGGCTTCTCTTGGCTGCCTTAGGGCAACTTTATTGGGGGATCCCCCTCTGGGTGGGTCCTTGCAGTAGCACATGTCTGGTGCGGATGTGCCTGCTCCCATTGGTCGGACTGCATGCTATACCAGCACCATTTGAAGGCACCTTCCATGCTTATGTAATAGATTTGTGCATTTTTAATATACACACAATGAATAGACCCTTAGAAGAAGGAATCACTACGAAACATGTCGGGTTGCAAAATGGGATCCCCAGAGCCGGCCTACTGTTAGCCAATTATTTTGGGTTCGATCCCTTAGTTGTGGATTCTCTATGTAATCTTTATCTACACCTGTATATTCTGTTCTAATGTAATTTTGTATTCATGATTTATGGACCTATATCCATTTTTATGATTATATACTAATAAATTGGCGCTGTCTTTTTAACTTTATCACCTGTCTCCTTACTGTCTCAAAGTCCCTGAGGGGTTTCTTTGTTGCCCCATTATGCAACATTTCCATTTCCGGCTGGTACCTTGGATCTTTTTTGCATAGAAATTACCATTTATTTCTTAGAAGACACTGTCTATTATGGATCCTAATGAGAGAGGGGACATTATTATGAGGACTTTTTTTCTCAGAGAATAGGTGCAGGTACTCCCCTCCAAATCACCCCTGATCTCCACCCCCTACCAACCTTTGAGAACCTTCCCTTGGAGAAAACAGAACCAAGTATAATTTTGTGGTGCCACCCCCTACCCACCTCCCAATATCACCCCTTTGAGAGAAAACAGAACCATGTATCATTTTGTGGTGCTAATTAATTTGTATGGAATTTGTTAATGATAATAAAAAAACAGTAAAAATAGATCCCCTGCAGCTACCAATAATACCCCCCCCCCCCAGCACCAATAGATCCCTCCAGTAAAAATAGATCCCCCAGCACCAATAGACCCTACTACAGCAAAACACCCCCTAACAACAACAGATACACCCCAGGAACAACAGACCCCCCCACCAGCAACAATAGATCTCAGAAAAAGCCAGATTTAATACCCTCTAGTAGCCATAAACAATAGACCCCTCCCTCAACATTAGATCCCTGACCCCCCCCCCCACCACAGAAACATACTGACCCCCCCCCCCCAGGAACAACAGACCCCCCCCCCCCTCAACAATCTCTTCCCCAAAGCAACTGTAGATCCTCCAGCAGCCAGCATCAATGGACCCTCGAACACCCCAGCAGCCATTGCCATTAGATTTATTCAGTGTTGGAGGTGCCGAATCTGCGCTCCCCCATGAAAAAAGCCCCTATTATTATTATTTTACAGGATTTATATAGTACCAACAGTTTACGCAGCACATCGCTTTACAATATAAGAGGGACAGACAGTACAATTATAATACAGTTCAATAATTGATCCAGGGAAAATCCGATTGCCTCTTGGGGGATCAGGAAGGGATTTTTTTCCCCTGCTGTAGCAGATTGGAGCATGCTCTTCTGGGGGTTTTTTTTGGATTCCTCTGGATCAACTGTGGGTATAGAATTGGGTATATTGGATTGTACGATATTTTTTATTTTTATTTATTATTTCTTTTTTTTTTTATGGTTGAACTGGATGGACTTTTTTGACCTAGCTAACTATGTAACTATGTAATACAGAAGAAATAGGAGGGCCCTGCTTCATAGGAATCAGAGGGATTTTTCTAAGCACATAAGAAGCAAAGGGCTGGCTAGAGGGTTTGGATCTAGAAGTAGCTGTGGTGCTCCCTATGGGCAGGATCATGGACAGGTAAGTATAAAAACTCTTTAGGCACTAAGGGGTGGAAGGGGGTAATGTACAGGCAGTCCTCGAGTTGCGAACGGGTTAGGGACTGACGGTTTGTTCTTAAGCCGGATTTGTTTGTAAGTCGGAAGCGCATGCGCAGAACGGCAGAGACAATTTATTCCGATGTTCTGTCAAGTAGCTGCGCATGCGCAAACGTAGTTTTCCGATGTTCTGTCAAGTAGCCGCGCATGCGCAAATGTAGTTTTCCGTTGTTTTCCGATATTTTCCGATGTTTTCCGATGTGCACACCGCCGTTTGTAAGTCGGAGGTTCGTAACTCGGGGACTCCCTGTACTGTAAAGGATAGCTAAACAAAACTACAGTTATTCTTTAATCCTTTCTCTGCCAGAGCCATTTTTGCACACATGTTTAAAAAATATTAGGATTGCATATAACCCCCAAACATTATATATTTTCTAAAAGCAGACAACCTAGAGAGTAAAATGGTGGTAGTTCCAGTTTTTTATGTTCCACAATATTAGTGCAACAGTTTAGGAAGCTCCAAATCTCTGTAAAAAAATACATTAAAATTTATTTTAGGGCATAAAAAAATGCAAAACATTATCTAATTTAAAAGATGAGGTTGAGCTGAGTAAATAGATACCCAACATGTCAAGCCTTAAAGCTCTTTCTTCTCCTTCCCCCCTCCTCCTTTATATTTGGCCCCTTATACTTTTTGGAGGGGAGCGGGTACCTGGTTTTAACACTGTGTTAGAAAAGAGAATATTCACTTTACTAACACTAAACTGCCTCTCCGCCAATTAGGTGCTTGGATCTGTTACCCGTCACCTGATTGGCTGAAATGACAGGCGCTGTGATTGGACGCCTATCAGGCGTCCAATCATAGCAGAGGATGGGAAGAGAGGACGAGAGAAGACATCGAGGAGCTGTCCGACCGCCACCGAGACAGGGTAAGTACAGATGGCGGGAGGGGGGCACATTGGCAGCATTTGATTTGGCACAGTGGCTGCGTTTGATGGGGCACATTGAGGCTGCATTTGATGGGCACAGTGGCTGCATTTGATGGGCACAGTGGCTGCATTTGATGGGCACAGTGGCTGCATAAGTTGGGCACAGTAGCTGCATTTGATGGGGCACAGTAGCTGTATTTGCTGGGGCACAGTGGCAGCATTTGATATGGCACAGTGGGAGCATTTGATATGGCACAGTGGCGGCATTTGATGGCACAGTGGCTGCATTTGATGGCACAGTGGCGGCAATTGATATGGCACAGTGGCGGCGTTTGGTGGTAGAGTGGCTGTGTTTGATGGTACAGTGGTGGCAATTGATGGCACAGTGGCTGTGTTTGAAGGCACAGTGGCTGTGTTTGATGGTACAGTGGCGGCATTTGATGGCACAGTGAAGCTGCAATTCATGTTTTTTTTTTCAAATTTTTCAGTTTGTTTGCGCCCCCCCAAAAATTTTGAGCGCCAGCCGCCACTGATCAGAACCTACCTTACTATGTAGGCTTGCCTTGAACTTTAATGATCAAGATAGCACTAGAACCTCAATTAAGAAGGAGCCAGAGCTCTGCCAAAGTCCAGTCAACACAGTCAGTGAAATTAAGGTAGACAGATAGACTTTTAGGAAAGATTTAGAAGAGATTATGGCCTAGTCTAAAGTTTGAGATCCAGTGTGCTTGGGGAATATCCTGATCCAGACTTCACCCTCCTTCCCATACTACCATATGCAATAAAGTCATTTGCTAATTTAAACTCTGACTGACACCCATCATTCTGACCGAATGAAGAATCAAACCTGAGATGAATGTCTCTTGGACTTTACTCTAAATAAGTCCACCAGGGACATAGTTAATATAGCTACTGGTCAGTAGAAAATCAATATTCCTCTGAGATTATAGGGAGTCATCATCAACAGCGGTGCAATCTGATTGGAAATGATAAGTACAGTCTACATTCATTAGTCAGGTTATATGCTCCACTATAGATCCCCATAGTTTTCTTTGAATTTGAATTACCATCTTAAATATCTTGATAATGGCCTTTATGCATTTTAAATAGTAAACATAGATATGCCACGATATATCAGGATGTGCCGTTATTGGGCATTGAAGTTATCGTTTGTTATAACATGTTCGTTTTGTAATATTTACTGCCACTTGTGATTGTAGATTCTACAAAGGCAGCTCTATAGGAACCCTGCTAACACTGACACACACATACATGCGCACACACACACACTCGTCTTGCCATGAATATTTCATCACAGGCTCTGAAATCGATGCAGCCTCTCACCCGGTATTGATCCGTCTGGCTGGTCCTTATTCAGGTGATTTAATACAGAGGCTCTCCTGAGTCCTCTATATGAGCCTGCTCCCTTGGCATATAATGGGAAACTTAAACGTTTAGAGATCTGTACTGTCACCCTTTGGCCTTGGATCTGCTCAGCTATATCCATTGTATTTATTAGCAATTGCCATCATAATATAAGTACAGACTGCTATCATATTCCACAGATGTCCTGTGTGAAAGTGATTGAACAGTAGAGAAGAGCCCCTGTCAGTGAAATCTTATAATGCAGATCGGTTACTCATGCTACCAGAGTGGATGTGGGAAGAAGGTTGATCCCAGAGGCTTAATGAAGGTGATGCTTTTATCTGCCTGGAGAGCTCCCCATTGTAATGAATGTATTTAGTTCCTAGTGACTTTGTTTTCCCCTAAAAATACAGCTGTCTATTGAATCTCTGTCACTGTTTCTAATAAAAAGCTTGTTAAAGAGATGCATGGAAAAACAAAGCTTGCATGTTTGTGCCTATAAGTAGGGACGGGGAAGCTTTGCATGCAAAGGATTCCCAGAGCACTATGCGTTATCTAAAGAGACAGCATAGCAAATCATAATTGCTTTGCAGCTCCCTTTGTCTAATTAAAACCATATACAGAAGCCATCTGAAATGGGATGAGTCACTGCTATGATGGTTCATTGCAAGGGCATTACTAGGATTGTTAAAGACCGGGGGCACCCTTGGGCACCCTAATGCCATGTACACACGATTGGAAATTCCGCCAGCAAAAGTCCGATGAGAGTTTTTGGTTGGAAAATGCGACTGTGTGTATGCTCCATCAGACTTTTGCTGGCGGAATTTCGGCCAGCAAAAGATTGAGAGCATGTTCTCAATGTTTTGGTAGGAAAAAGTTCTGATCGGAAATTCCGTTTGTCTGTACAAATTCCGACGCGCAAAATTCCTACGCATGCTCGGAAACAATTTGACGCATGCTCGGAAGAATTAGACTCAATTTTCTCACCTCGTCGTAGTGTCGTACGTCACCGCGTTCTTGACGGTCGAAAGTTCAGAGAACTTTTGTGTAACCGTGTGTATGCAAGCCAAGCTTGAGCGGAATTCCGTCTGAAAAACCATCCAAGTTTTTTCCAACGGAAAATCCGCTCATGTGTACGGGGCATAAGAACTATAGTGGTGAAGCACATTGGGGTGAGCTGTTGCAAATGGTGAGCATGGCCACATTGTGCTAAAAATGGAAACAGCTTAACCACTATTGGTTCAGTTATCCTGTAACTGCCGGCGCGTGCCCGTGGGGGCACACAGTGCAGCAATCGGTGGTGTGGCGTGTCAGTCTGACACACTGCTACATCAATCACGGTAAAGAGCCTATGACAGAGGCTCTTTACCATGTGATCAGTCATGTCCAATCATGGCTGATCACAGTGTAAACCGACAGAGACGTTTATTAGCTTTTCGTCACTCGTGCCAATCGGCGGCTCTCCTGACAGGGGGGTCTAGGCTGATTTTTTAGCAGCACAGCCCCCCCCCCCCGTGAATGCCCCCACTGGACCACCAGGGATGCCGCCAGGACCACCAGGGCCACCAGGGATGCAACACAGTGCCCTAAAAGATGCCAATCAGGGCCCACAAATGGTGCCAGTCAGTGCCCACTATAAATGCCTACCAGATGTCTCCTCATTAGTGATGCCCAGCAGTGCCACCCATCAGTGTCCATCAGTGCCACCTACCAGTGCCCATCCGTGCCACCTATCAGTGCCATCCATAAGTACACATCAGTGCAGGCTTTCAGTGCCCATCAGTGCCGCCTATGAGTGACCATCAGTGCTGGATACCTGTGCTGCCTATCAGTGCCCATCATCAGTGCCACCTCATCAGTGCCGCATTTTCAGTGCCCGCCAGTGCAGCCTCATCAGTGCCCATCAGTGAAGGAGAAAACTTAATTATTTACAAACAACAGAAACAAAGAAAAACAATTTTTTTCCATATTTCAGCATTTTTTTATTTGTTGCGCAAAAAATAAAAACCCCAGCAGTGATAAAATACCACTAAAAGAAATCTCTATTTGTGGTAACAAAATTATAAAAAATGTGTTTGGGTACAGTGTAGCATGACTGTGCAATTGTCATTCAAAGTGCGACAGCGTTGAAAACAAAAAATTGGCTTGGGCAGGAAAAGGCGAAAGTGCCTGGTATTGAAGTGGTTAAAGGGGCATGGTTAAACAGAACCTAAATGTATTTGTATGCATAGCACACATATATTATATTGTCAAAAGTAGACGCCTGCCTTTACATGCACATGAACTTTAGGGAATCCCAGTGTTAGTGCGAAGGGTTCAATATTGAATTGACCCACAATTTGCAGCTATAACGTTATGGACCTTGCTTTGTGCACTGGTCCAAATCATTTGGTGGAGGGGGATTATGCTGTGGGGTTGTTTTTCAGGGGTTGGGCTTGGCCCCTTAATTCCAGTGAAGGGAACTGTTAAGGCGTCAGCATACCAAGACATTTTGGACAATTTCATGCTGCCAACTTTGTGGGAACAGTTTGGGGATGGCCCCTTCCTGTTCCAACATGACTGCGCACCAGTGCACAAAGCAAGGTCCCTAAAGACATGGATGAGGGAGTTTGAGGTGGAGGAATTTGACTGGCCTGCACAGAGTCCTGACCTCAACCCGATAGAACACCTTTGGGATGAATTAGAGCAGAGACTTCTCGTCCAACATCAGTGCCTGACCTCACAAATGTGCTTCTGGAAAAATGGTCAAACATTTCCATAGAAACACTCCTAAACCTTGTGGACAGCCTTCCCAGAAGAGTTGAAGCTGTTATAGCTGCAAAGGGTGGGCCAAATCACTATTGAACGCTACAGGCTAAGACTGGGATGTCATTAAAGTTATGTGCGTGGCAAAGGGTCTCATACCTGATGTTATTACACAGGACATACTATACTCCCAAGAGACTCTTTGATTTCGGGTGGAGAAAGGACGCCAGGTGCCCCAGGTGCCAAGATACTGGGGACTTGGCACATATGATTTGGAAATGTCCGAAATTGTTTCGTTACTGGTCAGAAATTCTCGAGACACTGAATATAGTGTACGACGCGAGGTTAGAAATGAGTCCCAGACTGTGCATACTAGGTCTGGATGAAGGAATAGTAGGAGGTCCCTGGGTAACCAAAGCAGTGATGAGATGTCTATTCCAGGCAAGAAAGCTAATAGCGCAAAGATGGCAGGCTGAAAAACCCCCAACGGAAAGAGAATGGGCGAGATTAATAACAGAAACAATATGGAGGGAAAGAACGGTATACACGAGGAGAGGAAATATGAAAGAATTTGTAAAAATGTGGAAAACGTGGATGGATAAGCAGGGATGCCCAATGTAATGGATAAGAGGGTGGGAGAACAAACGGGGAAGAATACCGTATGAGCAAAATAGAGGGGATAGAGAGAGCATAAAGGTAAGGGGAACGGGACAGGAAAGGAGGGGAATACAGTGGAAGTAAAAAAAAAAAGAAAAAGAAAGGCGTGAGGTATAAAAGAACTATAGGTTAACGGTGATTTTTTTTTTGGCAAACTGCGAGAAGATGATTTTATTGAAATTAAATGTGTGTATGTATTATGTGCTTTTTTTTTGTACGGAAAAAAACAAATAAAGATTAAAGTGATCAAAAAAAAAAAAAAAAAGTTATGTGCGTGTAAAGGCAGATGTGCTAATACTTTTGACAATATAGTGTATGCCATAGTCTTTGAATGTACAAAATATGCTTGGATTATTAGGGTCTCTTCCTCCTGGGCAAGCTTCACTTCGGAAGATCGAGACAGCTTATCGGCTGCACGAGTGCCGCTACACGAGTTCCTGTCAGAGCGATTTGGTTGTTGGTGAGAGACAAAGCAAAGTGTTTGACCTTTATCTATTCATTGCCACCATTACAGAGACACTTTTCACAGACATCTCTTCCCTAAGAACACTTTACTGTATTGCTTGAACATTGTGCTCAGATGCCTTTAGATCTTCACCACTTGGAATCTATTGCTTTCATCACACCCAGACAGATTACAGTTAACGAGCTCCAACTAGCTAGCGAAGAACATCAGATCTGCAACGTGGAACTCTTTTGCCATTACTTATAGGAAGGCCTCAATACTACTCTTTGTAGACCTGCTCCTTTCATTAGGATAGCATAGGCTGACTAGATTACATCTTTACTAGTGTAGCCGCATAAGCAGTTAACTGAAACATCCACTAGGAGGTGAACTCTGATCAAAAAGGCAGTGCACATATATATGTATATAATATTGTTGTAGCTGAATCATTGTTTGTGTCTTTTGGAGGAATTTGTTTGCTGAGTTGACGCTGTTATCTTGGCTCAGCAGATTTATTACCTCTCTCTTTGAAGTAACTTTCCCTTATTGGGTCCAAGTAAAGTATTTCAGAACCTAATTATTCTGAGTGTTTGATTATTACAGCACAGCGCTACAAGGATGTCTGAACCCAGAGTGTCAGGTGGGTTGGAAGGTTCACTTAGTCATGGCCGTGCAGATGAGCAGGTAATTCTCAGCAGTCCCCAAGGCAGCAGTGCTACGCAATAAATACTTTGGTCAGGAGCTAATCTTTTACTGACTTACCATCTCTTGGTTTGCAGTGCACTGTATTTATTTGTAGGGAGCCAGCCATCTTGGTAGAGGAAGGGCTTTTCTTCCTCATGTCAGAGCCTCCAGCATTAAAGCACAGCAGGGCCATCACTAAATTTCCCAGGTCTAGCAGTCACAGGCAGCAGTGCCTTATATCTTACACTGCAGATATATACAGCTATATATACAGCTATATGGATTCAGCCACTAGAGTGCCTAGGCACACCCAGATACCAGGAACTGCTTTACTATTTTTTAGAAGGAATTTCAAACAAAAGGTACATTTTTTTTAGCTGAGGCACAACATTGAAATTTCCATATATTTCCTATAACCTAACAAATCTGCACATTTGATTTCAGTTCCTCTTCAAAACATATCTAAACCCAAAAATGCAAACATTATTTGGTGCAGCCTGCCAGTGCATAGATTTGGTGGCGGCATTTGTTTTCTTTTTTCCATAATTTTCACCCAGTGATTTGGCCAATAACATGCTTTCTGTACTAGGGTGACAATACTCACTCAACAAGGGAATCATATTCCAAAGAGTGGACCCACTGCACTGTATCTATGAAGGAGCAGCCTTGTCATTCTAGTTCTGATTTGGACTACAGACACCTACCCTTCTCCTAATCTTTATTACATAGATGACAGTGGCGTCGGGAAGGAGGCTAATGGTAGCTGGAGCCCCAAGTGTGCCCCCAAAAAGCCCCGGATCTCAAAATCCCTAAATACTTTATTAGCCCTGAGCCGCGGCAACAGGGAACGATCTCCCGCCAGTGCGGCCGAGTGACGTACAAAAAGTCCCACCTCCGGAACCCGGCTCCTATGATGGATTTCACACTCGTCCAATGCCTAGACCGCGAGACTTGTGACGTCCATCATAGGCGCTGCTCCTGGGTCCAGGAGGAGGCAGGAATGACACTGCAGCCATGCTGGGCACTGGTAGTGCCCATCCTTCAGGCACTTTAGAGTACAGTTGTGTTGCTAAATATTGATTTACCTATTCTCGTATTGATTTTTTTGCTATTGATAGAGAGCTGCTTATATAGATATACTTGTTTACCTTTATTACCTGAGGGCAGTTCTACTCTGCTTAGTGAGCTGCACTTTGCCATTTATGCAAGTTTTTAATTATAGTCAAATAGTGTTTACCACTTAGCAGGTGTGTGTTCCTTTATTGCCTAGATCCTACAGTAAGGTGAAAGGTACTATACGCTGGTGTTGCTATGTGTATCTGTAGTGATTCAATCAACCAGGTGTGTCAGAGGTGCTGAGGGTGCTCTTGGAGTGGAGGTGCAGAACAGGGAACCCAAAATTACCAAGCGGCTCCTTCAGGGGTAGCGCTACATGCATTACCCCAGTTTTGAGGATGCTCAGGCAGCGTTAAGAGCCCAGGTCTCACTTAAGCGTGCCGAACATCTGATTTGCAGCACTTTATTTTAGAGGTGACAAGACATATTAATGCCACTGTGCGCAGGCAACGTTAAGAGCCCTGTCACACTCACCCCTCGCATAAGTTAAAACTCCTGCAGTTCTGCCCGCCAGCCAATGAGGAGTGATGTTGCATCCGCGCATTTCACGCCTCCCATCCACCGCACAAGGATCTCAATCTGGGAAGACCTGCTGCGTAGCTGATAGGCATTAGTGGGGCCTCAGGTCTAGGTTTTGTCTAAGGCCTCCACAAAGCCTAGAGCCGCCTCTGCCCAGGACCCTGCATTCACTATTAGACCCCTTTCACACTGGGGCAGTTTTCAGGCGTTTTAGCGCTAGAAATAGCGCCTGTAAAGTGCCTGAAAACTGCCTCCCCTGCCACCCCAGGGTGAAAGCCCAAAGGCTTTCACCCTGGGGCGGTGTGCTTGCAGGACATTAGAAAAAGTCCTGCAAGCATCATCTTTGGGGCTGTTTAGGAGCTGTGTATACACTGCTCCCAGACCGCCCCTGCCCATTGGAATGAAAGGGCAGTGCTTCTGAAGCTATAACAGCGGTAAAGCGCCTCTAAAATGAGCTGCGCTTTACCGCTAACTGTGAAAGCAGCCTTACTAAACCCAAAAATCAGTGCAGCGCAAATGGGTAAAATTGAAAAGAATTCATACAGTATTAACAGTGTCACTCAATATACAGTGCAAATAAACAGGACACACTAATTGGACCCCACTTGGCTGGGCTAGTGGTCCTCACACACACGTCAAAGCTCAACTTATATTGTCCTATACACAGTGAGAATCTTCATGCAATAAATAGTGACAATCCTGTATTATATAAGTGTGAAACCACTCTTTAGTGAAATAGTGACAGTTCATATATCTTCACTGTGCCTCTAGTGCTTCTGGTGACCCACCACCTTTAGTTGCCTGCTCACCTCAGATATCAGAACCCATTACAGAGTCTTTTATGCCTTTGATAAATTCTTCCTGGGGAAGGGGCGGCAGATATTCCTCTTCCTCTCGTCTGTGGGTGTATTAACTGCTTATCCATCCATGTTCCTCGGTCGTCATCAGCGAAACATAAGCGGAAACACCATAGTGCTCTCTATTTTTAATTTATTAAAAAAACAAAATGGATATGTATAAAAAGACCAGTGTATAATAATCAGCTCACCACGCTGACCATGGGCAAGGGCTCATCCCACTATATCTGGTCTCCCACAGTACACAGAACATGGGGAATTTTTGTAAATATAAACTGCTAAATACCTTTTTTTTATCAGCAGTATATACAGTAGCAGTCTTGTGGCATCTATCAGTGTCTGGTTAAAGCTTGTAGGAGGAGTTTTCATTCTCTTCTGACTGTAAGGACTGCAGGACCCCTGACCCTCTGTCTGGACAGTGCTGATTGGCTCTGTGCTAATCACATGCACCCTTCCAATAAAAAAAAACAAAAAACTTTCTAGCAATACACACCAATCTGAGCATGTGCAGAGTGACTCCAAAGGCTCTGTCTTATCAGGAGATATATTGGGGATAGTGGAAGAAGAGGAGTATCAGTAAAGACAGTATCAAACAGCCTTTTTACACAATGCAGAGGATTAACCACTTGGGTTCCACAGTGAGTATAACAAGCATGCTTTACTGCATATAGAGACTGATTTTACCACTGTGAAAGTAACCCTTTCAGTGTCAGAGAACACCTAGTGGGATGTACCACTGTTAGTACAAAAATACTGCGTCTTAGTGTATATACCAGAGCTCAGGAAAATACTCACTTTACACCATGGTTTAGCCCTGAGCATTTGCTTCGTGACATTAACACTCAGAGTCTGACCCCCACATACTCATTACAAGAGTCAAGTTTTGGTCTCTTTATGGAAATTTCTCTCTCTGGGTGCATCGCAATTTACAGTTCTTGAGAATAGGATATCACCTGCAGCCCCAGAAGTAATTAAACACTCATGCACAAAAACATATCAAAATTCTCACCCAGAATTATTTGTCCTGGTTTGGCAATGACGACGTCCTATTTTGAGTTAAGAATTTGCACTATCCAACTGCTAATTAAACCTGTGCCATTTCTTGGCAGAACATTTAACGAGCTGATTTTTCTCCATGGTACCAAAAGTGCAATAAAATGTCCTACTGTTTTACAGATCGGTGATGTTAACTGCCAAGCCGGGAGGGAGCTGTGTGGTCCACTGTGCCTGGTGACATTTATCAAAAGATTGGACTTGTGGAAAGGCCACATCATATGGCCTAATTATCAACATGACTCATAAGAAATATGTGCACTGCCTCATAGCCAGCAGAGGCTGCACTAGAAGATGACAGCTGGTATTTGAAAGTTTGAATCTGATTGGTTGCCATGGGACAATCCAGAAAGTTACTATTTCAGGCTCAATAAATTAGGCCCATGGGCTCTGGGCTATGAGGGCAAGTGTAAAGGTATTCATGGCTATAGGACAGCCAATGGAACATATAACCGCTGCACAACTCTGTAAAAGGAACATGACGTCAAGCAGAACCTCAGGTAAAAAGCAAAATGCACAGAAGAAATACATACATGGGAGATGTTTTATCTCCCAAAGGATTTTGTTCAGCCAGTCCTGAGATTTACACAGCACTTCCAGGATGTGGTGATTTGAACATGGGATTGGACAATGGAAGCAACCGCACCGGGCAGAGGTCTTCTATCTGCTCTCTTCTCCTGTCTAGAGATGAGCCAAACATACCCAGGCATGTGTAAGGTACCCCCCCCCCCTAAAAATTCATACCAGACATATATCTGAGCATGCAGCCTGACTGGCAAGGAAATGGGTAGGGACAGTTTGCTGACCCGCCCCTCATCTGAACCATACCAGGCCACATGCCCTCAACATAGGGGGTACCTTCCCAGAGGCATAGCACCTTGTTATGTTAATGAGGTCAAGGACCTCTACCCCACAACCCTGGCCTAGTGGTTGTGGGTGTCTGCGGGCAGGAGGCCCTTTTTGGAATCTGAAAGCCCCCCTACTCATTCACCAAAAAAAAAAAAAAAGCACATAAACAGTAAAAAAAAATACACTTTTTGAGAAGTCCTTTAACAAAAAAATTAAAAAGCTCAAAAAATGTCCCAAAATGTACATCCATCATCAATTATCTTGTTCAGCGATGCCTATCCATTCATGATGAATGATGCTTGAGGCCCATGGGAAGAAATAAATCCTGCCGAGCGATGGAAACATCAGATCCTGACACTGACAAGTGCTAAATTATATCTCCCGAGGCCCACTGCTAAAGGTAAACAAAGGGGCAGGGTCTCCTGTGTGACAGCATTGACCAAGTATAGCCATGGCCATATTTGTTCAATGTCATTGTCAAAATATGACCATGTGGTCACAATTGGTCAGTGATGTCACGCTATCCCCGCCCCTTTATTTATATGGTTAGGGGTTCTCGGCTAGTAAACGAATGGGACCAGGTGATGCCACTGGTTGCTAAAGACACTTTAGAAAGTAATTGTCAGCACTGGCCTCTTCCTTTGCAACCATTAACAGATAGGATGCTGTCATATGATAGAAATACCACTACTATATATATATATATATATATATATATATATATATATATATATATATATATATATATATATATATATATATATGATGTTTGGCTCCCAACAAACAGCCTAAATATCCGATGTTTGGACGAATGCCTGAACAACAAAAGTTCGGTCCCAACATTGGACTAATTTCCACTCCTGTCAGTGTGGTGATCCTTGTTAGCCCATGTTCCTGCAGAACAGCCTGAATGACTTAAGGCCCGTACACACGATCAGACTTTTTGACAACAAACATGCAAATTAGTTGTTTCGTGGCAACATCCGACCGTGTGTACGCTCCATCGGACAAACTTTTTCAGTTTTCATCTGACTTTTGTTGGCTGTGCGAACGGACAAACTTTCTGGCAACAAAAGTCCGATGGAGTAAAAGTCTGATTGTGTGTACACAAAACCATCGGACTTTTGTACAAAGTACAAACACGCATGCTCAAAACCAATGCAAAATATCAGACAACAATACAGAAGTTGACCAAAGGTGGCGCTGGAGTATTTGAATGTCCTCTTTTGATGTGTCGTCAGTACGTTGAAACATCACTACGTTCGTGTTTGTTGCCTAAAAAGTCAGATCGTGTGTATGCAATACAAACTTGCGGCCAACGCCCTTTGTACAAAAATCCACAGGAAAGTTTGTACAAAGTCCGATTGTGTGTATGAGGCTTTAGAGTGCTCTCACTCTCACAGTTTGAATTCTGAATTCTAATACACAGGGCAATACATGAGATTGATATCAAGACAGAATTAGCTACACATAATACTTGCAGTTAAAATACATTCAACATATTTATATACCCAACTGCATGAATAGTGTTGTTTTTTGCCTTTGGTTGAATGTAAAACAATGGCATGTAAAAGCAAAGAGAAATCAAGTATTTAAATGCTTAGGGAAGGAGCAAAGGGGAATACTATACAGCGTCACTTAAAGAATATGTCAACCCAAAATGTCATATTCCTGGTATGTGCCTGCTGTACCATGTACTTGTATAAAAAAAATATCCTGTTCTCTTTGTATTGCTTCCTTTGTGTGATCCTGGCAGTCACTCTGATTTCCTCTTTGAAACTGACCACATTAGTAATGAGAGCACAGCATGGTCAGTTCTCTAGCTGTTCTTAGAACTCAGCCTGATCTCCTCCAATGATCAGACTTCTGCTGACACGTCCCTGCATAGCCAATCACTGGGAAGATCAGTGTGCTGCTGCTGGTGCTGTTTCCTTTCTCCCAGGTCTCTAAGCTCCCTATGCAGCTGAGAACAGAGAGTATGTGATCATTTGTAAAAAAGGGGGAAAAGGTATTTATAATGTTTTTTATACATATACACAAATGTTCTGCCTTTCATTTCTATTTTAAATGGAATGGGTTGTTTTACAGGGTGATGGTTCACATATACTTTAAGTCCTCTGGGGGGGCTGACACTACATCCAAGATTGTGGCGTTCAGCCGCAGTCTTTTGGATGTCTTCACAAGGGAGGCTATGTTCACGTTCAACATAATTTTACATCCACGAGTACAGGTGATACCTATGGGGTTAAGGATTTTATTTGTTGTAACACAGAAGGGGCTGTATATGCCCTCGAATGTAACTGTGGGTTACAGTATATTGGGCGCACCAAAAGACCCTAAAAACATGTCCAAAATATCATTAATGTATATGACAAACATAGTGTATCAAAACATTTCCTGTTATACCACAAAAAGACCCCAGTGATTTGAAATTTTGGGGAATCGAACCATACATTAAACACTGGCGGGGAGGCCATAAAGTGAGGATCCTCAGCCAGCTAGAATCGAAATGGATCTTCACATTAGACACTTTTTCACCCCGAGGCTTCAATATCGAATTCGATCTTAATTGTTTCCTTAGTGATTATTACATTTTTTGGAATTTTTGATATATTTTATTAATTTTTAAACATTTGCTTCTCAGTGTGTTTTAGTACCCTATTTTACAGATGCCTGATCCTTACTCTACATACATGCCTCTCAGTAATAATTTTAATATTTTTATGCTATGACTTTTATATTTTTTAATTAGTTATTTTTTTATGCCATGCGTATTTTATCATATACCTATTGATTATATGTCATTGGCTTTATGTATATCAGGACATTTTGCTATATTTACTTTGCATTAATATTAATCCGGTGTTCATCTTACCCTATTGTTGTAATTCTATCTATACCAGCTCTCTTTTTATATCTTTATATTTTTATACATTTCCTCATGTAGCCCGGTAATTTCTTTCCCTATTTTTTAATTTTATCTCTATTATTAATTTGCCTCCATTTGCTTTAGTGCATATACATATCCCAAGCATATTTTTTAAAATAGCAGCATAACCCCACTATTTCGCGCTCAGACATAGAAATGATATACTTTTTTCTATCAGCAGTAGGATATAACCATTTCAATGGCCGCGCTTGTGCTGCCCTTGGAAAGGCTGTGCTGCTTGTATACTAACAACAGGACCCCACCATCCTAATGGCCACACTAGTATATAGGAATGATTTCCTCTACCACCTATAAAATGGCCGCACTTAAATCAGTGAAACGATCTTTCTAAACATGTCCGCTATGATACTTTTACATTGGGCTACAAGAAAATGGCTGCGCATTATACCCTATGAGTGAGACTATTTAAAGACATGTTCAGTGCTTTACCATTATTCCCTGATGAAGTCACGTGACCGTGCCACCACACGTAGGGACGGAAAGGCACCAGAACAGACTCTGGCAAACTAGCTTGCCGCTCGTGGAGTTTTGTCGGTTGTTTGATGTAATAAAAGCAATTGGTTTTGATATACTACACGATCCGGAACCCCCCTTCTTTCCTTCTTATTTCTGATCCCTGCATCCACTGAGAGACAAAGACATCATTTAGATGCATACCATTGGTCCAGGATTATGGTGTAAGGAGGAAGCTTAAAATACATATATATATATATATATATATATACACACATGTGATCAGCTCATTACCGCAAGGTAAGAGGCCATTCTTACTAGTGTGTGGATTTTGCACCTGTTGCACTTTGATGTTTTTTGCACAAGAAGACCACATTGATTGCTGTTTCGCACAAAAATTGCACAAAGCAACTTTATTGCTTATTTTGCACAGTTTATTTGCTTATTTGCACAATTCATTTGAATTTGCAAATTTTTTTTGTTCTCAGAAGGATTGTTTTGTTGAGCACTTGTCTAACAATAGTTTGCATCTTGCACTTTGGTAATAGTCATTTTACAGTATATTGTGAAGATTTTTTATTTTATTCATTTGTACTTATACCACTACACATTGTCCCCTATTTTGACCAGTACGTTTTTTTGTGTTGGAACGGTGCAGCACCACCCCCCACCTTTTTTAATATTTCTGCATACGGGTATGGATTGACCCCTATGCGGTGCCTGCAGCAGTTCTTTACTTATTTTATATACTCACACGGTAGCGCAGGAATATTTGTATCCTTTATGTTCACGTTCAAGTCTTCTGAAGACACCACTGCCTCTGGATGCAGCTTTCCAATAGGTGTCCATTCCCTCTCCCATAATTTGATAAATCCTCTGTGCAATAATGAGCACTTCCACCACATATAAGTTCTCCTAATTCTCTGTGACAGTGGTCATCATTACAAAAAGAGGGATGAATCTCCCTAATCGGAACACAGCAATAAAAAACTTAACAGGGGGTCTTACCCTATCCCAATTTATCTGGGCATGGATTTCTGGGGTGTACACAACACAAACCCTGGTATGTTTAGCTCAAACCTAGACAGAAGGAGAGAAAAGAGAGATGACCTTATCAGCCTCCTGTTCCTTCTATGTTCAATCACATGCTGGGGGGGAATGGAGGTGACCTAGCTTTATTGATTGATATCAGTAGAGGAAAGTCAAGCAAAGTCAAAGTTATTATTATTGTTTTGTGTTTTCTAGTTCTTCTGTCACAAGGAGAGACACCAATCAGGTCACGGATAGCAATAAAAACTTGATCAACCTAAAAAGAAGAGACAATCTCAGCAAGAGGTCCTTGCATATTTTTCTCAGTACTGTTCACGGTCTTATCCTTGATCACCAGTCTCAAGGAAGACCATCTTGGTACTTAAAGCGGAGGTCCGCCCACCCCTGCAAAAATTAAGAGCCAGCAACTGCACATACTGCAGCTGTTGACTTTTAATAATCGGACACTTACCTGTCCTGGAGTCCAGCGATGTCGACACCGCAACTGATGTTTCCATCTTTATTGCAAGTGAGGGAACCCGGCAGTGTAGCCTTATGGCTTTACACCGGGAACCCTACAGTGCATGCGTGAGGCTCCGCTCCTCTTTCCTACTGGCCCGGCGGCCAGGGAAGGAGGAGGGAGGAGGAGGGAGCCTGAGCGGTGATGCAAATATCCGCTGCTGAGGCTCCCGGAAGTGGGTGGAACTCCACTTTAAGCAAAACACAATACCACGCCAGGTTGGTCCACTCTTGTCTGCACAAACATTGGGTGCAGGTAGACACAGACCTCTTAATTGAAGAGTCCTATGACTACCTACTGTATTTTGCCTTATGGATAACTACCAATAAAAATCAACTTCTAAAAATGTGGCCCCCATGCTGCAGCTCAGTTTCAGGGTCTTGGCAATCTTCTTATAGCCTAGGCCATCTTTATGTAGAGCAACAATTCTTTTTTTCAGATCCTCAGAGAGTTCTTTGCCATGAGGTGCCATGTTGAACTTCCAGTGACAAGTATAAGAGAGTGAGAGCGATAACACCACATTAAACACACCTGCTCCCCATTCACACCTGAGACCTTGTAACATTAACAAGTCACATGACACTGGGAGGGAAAATGGCTAATTGGGCCCAATTTGGACATTTTCACTTAGGGGTGTACTCACTTTTGTTGCCAGCGGTTTAGACATTAATGGCTGTGTGTTGAGTTATTTTGAGGGGACTGCAAATTTACACTGTTATACAAGCTGTACACTCATTACTTTATATTGTAGCAAAGTGTAATTTCTTCAGTGTTGTCACATGAAAAGATATAAATAAAATATTTACAAAAATGTGAGGGGTGTACTCACTTTTGTGAGATACTCTATATATTAATACACTGCCTGCACTTTATATATAGTCTACACTACACTGACTACACTGTATATTATACTAAACTGCCTGCACGCCACTAACTAACCTGCCTCTAGCTAACTTTCTCTCAATCTCCTCTACGTTATCATAACACTATATACGGCTACTGTGTAAGCAGCCTTATATAGTGTGGGGCGTGGACTTAGCCCCCTGAGCCATGATTGGCCAAAGGCACCCTGCCTTTAGCCAATTATGGCTCTCGCAGCAGAGCGCGCTGTGATTGGCCAAAGCATGCAGGTCAGGTGCATACTTTGGCCAATCATCAGACATCAATGCACTGCGATCTTGCAGTGCATTATGGGGTGTTCCGCGGCGATCGAACTTGCCACAAATACTCCATAATGATGAACGGGCGAACGCCTGATGTTCGAGTCGAACTTACATTCGACTCGAACATCGGGCCCATCGCTACTGGACAACAGAGACTAGATAAAGCTGAAGTACTGCTGGTAGTGGGAGGGGTTATCCAGGGCTGGGTCAAGCTTTGCTCTTTGTCAGTAATCAATCACCTGTAGGTGGAGCATAACCCAATGGTCTAGGAACTAACTCTCTTGTGTCCTACGATAAACCACAAGAAAGGAATTTTACAAGTAAGTTTTAAAAATCCTTTTTTAGTCTCTCCTTTTTTTTTCTGGCCATCTTGTCGTAGATTTCCATTTTTTCTATGCCGATATACCTTCTGTTAACCAGTTTAATCAACACAATTTTTTGCCCTGGATACAGTAGAGAAGGGTTAAAACTCCTATCAGTTTATTTTTTGCTGCCTGTGCCATGTTGGGACAGTTTTTCTTTACTTCCTGCCCCAAAGACGCAACAGGAAATGAGAAATATTTTCAAAATGAGGTGAATGCCTAGACTAAAATGTAATTATTTGGCCTCCAATACAATCCAATCTAATACAGCTCACCATCCAAATAACACCATCCCTACAGTAAAGTATGGAGGTGGTAATATCCTGTTATGGGGGTGTTTCTCTGTAGCAGGATAGAAGGAAAAATGGATGGGGCAAATACTGTCAAATTTTTGAGGAAAATCTACTGCCCTCTACCAGAAAGTTGTCAATGGGAAGAAGGTTTACCTTCCAACCTGACAATGTCCCAAAGCACACAGCAAAAATGAACACATAGTGGTTGAAGGAGGAAAAAGGTGAATGTCCATGCATGGCCCAGTCAGAGCCCAGACTTAAACACCATTAAAAATCTGTGGAATGACTACAGTCCACACACGGTCACCATCAAATTTAACTGAACTTGAGCAGTTCTGCAAAGAAGAGTGGGCAAATATTGCAAAGTCTAGATGTGAAAAGTTAGTAGAGACATATCCCAACAGACTAAAGGCTGCACGTGGTCCAACAAAATACTGACATGGGGGGGGGATCCTTTTTCCAACTCAGTGATTCTGTTTTTGATTTATTTATTTTAACATATAGGTGTTATATCATGTGGGTGTTATATCTTTCACTTGAATGTTATAAGCTGCACTGAGTAAATACAACTGGATAAAACAAAAACTGCGCCTGTCTTAATTTCAGCAAAAAATTTGATTATTTCAAAGGTGGTAATTCTTTTCTATATCCACTGTACATACACTTTAAGACTCTCTCCATATTGCTACCTGATCCCACAGAAGAAGACATGTTCAGCAATATAAATAACCATTTTTCTTTTGTGATACCCCTACTCTATGATGCACCACCCACAAGAAAGGAGTGTACTACCAATGGTACATGACCTATGCTTTGTGAGGTACAAGTCTATAACTGTATTACAGTGCTTGGAAGCAGGTGACCTTCATCGTTCCTCTACAGATGAGCAGATATTAAAGACTCGGCATGCATAAACATACACTGCACTAAGTATAGCGTACCCGAGTCTATAAATATAGGTGCTAGCTATAATGCAGATACATGCATATGGATATATATTACTCTGTAGAGATTTCGCTCTCTCTCTTTGTGAATTTGCATTTCTTGCATATTAATCCAGCGCCATTTACATAAATATGTAAATGAACACCTAGGTGTACCTAGTATTTATGGGGTTAATCTGCAAGGTGCAGGTAATGTGTTTATAGCAGACAGATAACCTATTTTAGAGTCCTTTAAAAAAACATATGTTATCACCTACAAGCATTCATAAGAATCTTAAAGGAAACCGGTACAGTATGGAGCCTGCTAGTTCTCCAGTCATTGTGTTAAATACAGTGGTGTGAAAAAGTGTTTGCCCCCTTCCTCATTTCCTGTTCCTTTGCATGTTTGTCACACTTAAGTGTTTCGGAACATCAAACCAATTTAAACAATAGTCAAGGACAACACAAGTAAACACAAAATGCAATTTGTAAATGAAGGTGTTTATTATTAAAGGTGAAAAAAAATCCAAACCATCATGGCCCTGTGTGAAAAAGTGATTGCCCCCTAAACCTAATAACTGGTTGGGCCACCCTTAGCAGCAACAACTGCAACCAATGCGTTTGCGATAACGTGCAATGAGGCTTTTACAGCGTCCTGGAGGAATTTTGGCCCACTCATCTTTGCAGAATTGTCCTAATTCAGTTACATTAGAGGGTTTTCGAGCATGAACGGCCTTTTTAAGGTCATACCACAACATCTCAATAGGATTCAGGTCAGGACTTTGGCTAGGCCACTCCAAAGTCTTCATTTTGTTTTTCTTCAGCCATTCGGTGGTGGACTTGCTGGTGTGTTTAGGATCATTGTCCTGCTGCAGAACCCAAGTTCGTTTCAGCTTGAGTACACGAACAGATGGTCGTACATTCTCCTTCAGGATCTCTTGGTAGACAGCAGAATTCATAGTTCCTTTTATCACGGCAAGTCTTCCAGGTCCTGAAGCAGCAAAACAGCCCCAGACCATCACACTACCACCACCATATTTTACTGTTGGTATAATGTTCTTTTTCTGAAATGCAGTGTTCCTTCTACGCCAGATATACTTGGACACACACCTTCCAAAGAGTTCCACTTTTGTCTCATCGGTCCACAGAATGTTGTCCCAAAAGTCTTGGGGATCATCAAGATGTGTTGTGGAGAAATTGAGACGAGCTTTGATGTTCTTTTTGCTCAGCAGTGGTTTTCTCCTTGGAACTCTGCCATGCAGGCCATTTTTGCCCAGTCTTTTCCTGATGGTGGAGGCATGAACGCTGACCTTAACTGAGGCAAGTGAGGCCTGCGGTTCCTTGGACGTTGTTGTGGGGTCTTTTGTGACCTCTTGGATGAGTCGTCGCTGCGCTCTTGGGGTAATTTTGGGCGGCCGGCCACTCCTGGGAAGGTTCACCACTGTTCCATGTCTTCGCCATTTGTGGATAATGGCTCTCACTGTGGTTCGCTGGATTCCCAAAGCTTTGGAAATGGCTTTATAACCTTTCCAGACTGATAGATCTCAATTACTTTCTTTCTCAATTGTTCCTGAATTTCTTTGGGTCTCGGCATGATGTGTAGCTTTTAAGGATCTTCTGGTGGACCTTACTGTGTCAAGCAGCTCCTATTTAAGTGATGCCTTGATTGTGAACAGGTGTGGCAATAATCAGGCCTGGGTGTGGCTAGAGAAATTGAACTCAGGTGTGGACAACCACAGTTATAGTATGTTTTAACAAGGGGGCAATCACTTTTTCACACAGGGCCATGATGGTTTGGATTTTTTTTCACCTTTAATAATAAACACCTTCATTTACAAATTGCATTTTGTGTTTACTTGTGTTGTCCTTGACTATTGTTTAAATTGGTTTGATGTTCCGAAACACTTAAGTGTGACAAACATGCAAAGGAACAGGAAATGAGGAAGGGGGCAAACACTTTTTCACACCACTGTAGCTTTGGTACATTCTATGCCACTGACTTGGAAATACCAGGAGTTCTAACTTCACTTTAACTTTCCTGACCTGCTTGTTTATTATGGGTCAGTGACTCAGAAGTATTGAAACCAGTGGATCAGCATGACAGCCAGGCAACTACATTTTCTAAAGGAAAACATGTTTATTTAAAGGGTAAGTCCACTTTTGTGGGAAAAATATAGCAAATTAAAAAAAATAATATATCATATACAATTGCTACGAAAGTCATGCTGTAATTTAATGTTATTTGTAGCACTGCCCCCATAGGGATTGCTGTGTGTACATTTCCCTGGGCCTCCCCCTGATTATCTTGCTGCCAGTTATTAGGTATTTTCACCCGACCAACCGTACTCTCATCCATTTGTTATCCAATAATCAATCCAGGATGTTGTTTTTTTTTTGGTATTTGTTGTTGGAACTTGGATGGGAGAAGGGAATAGTGGGATACTCCAACTGGAACTATTTACAGATGAGGACAACTCTCACTTGGCCTCACCAAGTTGACTGTGGTAGCAGACTCTCTGCTATACCATACTGCACTTGGAAGAAATAAGTTCTTTGCTTGCTCTGGCAGCAGACTTGATGAAACTGTTTTATCTTCAAGACACTCACTAGCATCCCTTTGGCTAACACCCATCCACTGACACTGAAGGGATGGCCCTCACTAGATAGGTCCCTGATGCAGATTTGTACTCACAGTGGGCAGAAACGGATCCTCCCTGCAGTGGCGTCTCCAGCTTTCATATTTAGGGGGGACACATGGGGGGACAGGGACAAAAGTAGGGGGGCAACTATAAAAATGCAATTATTTATATATATATATATATATATATATATATATATCCTGGGGCCCTTTACTATGATCCCACAACAGGTCCTTTCACATGTTCTGCAGTGAGCTCCCTTCCTACTGTATTGGGGGCCCCCAGGGTGGCAGAAGAGATATGTCACCAGCATACCAAGAAAATATAAGGGTCCAAAGCAGTGGAAAAACTATCAGGGTTGCAAAGGTTGTCTTGCCACCGGGCCTTGGTGTTCTGCCACTGTGGTGTTCCCCAGCCTCCTCTTGCTGTCCTGCCCCTGCTATTGACAGCGCTGGTCTGGCATCTGTCTCCTTGGCAGCGGCAGCAGTGTATTAGGACCTAGTGCTGGTGACATTATGGGTGCATGCAGGGGAAGGCTGGCACTATTTGTTGTAGAGAGCCGAGCCCCCAGCTGGTCACCTAGCAGCAGTAATGCTGTATAACCTTCTCTGTTGACATGCTGATCAGGATGTGATCCAGGTGATGCTCCCAGTCAGATCTAATAAACACAGTATTTATTAGCATCAAGAGTACAACCACATCAACCGTTTGTTCAGCAGCCATGTGGGTTCTATGCCTGTAAGGTGTGGGCTTCGATCAATAAAATCACTATGATATTTAACACTAGGATTGAACTAGGAGCATCACCTGGATTGCATCACGATCAGCATGTCAGAGAAGGCTGCACTGCTGCTAAGAAACCTGCAGAGAGGTCAACTGTCTACTCTACAACCATTAGAGATGGGCTCGGGTGTGTTTGAAATCCCACATGCCCAATCCCGCCAGGAAGCCGACACTGCACACGGCTAATCACAGGCAGTGAGACATTCCTGATCTGTGCAGCTGCGGACCAGGAAATGTCTCACTGCCTGTAAATAGCGCTGTGCAGTGTGGGCTTCCTGGCGGGCTCGGGCATGTGGAATTTTGAACATGCCCAGCTAATCTCTAACAACAAATTGCGCTGGCCCTCCTGTACATCAGCCCCATAAAGTAACCTGCACTGGGTTCCAATGTGCCACCGCTGCCATGGAGACAGAGACCAGCACTGTGAATAGCCGGGACAGGACAGCAATCCTGGTAGTTCCACCACTGGTCCACACTGGGAGGATTACCCCATCCACCTATAATGTGTAGATGGGAGAATTGGATAATTTCTTTTTTTTTTCATTCAACCTACTAGTTAAATGAAAAAAGTGATCAATGTATGGGCTGCCTAAGTGCTAAGACCAGCCATAGGCAGTGTAAATCTCAGCTGGTTCAGCAGGAACTGGCTGAGATTTTAACCATTAATGAGCACGCTGAATGTACCAAGTTGATCGATCAAATTGGGTACAACCAGCCTGCCAGATACTCTTATGATTATCACTAGTGGTTGCTATAGCCACTAGTGATGATAATCACTGTTTGTTGGGAGAATACAATTGCTGGGCAGGAACGATATTCCCCTGTCACCACTGTCTGTGTTGATGGGGGAATCATGCAAGTTTCTTTCCTGCAATCTGTGGATGCAGGAAAGAAATTTGCACCGTCTATTACCTGCCTAACTGAAAGTGAAAGTAAATTGTGAAGGTCTTGAAAGAACAGGCGAGGGGGAGGGACAGATGGGGGAGAGAAGGGATGGAGATAATGCAGTTCAGTGATTACAGGTTACTGCAGTGCACACACTTACCCACGAGTCCAGGCTAGAAGCTCAGGCATCATTGACACACAGCCAGGAATGCTGCTGATTTTCATATTTCCCGCCCACACATCCCCTCTCTTTAGATACAGCTTCACACCGGGGATAGTGTGGGCGGGACTGGAAGACTCAGGAGGAACAGGGGCGGGGGAGGAAGAGGAGCTGCATTCATCTCTGCTCTAACGTACATGAGGAGAGTGAGGGGGTGAGGGGGTGGCTGGACTCGCTGGGCTGTGAAAGAGTGTCATAGACTGACACTCAGATCCGCTTGCAGTCACCACTCTTGGAATTTACAGGCTGGTTCTCCTGTCCTAAGGACGGGAGAAATCAGTCTGTTTTTTCAGTAACTGAGAGTCCTGGTGGAGTCCTTCCTGCAACTCCCTGCCAATGAGGATGCAGGGGAAGGAGCAGATCGGGCAGCTGTGGTTGTGTGAGCGCTCGCATTATGCAGTGTCAGCGAGCAGAGGGAGGGGGGAGGAATCACCCGCAGGAGCTGACTGGGGATACTCTCCCTCTCCATAGAGACTGTGTTACTCCAGCAGTGGCCTTAGAAGGATGTGGCGCATCTGCTACGAATGCAAACAAAAAGACATTGCCTTTTTGGGGGGGGCACATGGTGGGGCACAGCATAATGTTGGGGGGGCCAGGGCCCCCTCTGGCCCCCCCCCTAGGGTCGCCATTGCCTCCCTGGTGTGTCTCCCTCCAGTCGGGATGAATTAGAGCAGAGACTGCAAGCCAGACTTTCTCGTTCACATCAGTGCCTGACCTCACAAATGCTCTTCTAGAAGTCAAACATTCCCATGGACACACTCCTAAACTTTGTGGACAGTCTTCCCAGAAGAGTTAAAGCTGTTATAGCCAACTCAGTATTGAACCCTATGGACTAAGACTGGGATGCCATTAAAGTTCATGTGCGTGTAAAGGCAGGTGTCCCAAACTTTTGGTATTTTTACCAAATGAGAGCTGTCTAAAAGCAGATTTTGCTGGGAATCTCTTTAACTCCCTGTTGTGTCTCTGGGACATGATGTAAAGGGAAATCTTACCAGTCAAAGGTAAAGGTTCTAATGATTACAGACTATCCAAAACAGAAAAAAAAATTGATGCCAGTGTAAAACATTGAAAGAGAACCCAATTTTAAAAAGCTCTTATATTTATGAAACAGTTGCAGAAAAATTGGTCTGGTAGTATATTCTATTTTTAAACATATATTTATTTTTTTCTAGGCATTGCTTTTATAGATACACGTTTAAAGCATATGTAAAGGTAGAGCCTGGACTCGATGGTTCTCTTGGGTCCCGGTGACTTCTGATGCTGGAACTGACCGCTATCAGTGACAGAGTCCAGCGCTAAGCCCAGGAGCTTCTGAACATTGGATCTGGCTACACTGCGCTCAATAGGAGTGCTTGTAACAAATCAGTGTAAAGGCAATAGGGGGGCTTTATCTAAGCTGGAACACCTGTACATAGAAACCAATTCTATCTTCAGCTTGTTCAGTTGAACTTTAAGTTCAAAGAGAGAAGCTGATTAGTTGCCATTAACAGATGCTCCAAACTCTGGCTGCTCCAGTTTTGATTTATTCCCCTCAATGCTTCCTGATTGTGTTGTCATTGGAAAGGATGTGGCATTATGAGTGATGTCATGGCACTTCCTGTTAGTACAGAGGCCAAGACAGAACTGTGGCAGATCTGTTCTGCATTTCTCTGCAGCAATAGATCACTGGTATAGTGATCTATTGCAGCCTAATTGCAGCAAGCAGTAGATCATTATTAGAAGTGAACTGTTGCTGATTAGTTACCATGCACAGATGCTCCAAATTTTGGCTGCTCCCGTTTCAATTTATTCCCCTCAATGCTTCCTGATTGTGTTGTCATTGGAAAGGATGTGGCATTATGAGTGATGTCATGGCACTTCCTGTTAGTACAGAGGCCGAGACAGAACTGTGGCAGATTTGTTCTGCACTGCTCTGCAGCAATAGATCACTGGTATAGTGATCTATTGCAGGCTAATTGCAGCAAGCAGTAGATCATTATTAGAAGTGAACTGTTGCTGTACAGCCACCCCATGAAAAAAAAAAAAAAAATTAAAATATATATATATATATATATATATATACACACAGTGCTTTTTTTTCTCAGCAAATAGGTACAGGAACTCAACACCCCAATACACACACACACACACCCTCCAAACTGCATTAAATAGTGGGTGTGGTCACATTTTACATCAAACAGTGGAAGGGTCTTAAAGGGGCATTAAATACCAGGGGTGCATTACGTACAGATCGCAGAGTTCAGGGGAGTTCGGGCTGTGCTATGTGCAGAGTTCAGGGATGCGCGACACACAGGGTGCAGAGTTCAGCCTTCTTCCACAGCTGCTTACCTCTGCATCCCCAATCCATATCTAGCAATCCATATCTAGCACTACCATATAGCACTACCCCCGTAGGAGTTGCTGGTGTCAGGGTTCCCCAGCCAATCACACAGCATTTCCTTCTTGCATTAAAACCAGGGACAACTTCCTCCTTCTTTACAGATTCCTCTTCTTCCTTCCACCTGCACAAACTTGGTCCCCTTGTACAGTTTCTACAGAATACATTTCCTGTAGGCTGCTACATATATATCTTCCAGAATGTTCTCCAACATTCTAGAAACAGGAGGGGGCACCAAAGAGCTGCCAGTATGCGCCATCCAGTCCTAACCTCTAATAACCCTGACCCAGATTCCATGCTTCACGTTTATCCCTGGGTCAAATACATTTCCTGTAGGGTGCTACATATATATTAAACAGAAATAAAAACATTCCCTCCCAAAACTCATTTCCAGGTTGCAACAATGAAGTCGGATGATTTGGATGACATTTGGGTTCACTGCAAAAGCATCAAATGCTCGGGTGTCATTTATATTTTTAGTGCTCACAAACCTGTAAAACGGTTGACATGTGCTAGTTTGTGCCCTTGTCAACTCGACTTAATATTATCTTAAAGTGATTGTAAAGTCTTGTTTTTTTTTATATAAAAATAACAAACATGTTATACTTACCTACTCTGTTGCAGTGGATTTGTACAGAACAGCCTGGATCCTCCTGTCAGAGAAATAGCCTCAGCAAACGTTACTGGAGCGTTCCCGCACGCATGTGCGGGAGAATGGCGGTTCGGTGCATGCGGAAAAGGTACCTGATACCTTCTCTTCTCGGGTGCCTCTTCTGTTCAGCTTGCTATGGGGGCACCCAAGCCGAGCTGCAGCTTCCTTGTGTCCATTCAGACACAGATCTGCGGTTTGGCCCCGCCCCTTCTATTCTGATTGGCTAACTGACTTTGGTGCCGCTGCTGTGTCTCAGCCAATCAAGAGGGAGAGTCCCGGGTGGCCAAGACACTAGTGGACAACGATGGATCAAGAGGGGGCTCCAGTAAGTATTAGGGGGGCTGAGGGGGGCTGCTGCACACAGAAGGCTTTTTATCTAAATGCATTAAGATAAAAAAACCTTCTGACTTTACAACCACTTCATGCTAAAGTTTTACACAAAGTGTTTTTTTCCCCTGCCTGGGTTGCAATGTAGTGCCCATCCCACTTCTAATCTAATGATCTGAGCAGGGCCGGCCCTACCATGGGTCCCAGCGGGTCCATTGGACCCAGGCAGCACTTTGAGAGGGGCAGCAAATTGAACCACGACCACCTTTCCTTCTTTTCTATTTATCCATCAAATTGACAACCAATATTTTTTTTACAGTAGTTATGTGTGTAAGGATGACAACTGCCCCCCCACCCCCGGGCCGCTCCACCCGCCCCTATACTGCGCTTGCCAGTCTATGTACTACCCCAGCCTGTGTATATACTTCCCCAGCCTGTCCCTATACTGCCCTAGCCTGTCCATATACTACCCTAGCCTGCCCCTATACTACATTAGCCTGTCTATATACTACCCTAGCGTGTCCATCTACTACCCTAGCATGTCTATATACTACCCTAGTGAGCCCACTTACTACCCTAGCCTGCCCCTATACTACCCTAGCCTGTCTATATACTACCCTAGCCTGTCTATATACTACCCTAGCCTGCCCCTTGGAATTGAACATAATGGTATGTCATATAATTTGCATATAGACAAGGTGCTGTTGCATGTAAATCTGACTTCCTGATAAATTACATTTTAGTTTTAATTATCATGATATAAAATAATGGATGTGGGGGCCGTTTGGTGTGCGTGATTTTTTTTTGGGTGGGGGCATTTTATTCTTGGACCCAGGCAGCACAGTGTCTTGGGCCGGCCCTGAATCTGAGAACCCCATTTGTGATGCTGAATTATGCCTAAGCATACCCCATACATGCTTATTGCTTTCTATCACATACAGGAAGCTTGATGTAAACAAATGTCAGCACTAAGACATTTCTCAGAACTAGGAAAAAGTAATTGCGGCCCTGAAACTCTGAATGCAACTGGCAATACAAGAAGATAGGTGACAAATGAAGTTACACAGCAAGTGATGCAAAGTTGCATTGTGATAAGAACATCACAACTGCTATACAACACTGCAAAGCAGGAAGCAGAGTGTGCATATGTAATGAACAATGGTGGCTGTCCCCTGTGCATCTATATTTATAAATTATACATAGAAATAGGGTTAGTTAAACATTTGCACATGTTGATAATAATATTTATAGTAAATTCTTTTTTCCTAAAATCCAACTCAACACCTACCTATGTTTGGCCCCTTCCCCTAAATTGAAGTACTGTCGACCCTTTAAAAGAAAACTTTATATAGAGTAAGTTTGCTGCCATATGACATAAAGTACTCCTTAGGAGACCTGGAAGTTATACTGCTTAAACCCAATCAGCTATTTTTCTTTGTTCTTCTTTTAAAGAGGTCTGGATAAATAGATACTGATTTGCACACACTTGCTCCTCTTTCTTTGTATGTTTCTGAAATAAATAAACTTTTACCCTTAAAAAAAAAAGGAAAAAAACTCTTTATACCTGCCTGCAGCATTGTCCTGTGAGTCCAAGGATGCTCTTGATGCCCATGGTTTCACAGTTAGTGGGTTAAAGAAGAAGTAGGGCTCTTTTGGCTATACTTCTCCTGAGGATCACAGGAGTGCACTTAGTTCTCTTCTGTGACCCATATTCAGCTTGCTAAAGTCCGCTCACAGCTAACATTACTCATCCGGTCCAGGATCTGGATGAATCACGATTTTAATATTGGGATCCACCCAAATGCCTTACTGGCACATGGCTCAGCCTTTCAGTACACAGCTGAGATCCTGAGCCAGTCGCTCTCACCCACTGTTCCAGTGAGCACTGGAGGGGCAGAGCAGAGAGCTGGAGACCTACAGTCAGGACTGGACTGATAACATCTGTTAAGAGTGCAGAATGTGGCCTGGGATGAAGTACAAAGGAGATGTGTCCCTAGCAGTGGCGGCCTGCCCATTAGGGGCACATGGGCACCGCCCCCTTATCCATGCGTCCGGCCCCCTAATCTACATGCAGGATGCCGGCGCATAGATTCCGATTGGGGAGGTGTTTTTAATAGGCTCTAATAGGCTTCAAAAAAGGGTAGGCTCTGCATTCTGAGCCCACCCAGTTGTGTGAGAATAGCGAATAAATATTCTCTATTCTCACACTGATCCTCCTCCCGGCCAATCTGGAAGCTGCTCCTGAGACCCGTCACTCGATTGTCTGAAAGAACAGTCAATCCTATTGGACTCCTAGGATGAGGAGGAAGGAGATGCACGGCGGAAGCTATCGTGATGCACAGGAGGAGGAGACGCCCGTGAGGAACATAGATTGGGTAAATTGCAGGGCTGGATGACCGTCCGAGCAGGACCGGGGGGGGTGGTTGTTTGCACCCCCCAAAAAAAAAACAGCCGCCACTGGTCCTTAGGCTTTCTCTCCTTGTCAGGAACCTTTCCCTTACTGCAAGTACTGTCCCTGATAGGCGGGGTACCTGTCCCCCCTGTAGAAACTCGTAAATAGTGTGCCAAGCCTGGGAGCCAAGACCTGAAAATGCTCTGCCTGACCCAAGATGGCTGCTAGGGTCACATGGGGCGACAGCGTCCAATAGGATAGCTTCCCCAGTGACCAAGCAAACCATAGAGTAACCCTGTTCTTCTTGACTTTCTCTCCAACAACAGTGCCGCTGCAAAAGAGTGCCTCCTGCAGTGGAGAAAGTAGACTGCACACTGAACGCTCACTTATCTCTATTATAATTGCAGAGCAACAATATTTGGTAAGAGGCTTTGTGATTTGTGGTGGAGGAAGCAAGTGGAAAAGCACTTACCTGTTTTCCTTGTCCTTTGCATGTTTTGGAAGGTATTTGCATGGACTTCATAACAATATCTGTATACAGTAGCACTAAGAATTTATATATTTATTTTATCTGATTGAATATTCATTAATTGTCGATGGGACATATTTGTATTTATTTATCTGTAATTTTCCATGACATTTTCACCTATTTATGAGGAATCTTTGATATCTATGCACTAGCACTTTATGTATGCTATTATCTATTAGAAGCACACCTACTCACAGCGATATCTTGAGTGCTGAGTAATTTTGATCTTGAGATTGGAGGAGCTCTAAGGCCCCTTTCACACCTACTCACAGCGATATCTTGAGTGCTGAGTAATTTTGATCTTGAGATTGGAGGAGCTCTAAAAAGATCAGAGACTTTTTTTACCGTCCTGCTAGCGCACCGCTCCAGTGTGCTTTCACACTGGAGTGAATGGGGCCGGTTTTTTCAGGCGGTGTACAGGCGCTATTTTTAGCGCAGTACCGCCCCAGTGTGAAAGGGGCCTAAATCAGAGCTATGTCTTGCTCATTGCAGTATTAGCATATCAGTAATTATATATTTTAGGCTCACCATATACATTTACATTTACCTTAAGGTGAATCTTGCAAAACTGAACAACAGAATTTAGAGCAATCCCCTGCCGCCATGGGTGTGCGCAGCCTATTGCATTAGGGTGTGCATCCAAAGCTCAGAAACACACATGCCTTTCTCTACAGCCTCAGCTGCACTGGGCAGTGAATAAATGGGATGTGCTCTGTGCCGAGCGTCTTCTTGAGCGGCTTCTTGTTCATTCACAAACTTGTGCATTCACAAACAGTTATGAATGTACACAGTGAGCGAGTGTGTTCACGTGGTTCATTTAGAAAAGGAAGGCATTGGTAAATTACACATTTACTAGCCCCTTCCCCCCGCTCTCCATCCTGAAACATACCCTGCAGCAGGGAGGAGAGAAGAGGAGGGAAGCCAGCAGCACTGCGGGTGGGGGGGCAACAAGTTGGGGAAGCCCAGGCAGTAGGGAGAATCGGCACCACACATAGTGATTAGGGTGTGCCCAGGCACATCTAGCACACCCCCTGCGAACACCTGTGCCTGGTGCTGTTGTATTCTGACAGCCATTGCTCTGACGCCCATCTGAATATTCTGAAAGCAGAGGTGGCTCTCTAATTAGGCAAATTAGGCAGTCGCCTAAGGCTTTTCTCTCCTAGGGGCCTCGTGGCCGCCTAATTTGCCTACTGTGTGTGGGAGTGAATGTCCCCTGGTCAGTGCCCTCAGAGCCTTTAATGCAGGGAAAAAGCCTGCAGTGCGCACAACCAGTTTTGCCCAGCCACTTGAGCACTGCCCGATTAGACCAGGATTACTGGGTGGCTAAATGTATTCCCTTCCTCCGGCTCCTCCCCTTCTGCCATGCTCTGAGGATCTGCCATGTGCAGACAGAGCTCAGATAATGCCCACAGCGGCTGAGCAGCTCCTGATCTAATCCGTAATAAGGGACCTACCAGAGCTGGCGCCTGCCGATCACCGAGCCTCAAGGTACTACACATGACACTCCTGCTGGACACTAACAGCTTCCCTTGTCGACCCCCCGAAAATCACCGCTGCTAGCCACCTGTGACCTCACTCACACACAGAACACTGATGATATGTATGCCACTGATCTCCTGTCATCATAATTATCCTCCTCATCATCCCCTGTTCCTGGCATCCCACCACCCTATCTCCTGTCATCATACTTTTTATCATCCCCCTGTACCCCACTGCCAGCTTCCTACCACCCCACCCCCTGTCATCTTCATCCCCCCTGCCACCTTCCTACCACCCACCCCCCGTCATCATCATCCCCCTCCTCATCACAATCCCCCTGTCCCTGGTATCCTACCACCCCACTCCTATGTCATCTTCAACCCCCCTGTACACCACCTCTAGCATCCTATCACCCTGCCTCCTGTCATCAACATCCCCATGTACCCCACCTCTAACTCTACCCCCATTATCATCACCCTTATCTTGATCCCCACTGCCAGCTTCCTACCACCCCACCCCCTGTCATCTTCATCCCCCTGCCAGCTTCCTACCACCCAACCCGTCATAATCCCCCTCCTCATCACAATCCCCCCTGTCCCTGGTATCCTACCACCCCACCCCACGTTATCTTCATTCCCTGTACCCCACCTCTGACATCCTATCACCCCACCCCCCTGTCATCTTCACCCCCCTGTACCCCACCTCTAACCCCCTGTACCCCACTGCCAGCCTCCTACCACCCGACCCCCTGTCATCTTCATCCCCCTGCACCCCTCTGCCAGCTTCCTACTACTCCACCCCTGTCATCATCACCCCCACTGTACTCCACTGCCAGATTCCTACCGCACCCCACCCCCTGATATCATCATCCCCCTCCTCATCACAACCCCCCTGTTCCTGGTATCCTATCACCCCACTCCCTGTCATCTTCAACCTCCCCCAGTACCCCTCTGCTAGCTTTCTTCCACCCCATCCCCTGTACCCCTCTGCCAGCTTCCTACAACCGCACCTACTATAATCATCATCATCCCCATAACCCACCTCTGACACCCTACCACCCGGCCATCAACATCCCCATCATCCCCCTGTACCCCACCTCTAGCATCCAAACATCCTATCCCCACCATCCTTATCTTCATCCCCCCTGTTCCCCACTGCCAGCTTTCTACCACCCCATCCACTGTCATAACCATCCCCCTCTGCTGACATCCTACCACCCCACCCCCTGTCCCCACCCCCTGTCATCATCATCATCATCCCCCTGCACCCCACCTCTGGCATCCTACCTCCTGTCATTATCATCCACATCCCTCCTGTACCCCATCTCTGGCATCCTATCACCCTACCCCCTATCATTATAGGGGAGATATGATCTCAGCCTCTCACCCCAATGCTGCCACCATCACCCTAAATTGCATCCTGTCATCCAACCAACTGTACCCCAACAGTTGCATCACACACCACAATACTGCTCTGAGAGGTAATGATGTGCTGTAACCCCTAGCAAACAACCAGTGACCGGTAATAATGTGCAGTAACCTCTAGCAACCAATCAGTGAGTGATAATGATAAGCATTTACCTCTAGAAACCAACCAGTGAACTGTAATACTGCACAGTAACCTCTAGCAACCAATCAGTCGGCGGTAATGGTGTGCAGTAACTTCTTGCAACCAATGGGTAAGCAGTAATGATGTGCAGTATCCTCTAGCAACCAGTGAGCAGTAACGATGTGCAGTAACCTCTAGCAACCAATGGGTAAGTGGTAATGATGCGCAGTAACCTCTACCAACCAGTGAGTGGTAATGATGTGCAGTAACTTCTAGCAACCAATCAGTGAGCCTAAAGCAACCAGTGAGTGTGAACCAGATCTTTATGTTTACATTATTAAAGTGTTTATTTTTATTTTTAGATAATTCAATGTGCGTGCTTGTTTTTTGGGATGTTGGGCTGGAGAGTAAAATTGCTGGAGTGGGGGCGGGTTCCAGGAACATTTTTGCCCAGGGTCCAATCAATAATAAAGATGGACCTGGGTGTCCCCAGGCTGGCTGGCGGGGTGAGCGAGCCGGCACACACTGGAGTAAAGCCATGGAGGTTCCAGCCAGCTGTATCATGTCTACAGCCTCTGACCATCTCTTGTATCATGTCAGAAGTCTCTGACCATCTCTTGTATCATGTCTGCAGTCTCTGACCATCTCTTGTATCATGTCTGCAGTCTCTGACCATCTCTTGTATTATGTCTGCGGTCTCTGACCATCCCCTATACCATGTCTGCAGTAATTTATATTTCCGTTATGGGAGTGAGTGGGGCCTCGTGTCTAAGGTTTGCCTAAGGCCTCACAAAGCCTAGAGCCGCCTCTGTCTGAAAGAATGCAGCTACTGTTCAACTGACAGTTTTCCACCAAACTCCTTCATAGAGCTGACTGCTGTTTATGCACTGTCCATTGATTTCTCAAACAGGTATTAAATCCAAAAACAAACATTTATTATATTGCCGTTTTTTTAGGCTTTCTTTCTTTTATTTGCACCTGGTGATCCTACCAGTATGTCTGTTTTTTTTTTCAACAGAACAAGCTATCCTGAAGATGTAGCAGCTAGTCAGCTTTTATTCATTTTTGTGTAACCTTTATCCCTAAATTTTAAGTGTATCTAAATCTGCTAGTACATCTATCACTCCCCCACCCCCCCCCCTACAATTTGTCCAAATGTGCCCCCTGTGCACCTTCATCCAGAGTGTAGGCATTCTGCTGTGTAGGCCCCTTTCACACGGGGCGGATCCGTATTGATCAGCCCCCCCCCCCCAGCTGATCCCCGCTGAGCCGGCTGACAGGGCGGTCCCTGCACACTGCAGGGACCGCCCTGTCAGTTCTCCGCTCTCCTCTATGGGGGATCGGATGAACACGGACTGTCTGCAGACAGATGAAAAAATAGGGTTTTCCTCCGTCTGCAGAATCGGACAATAGCGGAGGCGGACCTTGCTTCTACAATAGAGTGTAGGCATTCTAATACAGGAGGTGGGTTACTGGCCAGATCGCCAGGTGAAAATAGATGCAGCCACCACATCTACTGATTGGTAAACTGCAATATATAACATTTTTGGGTTTGGGTTTAATAGCACTTTGTTATGTTATGATACAGGTTTGTGAATATATTGCATATTTTTTTATATGTTACAAAAGCAAGTGAAAGTTGTAGTTATACAAAATCCCATAATATGAGATTTAATCTGGATTGACATCTCAAAATAACACAAAAAATGACAATATTAATTCTAACAAAGCAAATATCATGAAAGCAGCTTTGTAAAAACCAGTAGAAATGTGGGTTGTGCAGGTCCGGTCTGTCATTTGTATTCCATACCTTCTGCCTTGCTACATTGGATCAATTACTATTATTCGGGGGGTAGAAGCACAAATTTTGCATGAAAAAACAAAAAACAAAAAAAACAACTGTAAACCTAAGTCAAAAAAAGAATACATTCATAGGTGTACAAACACAAATGCTGGGGAAAAAAACACAATTAATGAATGCACTGAGCTATTCTATTTCTTCCAGAATTATTATGTAACATTTTAGTGTCATTACTAAAATATGCATTGCTTCAGGGACGTGCATTGCAAAGTGCTAATTGTAAATTACAGGTGCAAGAAGTGGTCCTGGGGATCCACCTGCCTACTAATAGTCCTGGATTTCCCAGAATTCACCTGGCTACCAGAAGCCATCAAGGTGTAGCTTCATATAGAAATACAAGAGATTCATTGAGGAGATTTTTTTGAAGAAAGTGTGGAGAATAATGGACATGGTCTGATATGTTCCAGGATTTAAAGCTGAACTCCAGGCAGATATAAAAGACAAATAAATGCATCTTATATATTTTTCAATACCTTTTTAAATGCACTTTAGCCTCTTATAGTCCTTGTACAAAAAAGCTCTGGCTGGGAAAGAGAGAAGCAGCACAAGAAGCCAATCAGTTGTGCTGTAGTACTCATGTGCTGACAAGGGATATGCTGATAGGAGGAGAGAGCAGAATGACAGAGAGATTTGCTTTTTAGTCTGCTGTCTCTCCTGGCTGGGAAAGGGACAAAACCTGCAAGTCTTACTTAAAGTGGTTGTAAACCTCTAAAATGAAAAATAACTAAAATATATCCCACTATAGTGTGTACAAGCCTCAATCCAATGCACTTAGTTTGGTTCCTCTCTGATCTCTCCTCTCTTTACCATCTGAATAACTTACTTCTGACAGTCTAACTGACACCACAGAATCCCGGGTGGTGGCCCCACCAACCCTCCAGCACACAGTTGGTGATTGAGAGCCTCTGCTTTGCATGTTTCCCTATTACTCTGTGTAGAGGGGGGTTGTCCACTTATGTCTCATGTCTCAAGTTCCACTGATCTCTCCTCTCCAGTCTGTCTCCTCAATCAGTCTCCGCCCCCTGCCTGATGGAGCTTGGAAATAGCATTTAATCTGTGTGTTTTAGAAGGATGTAGAGGGGACATAGCTGCAGATAAACAGGGACCATTTATATAGGAGGATTTGTTTAATCTCTGTGTATCACCGGAGGCCAGTCACTTCACTGGGCATATGTAGGGTTTACAACCACTTTAATTGCAGTAGAGAAAAATCCGGTCTCCTGCCCTACCAGACAGGGTTTTGCTGTGTTACAAAGCTGTACAAATCTCAAAAATGGATGGACATAAATAACAATCCTTTAGCTAGTAAAACAGCTCCCATATAGACAATGTGTTTTTAACTGTCTGCCTAGACTGTCTGCCGGTCCTCTTTCATTTAATTTCCTTATACATCTTTAGAAGTAGGGTCACACCGACACCGATACTAGTATCGGTATGTATTGGTGCCGATACCAAGCATTTGCAAATGCTCTGATGCTTGACCAGATACTTGGACATTCATGGGTGATCGATGCGTGTGGCAGTGAGGGGGGGGGGAGGTTACAAGCCCTGATCTCCCTGTATAGATTTTAATAAAGCAGCTGACAGTCACCTCTCCTTCTCCCCCGCGGCTTTCGGTGCTTTTAACTAGTAACTCCCCCCACCGCCGTACCGATCCCCCCCGACTGTCCATTGTGATTGAGACCTGATTGGCTGAGAGGAGAAGCGACCGTGTATGGCCACCGAGGAGGAGGAGACACAGGGGAAGCCGCCAGGAAGCCGCCGAGGAGAAGGAGACGCAAGGAGGATCTCCGAAGCTGCCCACGACCTAGATGGGGTATGTGCGGGGCTGGTGGGCAGACAGACAAGCGAGCGACGGGGGTGGAGCAGGGTGGCATGACCGACAGAGATTGGGGACTGCTATGAAATTGCTTAAAAACAATTAGCGTTTTGTATTATTAGATGAATAGCTTTGAGCTGTAGTTTAGAGAGACAGAGGCCACTTAATGGTTTTGCTATAGAGCCCCATTAAGTATAGTTATGGCTGTGATGTGTGGTTATGAAATATGGCACACTGTGCCTGGGGCCAGGCCAGAGATCAGATTGTCACTATAATTCATAGTAGCATTGCCTTGGGTTACAGACAGGCCAAGTTACTGCATCAAGACTTGGATGGTGACATAATTTAGGTCTTTATTCACTAACCTCCAATGCTCCTAACGCGGCCCCAGTGTGAAAGGGGTCTTAGGCACAGGTGTTGATGTCACCAAACCAAACCCTCTTCTTGATTTAGGAATGATACTGTGTTTATTTCTTGATACCATGTAACTTTTTATTAAAGTAGATGTAAAACCAATCACTAGGATTTAACAAGATAATGTAACTCCAAAAGATGTCTTTAGTTGTTTTAAATATGCATGGGGGACATGCACATAGTTATATAGTAAGTGAGGTTGAAAAAAGACATCAAGTCCAACCTATGTGTGTGATTATATGTCAGTATTACATTGTATATCCCTGTATGTTGTGGTCGTTCAGGTGCTTATCTAATATTTTTTTTAAATTATCGATGCTCCCCGCTGAAACCACCTCCTGTGGAAGAGAATTACACATCGTTACCGCTTTTACAGTAAAGAACCCTCTATGCAGTTAAACCGCTTCTCTCCTAATTTTAGTGAATGGCCGCGTATCTTTTTAAATTCTATTTCACAGAAAAGTTTTATCCCTCTTGTGGGGTCACCAGTAAGGAATGTGTACATTGAAATCATATCCCCTCTCAAGCGTCTCTTCTCCAGAGAGAATAAGTTCAGTGCTCGTAACCTTTCCTCATAACTAAGGTCCTCCAGTCCCTTTATTATCTTTGTTGCCCTTCTCTGGACTCTCTCCAGTTCCAGCACATCCTTCCTGACGACTGGTGCCCAAAACTGGATGGCATACTCCAGGTGCGGCCGGACCAGAGTCTTGTAGAGCGGGAGAATTATCGTTTTATCTCAGGAGTTAATCCCCTTTTAAATGCATGCCAAAATTGTATTTGCTTTGCTTGCAACAGCTTGGCATTGCATGCCATTGCTGATCCTATCATCTACTAGGACCCCCGGGTCTTTTTCCATCCTAGATTCCCCCAGAGGTTCTCCCACTGAGTAGATTGCATTCATATTTTTGCCACCCAAATGCATTATTATACATTTTTCTACATTAAACCTCATTTGCCATGTAGTTGCCCACCACATTAATTTGTTCAGATCTTCTTGCAAGATTTCCACATCCTGCAGAGAAATTATTGCCCTGCTTAGCTTAGTATCGTGTACAAATACTGAGATTGAGCTGTTTATCCCATCCTCCAGGTTATTTATGAACAAATCAAATAGGATTGGTCCCAGCACAGAACCCTGGGGGATCCCACTTTCCACCCTGGACCATTTAGAGTACTTCCCATTTATCACTACCCTCTGAACTCGCCCCTGTAGCCAGTTTTCAATCCATGTACTCACCCTATGGTCCATGCCGACAGACCTTACTTTGTACAGTAAATGTTTATGGTGAACTGTATCAAATTCCTTTGCAAAATCCAGATACACCACGTCCACTGGCCTTTCTTTATCTAGATGGCAACTCACCTCCTCATAGAAGGTTAATAGATTGGTTTGGCAAAAATGATTCTTCATGAATCCATTCTGATTACTGCTATTGATACCGTTCTCAATACTAAAATCTTGTATATAGTCCCTTACCATCCCCTCCAAGAGCTTGCATACTATTGATGTTAGGCTAACTGGTCTGTAATTCGCAGGGATGTATCTTGGCCCTTTATTAAATATTGGAGCTACATTGGCTTTTCTCCAATCTGCTGGTACCTTTTCAGTCAGTAGACTGTTCATAAAAATTAGGAACAATGGTCTGGCAATTACTTGATTGAGTTCCTTAAGGACTGTCGGGTGCAAGCCATCTGGTTTATACTGAAACTAATTGACCTGTGATTTTTTTCTAAATTGCCCCCTATTTCCACATCCATGATCAGGTCTGTATTGTTCGTAATCAGTAGGTCTAGTAACGCTTTGTTTCTAGTTGTTGCATTTACCATCTGACCCATGAAATTGTCCTGCAAGACATTTAGGAAATGGCAAGCTTTAGATGAATGCATGGTTCCTTCCACCCAGTCTATGTCTGGAATTAAAATCTCCCATTATAATTACACTTCCCATCCTTGCAGGTCCACCTCTGTCTCCTCCCTCTGGTTAGGGGGCCTATAGCATACGCCCAGTTTTACTTTCCCCTTAGCTTCCTCCCTTTGTAGCTCTACCCATAAGGATTCTACCTCCTCCCTTGCTCTATTAGTGATGTCGTCTCTCGCATTTCACTTGCACATCATTTTTGATATACAGGCAAACCCCTCCCCCTTTTTTACCCTCTCTATCCCTGCGATATAAGGAGTACCCTTGAACAGTTGCCAGCCAATCATACATAAGCTGTATGTGGCCGATAGCAAACATTCCTGCGTAATTCCCAGTAGGACTACCAGGGAGCCCACCAGGGGCCACTAGGTAGCCTACAGTCACCTATAGAAGTCAATGGATGTACGTGACTATATGCATTTATATGCATGTACTTGCATAAACATGCATATCCATAAAGGTTTACAACTTTGGACACAAATTTATGTATCCAGAGTTGTACACTCATACATATATGCAGGTTTAAGCAATTAGCCATGTAAAGCATTGATTTTACTATGTAAAGCATTGACTATGATGTATGCAGCACATGTGGATTCCTGACAGGGAAAAACATTGAAATTTACGCTATATGGGAAGACCTGAGCATGAACCTTAATATTGCATGTAGACAGGAAGTGACTGAGATGCAACAAAGAATGAAAGGTATAAACTGTATTTTATGAAAAAACATGGCAATAGTTGTTGATACCCAGTGCTTTCACAGAATAAGGGGTTTATTTACTAAAGACAAATACACTGTGCACTGTGCTCCAGAGCAGAAGAATGAGAAGAAGATCTGCTAACTACTGTTTTTGTTTTTCCTTGCATGTGATTGGGTACACTTTGCAAAGTAAAGCTTTACCTCATTTACTAAGCTTTGGGGCAACTGCACTTTGCAAAGTGCACAGTCTATTTGACTTTAGTAAATTAACCCCTAAATGTCATCCAGTTAGAGTTGGATGTACTTGAAGTACAGATAGATATATACTTGTATTGCAAACCACAAAACGCTGGATATATTACAATCCAGTTAATTTTTTATTGTTTTTTAGCAATTTGTTGCATTTTTGCCAGTAGTACTAAAAAGGCAATGTGCCACATGAAAAATGGGCATCCAGGAGTCAGACATAGTATATTCAACACCGCTTAAATATAAACTGACAGCACTGTGGCATACAAAATAGGTTTAGTTATCTCAACAAAAGCAAGTGTGACTACTACATGTTAGTTAAATGAAGTAGATAATTTGATTAGTTTCTATTTCCCACTGTGGATTTCGCAAACTATAACTGAATCTGGCCTGTTGCTTATACATGCCTCCACAACTGCCTGTCTGAGCAAGGTAGTTCCAGTTCTCAGATTGCATTCCAGTGTGTGGCAAATGCATGCCAATATGTGCATAACTTTGCAGGGTGAGTTTAGAGCTGAAAACTCTGGTCATTTCAATAATAAAAAAAAAAACGCATACTGAGCCAATCAGGTTCTGCTTCATGCACATGTGCTGATAGTAAGTGTGTTGAGCAGAGAGATGACATCAATATTGTGCTGCTGTTGTTTAATGTGAGCAAGCTAGATATGTTAGGTCAGCCATAGACTGTATCTCAGCCAGTTCAGCAGGGACTGGCTGAGTTTCGAACCAACTATAGGCAGGCTGATTGATTGACCAATTAACTTGTGCAGAACCAGCCTGTCGGAATTTAGCAGTGTGTTCTCCAGGCCGGGATGGCTCCCCTGCCAGAAGAACACAATAGCTCCACAGGAGGGAATCAAGCAATTTTCTTTCCTGCATCCCATAGTTGCAGGAAAGAAAATCGCTCCATCTATGGGCAGCTTTAGACCATGTTTTCATCAACAAGTTGAGATTTAGGATCAAGTTGTGCTGTGTGGAGACAGTATAAGGATCACAAGAGTGGCTGCACAGATTTACAAACCCTTTGGCAGGTTAAACATTTCCCTTGTTTGCATTTGAATTTTGTATTCCTTAACTTCCTAGGAGTTCAGCTGTAAAGTGGGAAATTGATCTGACCCTTTTGAAAAAAATATAAAAATATTGAAAGGTAGGCTCAAAAAAATAACCAATCTTTCAACAGTTGGTTCCTGTCGTACAGTTCCATATGAACATTGACAAATAAAACATTGAAACCATGGGCCCTAACTATGTATGATGTTTGTGTGATTGCCTAAAAATATCCATACTATAACCCTGTTAAGACAATAAAATAAAGGGCATTTTTATAAATATACTTGAAAATACTCATATCCTCTTGCCTCAACCCTATAATGCTTGACCACTGGTGTAGAACATTGAACATCTGGGTCCCTTTTTTAGAGATCTATGCCTAGGGCTACTGCTTCTGTTGTAAGCCACCACTGTGTGTGACCATCCATCACCCACTAGAGGAGGCCTAGGAGATGAAATTCACGTTGTTAAACATTTCAAATGACAATTGTACATTTATACGTTGTAACTTGAGACAAGGTAGCAGTATGAGTAGCCAAGCCCAGCATTGATCAGAATTGGGCCTAGACGCATGCAAGGTCCTCAATGTGTATTATCTGTAAGACCGTGTCTCCCATCACCCATTTTATCATTAATTATTATGTTGATCTTTCGTCCTAATTCTAAATACAATAAGTTACAAGTTTATTCAATTAAATAATGTAAAACATATTAAACATTAAAAAATGTAAGCATTTAAGCAGACACATACAGCAAAGGAAGCAGATTATCCTTGAGGATAAAGGATGCAGAGTCCTCCCTGCCGATACCCTGTTCAGTCCCTTTCGTCATTTTTTTTTCTTTTTTTTTTTTTATGATCGTCCCAAGGCGCAAACATAAAATCGGTATCAGAAAAAGTTGGCTGAAAATAGAAATAGTTTTTTTCCTACAAAGAAGAAAAAAAAAGTATCCAAAATATTCCATGTAGTTGTCTGATGAAATCCCAGCGCTGTACAGGATTCAGTTTAGTGTGTTCGCCACCAATCAAACGTAAGAAGCATATTTCCCCAAAGGCCTCCTCTCCCTGGTATGTTGGTGGTGGATCTCCATAGATACAGACAAGATCCTGGCTTTGTAGATCCAATTCCAGACATGGACCCTGCCATCACACACAATGTCTTGTTTTTTTTTTTATCTTCACTTCTGATACATATACAAACAGTTCAGTCTGTTTCACATAGGAGGGACTACCAACCCCGTCATAGCTGAAGACAAAAAGAACAATAAAAAAGAGTCAGGCATTAAATATATAATGGTAACAGAATATATATATATTTTTTTTTTTATTTATTTAAATTCCTTAAAAATAATTGGAAAATTGTGAACATTAATATAATCTTCAGTACTTTGTATAAAACAGATGGCTGTGTTGTATATCATTTCAGTCTTTCATTTTTTTTTAAAACTAACTATCATAATTCTGGCAGTGAATATTTGTATTACTGTCTGTAACATCACTAGGAAGATTTTCCAATATTTCCTGTCCATGTGTCACCAAAACAAAAAAATTACAGCTTGGGGAATGGGCAGTTGTCACTGGTACAGGAAGGCACAGAGAACAGAACAATAAAACATTGCCAGTCATTTTCCTGCTCTGAAGATTATGCAATTTTGAAGGCAGTAAAGAAACACAGGCAACTAGTAGCAGTTAATTAGTTATGCTTTTTGAAAGTCCTTGTCTTCCAACTTTGTTTTATATTTTTAAAGCTGAACTGTAGGCAACATTTCAAAGTTGTGGATAGAATTTGGATGGGTTTCTTATTATTGTCTATTTCCTCATTAGGGAGAACATTTCCTTGACTTTCTGTCCCTGACAGGAAGTAAATGAAAATCTCCCCAGGGTAAAGGCAAAACACTAATGTTCCGATTAGAGGGTATCTCCTCTACTTCAGTTTTGGTGGCCTCCATAACATTTTACACTTCCGATTACTTCCTCACCCAAATAAAATGGTCACAGGATTAATTTCTTCAACAGAGAAACAGACAGCAAAAAATGACTCCTTTCCCACTCTATGCTTCGAGTGGAGTTTCATTTCTATAGTCTGGATTACATTCCGCTGCTGACACTCCCAAAGGGGAAATTTCCAATGTGTTCCGTAATGGGACTGCTGTTTAATTTTCTTGTAGTTTAGGCTTTTGTTCAGTAACTAGAAACCATAGACTGTTTAAATGTCATGTATTTGAATCTATTTGTGCAAAGATCTTTTGCTGGTTGCATGTTTGCAAAGGCCAAGGTCTGCTACAAATGTATTAGAAAACACCTAGCAGACTTAGCAGTAACATTGCTTGAAGTTCCTTCTACTAAGCAGGCTGTATTGCTGCAGGGATGGCTTTAGGTAGAGTTTATTGATAACTATCTCTAAGTTGATTTCATTTTAGTGGGGAGATAGGGGAAGCTCTGACACCCAACATCAATGGTTTTCAGAGAGCTGAGGAGCACAGCACGGAAAGTAGACATGAGTCAATGAGTGGGATGAAAACGTAAGAATGGACATCAGGGAATCGGTACCCAACCAAACTGGTACCATATCAAGTGACAGGGTCTTCTGACTCATGCCATGGGCACTCATCACTCCTAGATGGCATTGTGAGCCACAGCAAAATCCAGGAGTGGTATTATGCCGCGTACACACGAAGGGACTATCCCGCAGGATTATCCGCCGGACTCGAGCCCACCGGACAATCCCCTCGTGTGTGGGCCTTCGACTGACTTTTTTTCCCAAAAGTCCGGCGGACTAGGTTTTAAGTTTTGTTTTAAAATTATCCGCTGGACTTGGCAGTCCGGCGGACAATACGGCCGTCTGTAGTATGGTCCGGCGGACCAAAAAGGATGCATGCTCAGTAGCAAGTATTTTTCTAGTATTTTTCGTTTTCTAGTACCGTCGTACGTGCTGTACGTCATTGCGTGAACCGCCGGACTTTTAGCGTGATCGTGTGTGGTCAAGTCCGTTCACTTTCAAGTCGAAGCCCAGCTGGAAAGTCCGGCAGACTAGGTCCGGCGGACAAAGTCCCTTCGTGTGTACTTGGCATTAGAGGTCTTTTCTCATTCTTTTTAACATTAAGGAACCCTTAAAATAACTTTACAGTCTAGGGAAATCCCTTTCAATAATTACTATGTCTACAGCTAATGATACATTAGTATAATGATCAGTAGGAAGAATGTTCCTTATATTTGTGGTCATTGGGAAGAATCTCCCCTTACAGATAGCTAAAAATTCATTTATTTCAATGGTTACTCAACTTGTAGACAGGAATTACTCATAGCCTAAGGATGCCTGAGCAGCCTCTGAAGGAACCCTGGTTAGGAAAGGCTGCCTTAGAATTTTAGTGAAGTCTAGTGTACACTCTAGCCTCCATCTGTCTAAGTCCTGCATTTAATAAAGATGTACATTTCAATCACACACCAGTCTGGTCATGTAGGTAACTCATCTCCTGTGTGTGCATTGTTTACAACAGGCTTTTCAGCATGCCATGGATCACAAATGCAGACATTTATCACAGAATAATGTTGTGCTGCCCTTTGCAGATGTCTGCTCGAGCCTCACTGTCCCTGACAAGTCACAGGAATGGCAGTCATAGCAACACGTATTCACACAGGCTTTGCTGAATCTGAGGTGTAATACAGGCTGGTTTCCTGCCTGGCTCCTCATCTCTCCTGTGCCCTACAGTGTGTTGGCTGAATGGCTGCCAGCACAGGGATGAGGGGACATCCCTGGGGTATGAGGGAGACCTTTTCGAGGCCAGTGCTGACAGACTGGGCCTGGGAGTGAAACAAGATCCCTGGGTATTCCCCAGCCCCTGCAGCGATCAAGTTACCATCGTAGCATTTAACTGTTTAACTGCTAGAACGCATATATACCTAACTATATATACACCTAAGGCCTCCGTACTTTATGAAAAAAAAATATGAAGCATTATTACAAAACTAGTGAAAGCTAAAAAGTGCACATCTTCTGTGAAAAAATATAATGTTTTACTAACTAGCTATGATATAAAATGGTAGGAAAATCATACTCGTGCATTATAAATAATACACACTTTGAAAAACAACATATGCAATTTGGGAGGAAAAATGCTTTATGCCGAATTGCCCAATTTTTTTATGTCTTCTGTTGTTTTACTTTCATAACATTTTGTATTGCGATACATACAGGATCTTTTGATTAACGGTCCTTTGCGTCTTTTGGGAAAAGGATTTATCTGTCATAAGGAGGCGTTTAAGTGTATTTAAAAACAACATCTGTTTTCTGAACACCTTCATAAAATAGTGACTTTTCCCACTAAATCTAAGCAGGTCTGAACTTTTCATTTCTGACCTGTGTTTGGGAAAATAAAGGATTTCATTTGATTCTGTAGGCGCCAATGTGTTTTCTAACTACCAGTATTTGGTTTGCAGAGTTAAAAATTGGAAAAAAAAACATAGCTGTTTTTAGCTTAACTAAAGATCCATTTAGTATAAAAAATATATCTGATTGATTATTATGGGAAATAGCTTTACGTTCTGTCCCAGATGTGTTTGTAGCCATATGCATAAAGTAGACCCATTGACTTAAAGTGGAACTTTACTCTCCCAATCAACATTGATTATTTTTCTGCTAGCATTAGTAAATGCATAGGAAAGTATGCCATATTTACTTGTTTTAAAAATTTTTTTACATTTCTTCAGTTACTTCCTGGTTTCTTGCCTAGGCAAATGATGTCATACATCCTAGTAGTCTTCAGGAGAGGTGGAGAGTTTTTCTCAGCTGAGCACACTCTCCCGCATGCATGCTTTAACTAAGGGCAGATGGATTCCAGAAAGTAAATGCTACATTAATTATTTGCCCCTACAGTAAATGGCAATGGCCATAAATGCTAGGGGCTGTTTTTCAAAGTGATTTCTCAACAAGGTAAGACATGGAGAAATGGATGGATGGGAGAGTTTGCTTCGAATATTGAAAATGAATTAAATAGTGTTTTTGGTTTGTGATGCTCAGATGCAGTGAAGATCCGCTTTAACACGTAACTACACCATTGCATATTTTTGAACAGAGGCTGGGACATTTAGGCCTGATTCACAACTATGCATTTTTTTGTGCATTTTCAGTTTTGCAGAAACACACTACAGTCCATTTAACATGGTTTCATATGGATGTAGTTCACATCTGTGCATTTTATGGAAAGGGCCAGGGACTTTTTTCAGGTTTTTGGTTCCATAGACTTCAATGGATCAAAAGCGTGTATTGAAGAACGCTAAATGAACCTGGAACATGCAAGCTGCAACATGCATAGGTGTGAACCATACCTTAGTGTGCATTATCTTGCTGAATCGGGGACAGGTGAGTATAGGAATGGGAAGGGTGGCTGGGGACAGGGTGCCTACCATTTAAGTGTAACTACACAAAAGGTAAACTATAGGGTGGCTACTAAAGCCAACGCTGTTTTTTAATTTTAAAGAGCTGCTGAAGTATCAGTTTTTTTATATTTGACCCAAGCAGGAATTTGGCTTTAAAAACTTTTGAGCAATAACCTAAAGCCACCAATCAGAAATCATCCCTGATTGTATATAATTCTCTTATATCATGAAATGCAAAAAATCTAGTTGCTAGGGGATATTAGATGCCATTCATGTTAGCACTACTTGTGTTATAATTTAACATATTTCTTCAAATCTTTTCATGGAAAAGGATGCAGGAGAGAAGAATAGTCACTTTGTGCCTGTATGTGATAGTGCTGCATTGCCCAAGCTGTATATGAAATTTTATGACTGGTCCTGTCTGAATTCTCCACTCCAGTCAAGCAGAACACTGCAGCTCCATGCTGTGAACCCTGCAGAGATTTCCCAGCAGCCTCTGTACTCTATGTTCTGACAGGCCTAAGTCCCAGTGGAAGAGGGACTTCAGAGCGCCGACATAACTAGTGGGGGCTGCAAAACACTCGGGACGGCTCCCAGAAAGACATACTCTGTATGAGTACAACCAATAAATTCACTATTCATAATGCAATTCCTACATTTTATCCAAAATGAATTCTAATGACATTTATAAGAATCCTATTAAAAAAAAATGTACAATGCAAGTGGCATAAATATATGTACAAAAGTGTGGGTTTCCTCCGGGTACTCCAGTTTCCGCCCACACTGCAAAGACATGCTGGTTGGTTAATTGGCTCCTGTCTAAATTGGCCCCAGTATGTATATGTATGAATGTGACTTAGGGACCTTAGATTGTTAAGCTCCTTAAGGGAAGGGGCTGATGTGAATGTATAATAAATACATTGATGGCGCTATATAAGTACCAGTAATAAATAAATAAATAAATAAAAGAGCACCTCTTGTGTTCGGTGGTGTTGAATTGTTGAATTGTTGGGTTCAAACCAGGGACCGCCAAGGACCTTATCTGTTTCTAGCTTGTATGCTAGATAACATAAGAGATAATTGGTAATTGAAAATTCAGTCCATCTTTGCAACATTTTTGTTATCAGTTTCCATTTAACAGAGTAAGCTGAGGGTCCCACTCAGCCAAATTGTGGCTTTTTTAATAAATTCTTTATCTTGGTCGGTGGTTCACTGCATTTCCTAATCTGTGTCCCCTGCTATTAATGGTGTTCTTGTTTGTGGTTCCCCGCCATTCCTGGTTTGTGGGCACACTGTGCACTTTGTAGTGTTTAGACAGAACTGCCCAACGGTCTGTTCATATTTACATGAAGCATAGATTGGCACCAGTTCACCTGAATTTAGGCTTGTAGTACACTGGCCTAACTTGCCTAAGGTGCAAAATTTGTTTGATCATCTCTATCCCTAATTCAACATATTTGTAGGTTTGTTCACTGCAAATTGATTCTATAGTATGGCAGGTGGAGAGAAAGGTGGATCTTATAGGCTAAGCCCTGCTGGAATAGGGAGTGGTATGAATGCTGATCAAGCACTCTGTAAGGTGTTGCATAATATTTTGCTAGTTATATGAAAACTGAATTTACAGTTTTGGAATTATTATTAAAAAAAATTGCAGGCTCCATCACATATCTCTTTCTGCCAAACATACTTCCGTATGATCAGACAGTTAATCCAATTAGAAATTGTTCATCTATCTACTACTAATTCAAATATATTTTTGTGTCATATACAGTAGGTCTTAGAATTAGAGAAAGAAAGTTAGAAAACAACTCTCTAATGGGAGCACCTACAGGAATAAAAACTGAGGTGGGAAGGAGTTAGAACCTCTGTAAGCTTTTAAAAGTACATACAATAGGTTTCACTTGTTCTGCTAGGTTATGGTATGCCCTCAGGCCTTCCCTGATGTCCCCTGGCTGAGCTTTCTCAGAGGAAAACTCTGTAGACTTCTTCCCCCGGGGGACGTGCTATAGCTTGTAGTGCTCCCTTTTCCCATCTACATAGGCACAAACATGTGCTTTAACATCTTAATAAGATTTATTTACCAACACTAATTGATTATTTAAACACTAGGTGTGTTATTTTAATCACATGCTAGCCTTCCTTTTATTATCAACATTAAGAAACGGTAGGTATTGCAGGTGACTCCTCCACTTTAATTTTTCTCAAATTTTCATATATAAGCTCCTACTAGTAAATAGCTTGTTTAATGGAAAGGTTTTCACCTGTTTATCAAAAACAACATGTACCACATTATATTTCAGATTTTTGGGTGTGCACTTAAACATCCCATGCGCTCTCACCTCTAAAACCATTGCCATTACCACTGGAACAGGCTGGAGATGGGGAACCCTGCGGTCGGATGACTGGAGCAAAGGCACTCTTCTGTTTCATGGAGGGGAAGACGGAGGAGGAGAAAGGCAGTATGGATGAACTTCCAGATGATCCCACGGGTGGGCTGGAGGGCATAACTGTAATGCAAGTATGGGCACAGTCAGACAGAGAATAAGTCAATGTTGAAATCTAGACTGTGCTCTTAGTAGCCTAATCTTGGTCTTGCTGGTGGTCTTGGCCCTTAGGTCTAGGTACAGTCAAATAGGTGAGGCCCCAGTTACATAGGTCTATGCACAAAAGACTAAATCTGCACACATGTCTAGCCAGATAAGTTTTAAGCTTAAACAAGATCTAGACAGAGATCAATGCAGATATGTCCACCTTCAGACAGGGGTAGAGGCATACAAGTCTAAGTATAGGCAGAGGCTCATGTACAGGCATACCCCACTTTTAAGTACACAATGGGGTTTATTTACTAAAGCTGGAAAGTGCAAAATAAGGCTCACTTCTGCATAGAAACCAATGAGATTCCAGGTTTTATTACCAAAGCTTAATTGAACAAGCTGGGGTTAGAAGCTCATTGGTTTCTATGCAGAAGTGAGCCTAATTTTGCACTTTCCAGCTTTAGTAATCAAACCCCATTGTGTACTTAAAGTGGGGTATGCCTGTACATAGTTTTGTCTGTAGGCAGAGGTGTGGCACATAGGTTACAGTGCATGCAGACATCAAGACTCATAAATCAAGTTTGAGGCAGAGGTCTAGACACAAATCTAGAAAATAGACTTAGGCATACATGCCAAGGTCTAGATAGAGTTTTGGGCACACAACATCTTTCTCGAAACAGATGCCTAGGCACATAGATCTAAGTCTTTTCAAAAGTCTAGGTAGGTGCAAAGTTTTAGTTCTAGGCAAAGGTCTCAGCACACATTTTTAGTTTTAAGACAGATTTCTTGAAAGTGTCTAAATTGCCCATACTAGCCAGTAAACACACATATTTTATTATGTGACTTGCTCTAGAAAAACAATGCTTAGAATCTAACTGTTGGCATGGACAACACAGACATCTTCCTTGTTCATCAAGCCATGTTCTAAATTTTACTCTTATTAAGCAGTGGGGCTAATGTATGAAAACTGGAGCAAAGAAAGTGTAAAAATGCACTCGATATTGCTGAACCTGACTGGTTGATGTGAGCAACACTTCCTGTATCCCTTTCACAAATTTTCATAAATGAGCCCAAATGAAACTGGAAATTGGGAAGACTTGGTGTACACACACACCTTATAATTACAAAATACACTGTGAAGATTGAGAAAGAAGGTACTTACTGCCATAGGGTGATGTAGTGGGAGAGCCGTTGATGAATCCTGGAGATCCAGGGACCCCCAAGTTCGACATGGGAACGTTACTGTAACCATTCATGCTGTTGCTTGGAGTACTGTAGTTAGACTGCTGGGGAGTGGAACTGGTGGAATAGCCACGTGGGGAGATGCTGCTTGTATTTCGAATATATCCTGGATACAAAAGACAAACATATAGAAATATAAAATAAAATAAATCACCTATAACCATTATAGTTTTCATTTAAATGTGCATAAAAAGGTTGGTGGTTCTAGAACATGCAAAATGTATGGTGGTTCTAGAACATGCAAAATGAGAATGGGTGTACATAGTTATGTTTTCCTCTCTTTCAAGGTTGTGCTTAGTTGGGAGCCTTGAAGTGGGGGCAGGGGGGCATTTAGCAACAGCAAAAGGAATTCACATACTGGGGTTGGCTAAGTACAGCTAACTGAAGGCAAGATAACAGTTTGAGGCACCAAGCAGGTATACCATTCCCTTGTGCTATATAACGTTCCAGTATTGTATGTTGAACTGTAATAAACCTTAAAAAGGGCTGGTTTTGGTATGTTACTGTTCTTTCCTTTAATAAATAAATGGCACCAAGGGCCTTTGATGAGAGGAACAGACAAAGCCTCATGGATCCCTGGTACATGTGAAAAAGTGACAAAGACAAGTGTCATAAGTGTACATAATGCATTACTCACCCTGGTTATTGGCCTGTGAGTCTGAAATTGTAACTCCAAGCTGCCCCCCATAGGAGTTAAGTCCCATCATGCCACTATGAACAGGGGAGCTGGACAAGGCAGGAAGCTGATTGTGGTTTCGGGGGACACTGTAGAGAACCTCAGCAATGTCTGCAGCCCTCTTCAGAATGATGTCCTTTTCAGAAGAAGAAAAAGTTGTAATTGGAGAGCGAAATCTAGAAAACGTGCTCATAGATTTCTATGAAGACCTAAATCAGGTATTGAAGAATTACCTGGTTATTATGGGGGTTTCCATATAACGCCTCCACCAAATCCGCTGCTCTCTTAAGTAACATTTCCTTAAAAACACAACAAACAGAAAAAAGTAAGCTAAAAGGTTTCCTAGAATGAAAATTAGTACATACTTCCTTTACCCTCCACTGTAAAGCTGGCCATTTGCGCAAATTTTTGTGCCAAAATTGTTGTATTACAGTATATTAACACTGTTTTAGCAGTTGTGCAATGTGACACTGGATCGCACTGCAAACAATCTCACTGGTTGTAATGATTGAATTTTGCTAAAGAGAGATTATTGAATAGAAATAACTTGGTGGTCCACATTACCATATCATACACTGTAGTGAAAGGGTTGCTCCCAAAGCACTGAATTTTACTTGTGTATTTCAGCTGAAGAGGTGTTTTACTGAAGGTTTCTTTTTCCAGCAGATGAGATCTGTGTGTATGGCCTTCGTTTTAAGTAAATGTAGGTGACATATCGTCTCCTGAACTGTATATTGCTAGCTATTCCTGATTCTTAAGAGACCACAGGTAAAAGTTTTACAGTTCTTCTGTCCTATTCAATAAAGATGATGAAATATACAAAATAAAATAGACTATGTAAACCTATTTGAATTCCTCAGAATCTGCAAAGTAATTGGTTGTTGTACTTTGTAAATACCGTTGCCCTACTACTTTACAAAAAAAAAAGCCATCTGTATTTATAATTTACTGAGGGCAGTACTAAGTTACAGAATTACAAAAGTAAAATTTTGCTGATCTCACCTTTGCCAACCTTTCTGGGTCACCAGGATGTCTGGGGACCACCTTCTGTAACCTCTGGAAGCCATAGTCAATGGTGGGTTCATTTAATGCTAAATGAAAGAACATCTGATTAGTGGTGTCCAGCAGGGAGAGTGATTTTTAGAAAGTATATCCATGAGATGTGCTTAAGTGTGACCATAAAATAGACTGGTGATTGTACCTTAGTTGACTGTAGCAGCTTCAAGCCTACCAGTTCAGAATTTCAGTATTTTAAATTTTAGTATTTAATGTGGTTTCTGATAAACTTGTAAGTTGACTCAGCTAAAAAAATTTTAAATCTACAGTGCAGCTACTGTTGGATATTCAGTTTATTCTTATTGAAAATCTTGGGTAATCAGATCGCTTGCCATGTAGCTGAGACAGAGAAGCTATGACTATGGCTTTAATGTGGATCTGTGATCTTGGAAAAAAAAGTTATCATCAGCAATTGCATAGGCATTTGGTGCACAGATTTTCATTCTTTGTATCTGTTTAGTATTAATATTTAGGTACATTTTTTTTTTTGTGTCAAGCGTTCGGCTTTAATAAGTTGAATAGTCTCACTACCAATAAAAGGGCTCAGTGATGGTTCTTTACAGAAAATTTGGAGATGTGCCAATAACTTAACCTGTCCATATCTCCAGAGCAATTGATCATTTTCACAGATGTTTTATGCCTTTTTCATCATATGCTCCATCTGAATGGTACTTTACATATCTTAATTGTCTGGATGACATTGTCTTTGAGCTCTGTCACTGTGTACATTTATACAACTCTTTAGATTGTAAGCTCTGTAGACAGTCACCTGTTTTAGATCAAGTCATTTTACCCCCGACTGCTGGCACTAATTTTCTCAGAAAATCAGTATCAGAACATACTGTAACCTCCGCTCCTTGTTTATCTAAGAAAAACATCCTCAAATTAAATGAACAGAGAAGGTCACATCCCCACAGAAACTGCATTTCTATTTACTTTTTATTAAGTAATTAGAAGGAACATGAATTTTAATATAACAGGAACCAGACAAGAGGGAATTTAATAGAAAATCTAAGACTTGAAGGAAAAAAAAATGTAACGTTGGTTAAACTTAGACTTTCCCCTATCCCACTGGGTATGTTTAAGCAGTTTAATAATACACTTTCAGCCGCCACTGAATCTCAAACCCCAAATGAATTAAGCGGGATGTGATTTGGTATAGTCCTGGGATAGAAGTAATGTGGAAGAGGCTCTATATCACATTATGTCCTAGCTCTGTTTACTGACACCTACTGCACCTTGCAAATGGATGTAAAATGGATTTTTAGAATAATTGTTTTTCTTTATAGAATATAGTGAACCCTTTGGGAGCCCAGTGTTCTCACTCATAATGGGCAGCAATGGTTATAATTTGTCACTAAAGTAAGGTGTGAAATGTTTGCTATTTACGCTAGGTGATGCTTGCAATGTGTGATTCATTATTTATGGATTTAAATTTAGATTAGCGCACATTTTCTGTTCTAGCAATATTATCTGCATCATGATTCTATAGCCTGGGTTAGTTCTTCAGAAGAGAACAGGTTAAAGCACAGTACTGGTCTGTACTGTGTTATTAAAACACTCTACTGTAGATGGTTTATAAACAAATTATATATATATATATATATTATATATAAAGTTTTAGGAATTTGTGAAAAAGTGCTGTAAAATCAAATCAATATTCAGTGTGTCCATTTTTAGCATATAAAACAACATCAGTTCTCCCAAATACACCTATATGTTCTTTTTCTTCTTAATATAATGAACATTTTAAATGCTGCTTCTTACTATGGACACCTGGAAACCCCAGCATACTAATTTACTGCATATGTGTTTGGCTCACTGCTGATTTTTTCATTGAATGAAAAATGGTATTAATTTCAAATAATAATGTGATTTATTAATGTTACTGATTTATGCAAAATGTGAGTTTTTTTTAGATAGGTCTACTTTAATCCTACCACAGAGATTGTAAAGTACAACTTGTTTTACTAGCACTCTAAAACATATGGGGGCAGATTTACTAAAACTAGAGCGTGCAAAATCTGGTGCCGCTCTGCAGAGAAACCAATCAGGTTTAATGCAAAGCTTAATTGAACAAGCTGACGTTAGAAGCTGACTGGCTACCATGCACAACTGCATCAAATTCTAAGTGCTCCAGTTTTTGTAAATCTCCCCCTTGGTCTAAAATATAGACGAAAGAATCCAACAGGGTACCTAGAGGTATATTCTTGGAAGTAGTCCCATGCTTCAGCATTTGATAGCAAGAACATGGACTGCTGGGATTATGGTAACCCCCTTGGGATAAGGATGGTAGAGATTCTCACTGATCAGCAGTCACATTTACCTGTGTAAATAAACCTTCCAGGGGCTCCTTTGCAGAACTGTTTGGATTTGTAGGACAGGGTCACTTCGACGACTCCTGGAATGTGTCGTGGTGGCGTTTGTACCCGGATAGCATGTGGAGTGATCAGCTGTGAGAATAAAAAGAGACAAAATAAGTCAGTATTAAAATGCAGGTCTCAAAGTATATCCCTCTTAGACAGTTGTTTTGGAACAAGTATTACCACTAGAATCTTTCCCTCAATTCCTGTTCTAGTAACAACTCCTAATTTTAGATTTTCCACTACTTTCAGTCCCAGTGATAATGGTTTCCAGAGCATACAGAGAGCGTAAATCTCCCTTGTTCTTCTTAGTCATTTTTGTACTAGGCTCTGAAGCAATTATTGCCCTACACATTGCCCTACACATTTTAGAATTAAAACTGTGTATCATCTTCCATATGTCTATCTGTGCAAGTCCACTTTGAATACATCTCTGATTAAAATCACTATGGCCCACAGACCATTGGTCTTCTCTTATTGCTCTATTCCAGAATCCATCTTTGATGTCCATACCTTCCAACAATTTTTTCCCTATTCTAAGACCCCAGAAAAGTTTAGGCAAGCAGCAAGTGGTATGGTTTAATGTAAGTACAGTTATATTTGTGGGGATCTAGGACTTTTAGAGGGTGTGTAATTATCACATTTTCTTGAATTAACACATATCGGGGATTTAGGGAAATTCCACTTTAAGCAAAGTAATGTCTTCTATTCAACCATTGCCTAAAAGTAGCCCTTAAAAAGTAGAGCTAGAATTCCCTGTCCATAGACTGCTTCTTGTTTGAATTTTCTAACCTGCACAACAAAAATGACAAATCCAAGTTACTGTGCATGAACTGCACATACCATCAATGCTTTATATCCATGCAGATGAGTCTTTGGCATGGAAAATGGCTGGTATATGTGAGAAACAGGGAATACATATTGCTGTATAATCATTGGAACTGACTATATATATATATATATATATATATATATATATATATATATATATATATATATATTGTAAACATCTGGAAATAATTCATGAGTTCATCTTTAATTTTCTGGTTTCCAGCCAAGTATTCCACAGCTCAGTTTTTTTGCCACAGCTGCATCCTTGATATAGGTCAGACGTTGCAGTTCACCTTGAGATGTCATGTTATTTTCTATATTAGATGATCTGTTTCATTTTTAGATCACAATGCAATGAGTGACAGCACATACCAAATCAGCTTCCACTGACTATGCTCAGAATCCACTTTATAATGTAAAAATCTGTTCCATATCTGCAGAGTTTATAATAGGCCACAGTTCAAGGGTATGAATATAGCCAAAGAAAATCATGTGACTACTATGGGGACCAGCAAATTTTTTTCTTAGTTTTGGATAATATGTAGATGGGTTAGAACCCTTGTCAGATGTTTACTGCTACCCGGGACTCTGTCTGTGTCACTGTTGCAGATTTCCCCCCCACTTCTTTTCTGCTTAGATCATTGTCAACAGGACATGAAAAATTCCTTATTGCTTATTGAGTTGTTGGGTCACTGGCACATGTGACAAAATTTTTTAAAAAATAGGACTTTTTATGTGGCTGCTCCTGATTGTAAGCTTGCTATAGTTGATTAGGTCGGAACCATATAGAAAAAGGTCAGTTCCCATAATGCAGTAGAAGGTTCCCCATTGCCACTAATGTAAGCAGTGCTCTCAGCAGAGGGGGTGAGGACTGACACAAATATTTCTCAGCTCCTTATGTGAAGCTCGGTTTTATGCGATGACTATCAACTGCTAAACCGCATCAACTTAAAGATGTGCAAGAACCCATCTTCTGTGTTTTAGGTAATGGACAAGATCATATGGTCCCTTATTAGCTGCCGCTTTGTCTTTATTTGGCTCCTTGATCCACCTATTAGCAGGCACATAATACAGACTTTAAAAGGATGCCCATGGTGAACCTTAAAAAATGCTTTTGCTGTGACTCTTTTTAAGACTATGCTAAGATTCTACCCTGTAAACGATGACAACCAAGCAGATTTTGATAGAGTGTCCACAACCTATCTAGGACATACCTATTCACTTACCTCACTCCAAACTAGCATCGTTCCAAACACCACTTGAAGACCATCAAAGAAATTGTCACCAATGATGATGACCATAGCACCTCCTGTAGTCCAACCTTCACTTGGGCTTATGGCCTTGATGCAAGGTGTTGCTGTAGATATATAAACATATGTCATATTATTTAATGTTCTACCCAGCAATGTTTGCCAAATCCCTAACATATCATCAAGAAAACATATGTGTTTTTGGCGATATGCATGTTGCGTATATTAGTGCATATGTCTGTGTTTAGAAGCTCAGAGCAGAAGATATAAAGCTGTCAATGTAAGGAAAATTAGTTCCTGGATACAACTGACACATTGGAAGAAACAACAGTTATCCTCTCTTCAGCCTAATATTGGATAAGAACAGAAAATAGAAGCATAGCCTTTCAGCAAATGAGAATGTAATGTGAACTACAGGTGTACGTAAACCCTAACAAACTTCTCTTAGTTGCTCCTGTTTAATCTGTTAAGTACACTATTGAAAGCATTTTGTTTTATCAGTAAGCCCAACGTTTCATGTTGATCCTGTCAGATATCCAGTGAGCTCCTAAATTCCCATAGTGAGCTGATGGTTCTGCCTCTATTATCAACCATATCTAGTTCACCTTTGTGAACCTCAGAACACCCCCAACCTATTTTATGAAGACGAAGACAGGGGAAATATGTCCTGCCCTAGAGTGACAGCTCCTCTCCTCCATTGAAAAAGTACAGTGAGAGTTGTCATCCTAGGACAAGAAGTGTGTTACTGGCAGGATCACCAAGTGAAAATAAAGGGAAAAGAAGCCTGCACAAAGAAAACTAATGTAACTACCACGTCCAAGGATGGGTAGTCTTCAATATATTTCATCAATGTACTTGGGTTTACATACACATTAATTCCATCCAAAACTTATTTTACTGTTGGTGGACTGTTGTCTTTTTGATCATACTTCATGAGCTCTCTAGGACTCTGGCAGGTAGATCTCTCCTGACAATTTGGTTATATCTTAAGAGCAGTAGCATCACTCCATTAATTTCCCTGGGTAGTGTGGCATGGCTAAAATCAATATTAAACATACATATCACTAATCTGAAGAGTTTACTCACCAACTCCACGCCCCCCCCCCCCCCCTAAGACGAACTGTCAATTACTGGGAGAATTCACATCTGCACTGGGGTCCCTTCTGTGTTTATCTTTGGGAAGTGTAATTTTATATTTCATAACTTCATTTTACGTTTCCTTTTCACATTCTTTTTAAGGGCGTGTTCTGGCTAAAGTTATGATTTCATTGCAGAATTGTGGATTATAACCAGACTTAAAAATACTTAACAGTCTGTCAGATAATGGAAAAAAATCATCATATAAAAAGCCAAAAAAACACAGATTTTATAGGGAAGACAGGCCATTGGTAATAGAAAACTCTGCTGTAACACTTGTATCACTTAGTGGAGCCTACACAGGTGACAGGAAGCTTGTTGTGTCCCTTAAGGCCTGTTTTCAAGGGGTAGAAGACTGTTTGTTTTAAGAATAGATAGCAATAGCAGTGATACCCCAGTAACTTGTAATAGCGTGCAGGGGGAAAACAAAATCCAGGAAGTTCTACACCTTCCAAAATTTTATTTACACATAAAACATAAGCTTGTCCCAGCTGTTTAATCCACTGAAGCCCTTTTGAAAATATCCATTATTTGGATAAAACCACTTGTGTCTTGTTTATTTCTCCCAATAGGTTATAAAGGGATTTCCAAGAAAAAAAAAAGCTATGTTACTGGGACCCCCAGCTATTTTAGAGGGAATGTCTACTCGAAGCCCCTAACATTATGTCTGGGTGAACATTCAATTGGACAGTATAAATCCTATCCCAAACATGTTACACCAGATATGGTAGCCATAGAGTCCAGCTTGTGGCTTTCCTTACTGTCTCTCTCCATGAAGATTCAAAGTCGTTTGAGCCTTCTCTGTGCGAAACCTGCAGTTAGATTACTCTGAAAGTAATTGGACCATGCTTGCATGAGTTACCGCCATAAACCTGTATTTTTATGGACAGTTTACAGATGCTCACAGTGAAAATAAATTTCAGTGTTGTTGTGGTAGGGTGTAGCTAAATTTTTCTAAAATTAGGACCCCTCCCCATCTCAATGTCAAGAAATGTTTTGTTTTCCTGTGATCTCACCTAAAAACATTGGAAGGTATACAATAACTGATTTGAATTTTCAGGTACAATGGAGTAACTAAGCATACACATCAGGCTTCCCCAACCCCAAAAGTGGAAATGTGTTCGGGCTGTGAACACTCAAATGTTTACAAATTCTTAAAGCAAACATTGCATTTAAATAGCATGGTCCATTTATTGGGGCCCCCTCTCCGATCTTAGTTTGCTGCACAAAAATGTTAAAAAACACTTGAGTGGGAAATAAAGTTAGTTAATATACAGTACCTACCTTACTCCCACAGTGCCTAGGCAAGGGTGACATCACCATTCATCAGGTGAGATCCCAGAGAATGGCAAGAAGTAGCGATATACTCGAGAGATGACGCTACTGCACTGTGATATGTAGAGTGCTCAGCATTGTCCAGGATCTCATTGGAAGGATGGTGATGTCGCCCATTGCACTATGGAACCAGGGGAAAGTATATTGGCTAACATGTTTTTTGATATTTTTGTGCAGTCGATAGAGCTGGTGGAAGGTCCTGAGTGAAAAAGGGAACCATGCATTGAGTGACCTCCATAGCTACGTACACTGTGAAGAAATTCCTTCTCACTTACAGTTTCATTTCAGCAGCTCAGTTTACTCTGCTTCCCCTCTGAGCAGTGACTTGGCAATTTTCCAGCCTTCTAATCCCTAATATAGAAATAGAGCACGTGTACAGGAAGAGGGGGAGAGCAGTGTGCAGAGACCTGCCGTCAAGGCCTTCTTCTATTTTGAAATTTGAGGATTAATTACTCTGCAGGGCTTTAAAGCTGTTTTACTGTTCTGAATATGGAAACATTTTAATGTCCAAAGCACACAATTCCTTTTAAATTAAAGTTTGGAATTCTAGGACCAAAAAAAAAAAAAGGATTCATGTGCTTGGTCAGACATCCTTGCACGCAGAACAAAGAATATTCATGGAGACCATTTGGGTGACGGTCCTGTGTCTAAATGTGCTATAGATAGAGTGTGATGATGTCATCACTCATCAAATTATGAACTAGCCATTTGTAGCTCTGAATTGTTTGGTAATATAATTGGGTAATATAACTATTAAAGAGGTCTTTGGGAAAAACAAATCATAATGTCATTTAATATCCATAACAGACGTGACAGTTTGTTTCCATTTGATATTTCACAAAAAAATTATGAAATCTTCATACTTATTCAAAAAGCAAATATTATTCTGCAACGGACATTACCCCATCAAATGTTATATTTTACTGATCTGAATGCATTAAATTTAATTGTGGTTAGATTCTATTGGTTACTACATTTTGTAAGTAATTGTTGCTGCTTGTATTGCCTAGCTAAAGAAACCCACTCAGTATGATCTTCAACAGAGTTAGAGATCAACTAGTGAGATGCACAGCAGGTACGGAAAGAGTCCTTGTTGGGTAGGTATTATCTGCATCTCTTATTTTATGTTTTTATGGCTTCTTCCCCTTACATATGGGTAGGCCTCACAACTTCAAGTTCCATCAGGAGCCATAACCAGGCTCAATCTATCACTCGGTTTCCACCACTGACAGGGTCAAAGGTGCCTCAGATCTCTGGCGAGCTTCCAGAAACGAGCAGCCAGTCAATCAAGTCCAATCACTTTAACCAAAGCTGGACTCTATTCTAGCAAAGCACTCTGGGATTTATTTCCACCGTTTGACCGCCCGCTGGGGGAAAATTAACACCACACTAAATTCCTTACTGATTCAATCATTCTCTTCTAGTTCATTAATTCCTCACATGGGTAACACAGGACATGTAGAGAAAAAGCAACAGGAGCAGCCATAGAGAGATAATATTCAAAATAATATTTCGGTATTAATAATTCTCTCTAACTGGAAAAGCTACGATGCTACAGCTTTGTAGTTCTATTTATAAAGTCTCTGGAGGTCCTATTTTAGGGTCAGCACTATATCATTTAATGAAGTATATTAGCAGTAAATATGGGACAAAGTCATTAGTGTTTATATATAGTTAGTTTGTGTATATGAGGTGTATTTTTTGTTTTCTGGCAAAGCAGGCACACGCCTAAGGCTCTATTTTTTGAGTACAAACAAATTAAAAAATGATATTTTTAAAATGAAAAGAGGTGCACAAAGCAAAGACAATGGCAAAACTTTTTATTTAATTTTTTTATTTGGGTTAGGCTAAGGAAGGGTTATTTTTTTTTGGCAATTCATTGTCCCATTGGGGAGGTTTTCCAGAAGTGAGAGGAAATCCCCCCAAAGTGAAGGAAATACCTGGTAGTCACCATTTTCATCAGAACTAGTGTCCTCATTGAAAGATTTACCCTCTATTCCTGTTCTGCTGATCACTAAACGTTTAGGATTTTCTTTCACTTTCAGTGATAACAGTCAATAGGACAAATAGAGAGGGTGAATCTTCCTAACAGTGACACAGACAGCATTAAAACCTTACAGCTCTTCTAATCCCTTTCCATTCTATTTAAAACTAAAGAAAAAGTTTTTCCATCACTTATACTTTAGGTACACTCACTAAAGATGGTTAGTATGGGTTCTGTTGTCCCTTCTAAGGATGATGGTTGTTGCTTCACATAAAAAGGTAAGTGATCTTGGTGCTCAGTGTATGTGGTTTTGAGGGATACATTTCTAAAAAAAAAGGTCTAAAAGAGTAAAACTAATTTGTCTAGATTAGAGTAGGGGCAGAGTAAACCAAAAAAATAAAAATAAAGGTACTGTATGTTCTAATTTGAGCTTTTGATGTGGGAATAAAAATCAACTCATTCTAATTTTAAACTGCGCTGTTGACTATTTTATGTCTTGATTTTTAAAAGTAATATCCATTTTTTCTTATTTGCGTAACTGTTCACCACCAATAAAACCTGTAATACTCCATAATCTGTAATAAATGTAAGTGTATAATATTCTATTCTAAAAGAAAAAATACTAAGAAGAAATAATTACTAGTTGTGGGTCGTTTGAAATCTAAATGTATATCCTGTACAAATGGAGAAAGTGGAAAATGTCTGTGCTGTCCATATCAACCGATAATATTCCATTTGATTTTACAACTGATGGTTACAAAATGAAAGCCAGCAAATAAATGGTTGAGGTGGGAACACCTCCACTTTCCACATCCCTCAATAAAATATGTGAATTGAGTTGCAGTTCAGTCTCTGGATGCAGATAAAGAAGGAGAAGGCCGTACCGTACTCCAGACAAGCGTCCGTACCTTCCGTAGGGTCCAGCCGTCTTGCCCGCCTCCCGTGCTTTGAGTTGTTATGAACAAACATGTTGTCTGACACGGCCAGGACATGTCCATCTACATTCACCGTGGTGGAGAGGACAACCTGTGGACATAGAAACATTAGAAATGAAGTAGGATATATTGTAACACACTGCCCACCCATCCACTCCGGCCACCTGAACCTGAGTAATTATTCACTCCCGCTTTTCCCACATCCTTTCTAGAACATAGTCCTTTCTAAAACATAGAACCAGACCCCCAAATCCCTATTTCATATATTTACGGATGATGGTACTTTGGTTACTGGTATTACCCCATTTTTATATAGTGAGGACACACACTCTTCTTTCTAAAACATAGTCCTTTCTAAAACAAATCAAGAAGCAAAGTTAAATTTGTCTGTAATATTAATGAATTAAACCATCTCAGGTTATTAAAGCTGGAGAATGTCCAGGAAAATTCGATTTTTTTATTTGACAGTATTAAAAGATCAGGGAGGCTGGCCTGGCAGCGTACAGGCCATCATCTTGTTAGTTGAACCAAGCAGACCATCAAAACTCTAAAGAGCAGTATTTACCACCCAGTGTTTTTCCTTTAGCTGGAATAGTGATGCTAACTACTGATAAAGTAACACAGATCTAATTATCTGTGCAATAAAATGGGGAAATGAGGAAAATCATAAACACATGACCTGTTGGAGGTACTTGAAGGCTACAGCTAAAAACATTGGTGTTGATTTACTAAAACTGAAGAGTGCAAAATCTGGTGCAGCTCTGCACAGAAACCAATCAGCTTCCAATTTTTTTTGTCAAAGCTTAATTGAACAAGCTGAAGTTAGAAGCTGATTGGCTACCATGCACAGCTGCACCACATTTTGCACTCTCCAGTTTTAGTAAATCAACCCCACTGTGTAAAACTTGTTAAAGTGGAGTTTTGCCTGGGGAAAAAAAGAAATAAAAGTCAGCAGCTACAAATACTGTAGCTGCTGACTTTTAATATAAGGACACTTACCTGTCCAGGGAGCCTGTATTGTCGGCACCCCAAGTGGATCTGTCCATCGACTTCGGGTGCAAGCACTGGAATTGCAAGTAAGGCAAACCAGTAGTGAAGCAATGAAGCTTCACAGCCGTTTCCTACTGCACATGCGCAAGTCACCCAGGCGCTTTCTGAATGGTCCCGTCGTCTTCTGGGATACACACAGGTCCCAGAGGGCAATGGGGGAAGTAGGAGTGCAAAAATAACCCGCAAAGGTGACGTACCTTGCCGCAACGCCATTGGGACATACCAAAAGGGTATGAAAAAGGAGTGTTCTTTTGTTTCGAATGGCGTTCAATTTTTGCCTGTAACTCCGCTTTAATATTAACATTATTAAACTATACAGGTTTCTATGCAGAAGTGAGTCTGATTTTGCACTTTCTAGCTTTAGTAAATAAACCCCATTGTGTACTTAAAAGTGGGGTATGCCTGTACAGAGTTTTTATAATGCCAACAGTTTGTGTAATACATTATAAAGGGATATAGTACAGTTACAATACAATACAAGAGGGTTCAATTCTATATAACTTATTTTTAAGACAATGTTGAAATTAAAAAAAAGTTTGGTTGTGTACTTTTCTAACTGACAATTCTTGACAATATTTTTTTTTGTTTTTATTAACAATTTTTCTTTCCCTCCATTTTTTTTCAGTTCCTCTGGTTAGTATGTATTTTGTCTGTAAGCAACAACTAATTGACACAATATACAGTAGAAATATATCAAATGCTGACCATACATATACAGTAAGTACAATAATTCAATATAACAATTGTTTTGATACAAAAACTACAAAAAAAAGAGAGCTTTTTTTACTATTTAAAGGAGGATTTGCAAATTAAGCATAAACCAGCAGATCTGCTTCGAAAGCTTAGAAAGTAAGTCTACTAATGTTACCTTAAAATGATAAAACCCACTGTGAATGCTGCTACGCTACTATAGCTAGTTATACCTAAGGGTATAACGGAAAAATAGCACCAATTTCTCACAAGCACATTCTCAGTCCCACATTCTCTTGTTACTTTGTGTATATAGTAAATAGTTAATAACTGTAAAAATAAATAAACGTATTAAGCATTGTTTCAATGTGCTGCCATTCCGGCTCGAGTAGTGAGCCTCTAGGGTCTGAGGGTCAGACAAAGCCAGGCCCAGAAACACTACACAAGAGACCTGCTGACCTTGGGAAATCTTAACATCTTATCTAAACAGATCGAGGTCAGAGGGCCACTCTGCCACCTTAACTGCTTCCATGTTTCCCTGTGCTTGAGGTGTCAGTGTGTCCCTAAGATGTGACAGGAACCTGGGATGGGAACACAACACAACCAGCATAGCAAAGCTAGAATACATTGAAAGAGTAATAAAGGGGCGAGGAAATAAAGTCAATTCTATGTTAAAAATATATTGTAATTATTAAATATTTCAGAAGTTAGAATCATGGTGACATATGGCTCCATCTCTCTCTCTCTCTCTCTCTCTCTCTCTCTCTCTCTCTCTCTATATATATATATATATATATATATATATATATATAGATATATATATAGATAGATAGATATAGATATATAATCAAAAGTATTGGGATGCCTGCCTTTACACGCACATGAACTTTGATGGCATCCTGGTCTTAGTCCGTAGGGTTCAATATTGAGTTGGCCCACCCTATGCAGCTATAACAGCTTCAACTCTTCTTGGAAGGCTGTCCACAAGTTTTAGGAGTGTGTCTATGGGAATGTTTGACCATTCTTCCAGAAGCACATTTGTGAGGTCAGGCACCGATGTGGACAAGAAGGCCTGTCTTGCAGTGTGCACTCTAATTCATCCCAAAAAAGATGTTCTATGGGGTTGAGGTCAGGACTCTGTGCAGGACAGTCAAGTTCCCCTAACCCAAACTCGCTAATCCATGTCTTTATGGACCTTGCTTTGTGCACTGGTCCAAATCATTTGGTGGAGGGAGGATTATGGTGTGGGGTTGTTTTTCAGGGGTTGGTCTTGGCCCCTTAGTTCCAGTGAAGGGAATTCTTAAGGCATCTGCATACCAAGACATTTTGGACAATTTCATGGTCCCAACTTTGTGGGAACAGTTTGGGGATGGTCCCTTCCTGTTCCAACATGACTGCACACCAGTGCACAAACATGGTCCATAAATACATGGATGAGCGAAGGGTGGGTAAACTTGACTGGCCTGCACAGAGTCCTGACCTCAATCTGGTAGAACACTTTTGGGATGAAATAGAGCAGGCCTTCCTATCCAACATCAGTGCCTGACCTCACAAATGTGCTTCTGGAAGAGTGGTCAAACATTCCCATAGACACACTCCTAAACCCTGTGGACAGTCTTCCCAGAAAAGTTGAGGCTGTTATAGCTGCAAAGGGCGGGCCAACTCAATATTGAACCCTATAGACTAATACTGGAATGCCACTAAATTTCATGTGCGTGTAAAGGCAGACGGCCCAATACTTTTGACAATACACTGTATATTGACAATGGTAACATGAGTTTAAAAATGAAAACAATACCGTGATCTTGCATCGCATTTCATAATTTCACTTTAAATATAAAGGGTACATACCTGGAATCGTCTCATGTCTCGGGGGTTCCCTGCAGTCTTCAGACAATTCTGGTTACATTTCAAAAAGAATTTAAGGAAAAACCTAGAAAAAGGTAATGCAAAGTGACAGGTTAATTGAAGATCATGGCATCATCATACACATAAGTGTATGTGCTTTGTTGTATGTTTGAAATCACAGTATTTAATTTTCCTACACGGTTATAGATCTCTGTACTGGGATATATATTGGACAGTCATCAAAACTCTTATGCCTCGTACACACGTACGGACTTTTGCCGGCCAAAAGTCCGCGGGACTTTTGAAAATGAACGGACTTGCCCACACACGGAGCAGTCCGTTCATTTTGAACGTAACTTCAGGTTACGTAGCTAGCGTAGGCAGTAAATGCCGCCGCGCTAGCTCCGCAAGCTGGCATGGATTTAAAGGGAATCCCCACGCCGAAAAAACGGCGTGGGGGTTCCCCCCAAATCCATGTCAGACCCTCATCCGAGCACGCAGCCTGGCAGGCCAGGAAAGGGGTGGGGACGAACGAGCGCCCCCCCCCTCCTGAGCCGTACCAGGCCGCGTGCCCTCAACATGGGGGGTGCCCTGGGGAAAGGGGGGCCGTGCGGCCCCCCCACCCCAAAGCACCTTGTCCCCATGTTGATGAGGACAAGGGCCTCTTCCCGACAACCCTGGCCGTTGGTTGTCGGGGTCTGCGGGCGGGGGCTTATCGGAATCTGGGAACCCCCTTTAATAAGGGGGCCCCCAGATCCCGGCCCCCCACCCTATGTGAATGAGTATGGGGTACGATGTACCCCTACCCATTCACCTAAGGTGTAAAATGTAAAGTAAAAAAAAACACCCACACTTTTGAAAAAATAGTTTATTGCACTGCTCCGGGGGTCTTCTTCCGTCTTGGGGGTCTTCTCGCCGGACTCCCCCGCCATTTACCAAGCTCTTTTACCGAGCGAGGGGAGTCCGGCTACCTTCTTCGTCGTCGCCGCCGTCTGGGGGTCTCGATCCGCCTTCGGGGGTCTTCTTCCGTCTTGGGGGTCTTCTCGCCGGACTCCTCCCCTCTCTTCTGCTCTTTTACCTAGCTCTTTCACGAGGGGAGGTGTCCGGCTACCTTCTTCGTCGTCGTCTGGGGGTCTCGATCCGCCTTCGGGGGTCTTCCGGGGGTCTCTTCTGTTCTTGCGGCGGTCGTCGTCTTCCGCGCCGCCGGCGCCGCCTTCTTCTTCTTCTTGTCCTTCTTGTTGTTCTTCTTCTTCCGATGTTGACCCGACGCTCTCTCTGCCCGGAATGCCTGTGCCGCTCTGAGCTCGGACTTATATAGGGACATGGGCGACAGGGTCACATGTTCATGTCACATGGTGACCCCGCCCCCTTGCGATGTCACAGTCCCAGCATCCTCCGGGACTGTGACAACACAAGGGGGCGGGGTCACCATGTGACATGTGCATGTGACCCTGTCGCCCATGTCCCTATATAAGTCCGAGCTCAGAGCGGCACAGGCATTCCGGGCAGAGAGAGCGTCGGGTCAACATCGGAAGAAGAAGAAGAACAAGAAGGACAAGAAGAAGAAGAAGGCGGCGCCGGCGGCGCGGAAGACGACGACCGCCGCAAGAACAGAAGAGACCCCCGGAAGACCCCCGAAGGCGGATCGAGACCCCCAGACGACGACGGCGGCGACGACGAAGAAGGTAGCCGGACACCTCCCCTCGTGAAAGAGCTAGGTAAAAGAGCAGAAGAGAGGGGAGGAGTCCGGCGAGAAGACCCCCAAGACGGAAGAAGACCCCCGAAGGCGGATCGAGACCCCCAGACGGCGGCGACGACGAAGAAGGTAGCCGGACTCCCCTCGCTCGGTAAAAGAGCTTGGTAAATGGCGGGGGAGTCCGGCGAGAAGACCCCCAAGACGGAAGAAGACCCCCGGAGCAGTGCAATAAACTATTTTTTCAAAAGTGTGGGTGTTTTTTTTTACTTTACATTTTACACCTTAGGTGAATGGGTAGGGGTACATCGTACCCCATACTCATTCACATAGGGTGGGGGGCCGGGATCTGGGGGCCCCCTTATTAAAGGGGGTTCCCAGATTCCGATAAGCCCCCGCCCGCAGACCCCGACAACCAACGGCCAGGGTTGTCGGGAAGAGGCCCTTGTCCTCATCAACATGGGGACAAGGTGCTTTGGGGTGGGGGCGGCCGCACGGCCCCCCTTTCCCCAGGGCACCCCCCATGTTGAGGGCACGCGGCCTGGTACGGCTCAGGAGGGGGGGGGCGCGGGATTGTCCGCTGGACTTCCAAGTCCAGCGGATAATTTGAGAACAAAACCTGAAACTTTAGTCCGCCGTACTTTGGCGCCAAAAAGTCCGCCGGCGCCCACACACGAGGGGATTATCCTCTGGACTTCAGTCCAGAGGATAATCCCGCGGGATTGTCCCTTCGTGTGTACGCGGCCTTAGGGTAGCCATAAATAATAAATAATTCTGCCAAGTTTGCTAAAAAGTGTTGATTAGTGACAGATCTCAACAATACAGGCTGATGGATATGATTTATTTGTTTGGCTCCCTCACCCTCAACATATAATAGAAAAGTGATTTTAGAACCGGTGGACAGTCAATGGAATGTTGTCACATTTAAAAAATCATATCTTCTGTAAATTCTGCCATACCAGACCAGATCACCTTAAACAGATATTAGCTAACACAAGTAATTAGGATTGCTGAACTTGATAAAAAACACATATATTGCGTTAGAATGGTATTCATTCCTGAAAAGAACATGCTTTCTTGAGAGGCATTTACAGCCTGATGATAGCTAATTCACGAAGGTGATGTGTAAAGTAATGCATATAATAAATATAATTATCTCTTCTTTTTATCACCTGCTTGAAGCTGAGAACGAGAATGCTTTATAATGTGCTGCTACCTACATAATGTATGCCAGTGCTATGTACACACAACACATACATCAGACTCACGCCATAGATGTAAACATACTGACACATATTAAAGAAAGCCATCGTGAACAGAACCTTACCATTTAACATTCATCTAACTGTGTGATATATACATTATATGTACTGTATATATCACACAATGGGGTTCATTTACTAAAATTGGAAAGTGCAAAATCTGGTGCAGCTGTGGTAGCCAATCAGAAAAAAATCCCCAATTAGTTACTATTCTTGCTCTTAAATTCATAATGGTCAACATGATCAGGGGTATCAAAGGTGTGTCCATTGCCTAAATATTTTGTGCTAAAAGGTGTCTTCTTTCCATTTCAGAAGATTGGGAGGTATGCACACACATATATACTTTATGTATGTGGACACCTACCAAATTCTTGAGTTCAAGTGTTCCCAGTAGTGGGTACTGTTAATACTACAGCATACAAAGACCATTTTAGACAATTGGAGTAGGCACTTTTCTGTGTCCCAACTTGACTGTGCCCTTGTGAACAAAACCATCTCCATAAAGACATGGATTGTTGGGTTTGGTGTGGAGGAACTTGAGCGACCTGCACAGTGCGGTGAACAACATCGTTGTAATAAATTGGAATGCTAGTTGTGAGAAAAGGCTTCTTAGCCAACATCAGTACCTGATGTTACAAACGCTCTCCTGGCTAACTGGGCACAATGTTCCATAGACACACTCCAAAATATTTTGGCACATAGTGTATAAGGATTATGGTCCTTGTGAGGTTAGTAATTCAAAAACATGCTAGTCAACTGGTTTCCACCTAAAAGTGTCCCAATTGTGTGTGCATGCATGTATACCCGTGGTTGGAGCAATTAATGGTAGCCTGTAAGTGAATGGCTCAAAGTTCTGTGGAATGTTTTTGCACTAAGTGGTGGGAACATATTCGTGTTTATTTTTTTTTATGGCTATCAGACTTTCTCTGCAAATTTATTAAGGAGCAGAAATAATGACAATTAAAGCTACTTGGGGCTTTATGTATTCACAGGTTCTTGCTAGGAACTTCAGTTAAAGTCTATCAATACCCCAACTTTTATTTTAGTTTTGGATGGAATGGGGAAAGTTTAGAGCTCTTGTAAAGTTTTACTGCTGCCCAGGCTCCATTAGAAATTTCTCCTCACTGTCTGTTGTGGTGATGTTTTACCAGACAGGAAATGAGGGAAAATCTGCAACAGGGAAAGAGACAACAATAAAAAGCTAACAAGGGTTTTAGCATTACCCCACTTACAAAACACCTTTGTTCGTGTTGCTGTTTGAGAGATTTCCCCTCATTTCCTGTCCTGGGGACATCCTTTTTACCAGCCAGGAAGTGAAGGAATTTCTCCAACAAAACTTCCAAAGGTAGTAAAACATGGCATGAGTTCTAAACCTTCCCCACTCTATCCAAAACTAAAAACATTTTGGCTATATATAGATTTTAGTTCCCACAAGTCTCCAATATGTTTTACGTATTTTTAGTAAACACACATGTTTATGAAATATTTAAGAAAAGTACATTTCTTTTTTACCATTTACAATATTTTTTTAAATAATTGTTTTTACAAGTTTTTAAATGTTTCAGTTTTCATTCAATTCTTTTATCAATTTCTTTTAAAGCATTTTATTGAATGTTCATGATCAGCATCAGTTAAGATGATCATCAAGTGGTAATACATTTGAAGCCATGTTGACAGAGTAAGGGAAGTAATGGGCCTTATTTACCAAGGTTGTAAACTTGCTAGCTAAACCTCGCTTTGCTTTTAGTTAATCAGGAATGGCGCACTCTGATTAACTAAAAGCAAATAAGCTGCATACACATATCCATACATAATGTCCCACTCTGCCTACACATGTCAGAATGAATATTTGCTCAGATTAGGGTAAGTGAAATGAAGAGGTTTTTATTTCCTCAAATTTTCAGAAAAAGTCTGGAAATTTTGGCAAATTTTTTAAAAAGATTAGAATGAATCTGCAAGGCAAAATTACATCGTTTTGGTAATATTTTGTGGAAAAAGGCTCCTGAGGGTTATAACAACGAATTCCAACTACCCTGGACCTGTTCTTGTACCAAAAAACATGGATCCTCACTAACATTATTTGACATTTTTTCACATTAAGGAAAATTTAGACAGTGAAAAAAATAAAAGCACTAAGTGAAACAAAGTAGACTACACTATCTCTCCAAAAAAGCACACATTAGAAATAAAGGAAAAGAGTATATATTTTTCAAGCAAGTTTGACCTAATGCTCAATGAACAAAACTAATGCGTACACACGATCGGACTTTCCGCCAACAAAACGGTGGAGTTTTGTTCACAGGATGTTGGCGCCAACTTGTCCTGCATACACACGGTCACACAAATGTTGGCCAACAATTATGAACGTAGTGACCTACAAGACGTACGTGATATCTTCTCGTACTTGATTCCGAGCATGCATGGACTTTTGTCCGATGGACTTGTGTACACACGATCTGAAAGTCCGACAACAAACATTTGTTGGCGGAAATTTTGAGAACCTGCTAGCCAACATTTGTTGGCGGAAAGTCAGACAACAAATGTTCGATTGAGCATACACGCGGTCGGACTTTCCGCCAACAAGCTCACATCCAACATTTGTTGTCGGAAAATCCGATCGTGTGTACGTGGCATAAGAGTTTCCACTTTAGCAACAATTTTGCTGAGTATAGTTTTGATAACATCTCCCCACTCCTTCCTAACCCAAAGGAGTCATCAGGAAGCCAACTTAGAGAGACAGATTTATAAAGCATATGACATTCAACAAAGATACTCAATTACGGTAAATTCAAATGCATGCACCAGCAAGATTCACTTGAAATGAATGTTTGGTTAATCTTACATTCACTGCTTTATAAATATATGCCTAATGTGTAACCGGGTTTGTTGAGGGAAAAAAAATGATTCCCCTCAAGTAAACTCTATAGAAAGGAATCAGTTTATAAAAAAATCAACATAAAGTGAAAACAGAAATCCAGCCAAACATAGCAAGATAAAAATTAATAGGATATTAAAATGAAAAAAACAAACAAACAGCTGTTGAGGTAGTATGCAGCGTCAGTGCCAAGATCCCAGCCCCCTCCCCCATAGTTTTTTTTTTCTGCCCATCATTCAACCCTCTTTCTTTCTCTGAGCCCAGGTTGTCCTGGACGTGCCCCAGCCATTGACTGGACAGCGAAAGGAGAAGCAGTTCCCCTTTACATCTTAAGAATGTTGATTTTGTTTTTCTTATTTTTTGGGATCTCCGATTTAGGTGATAGAGATTATAATAACTTGCAGGCATGGATATGTAAAAGTTTCTGGAGCTTATTAGGAAGGACAGAAGAAGTTTGAGTGGAACGTGTGATTTTCCTGCATACAATTTGATGCCTGACCTGTAATCTCATAAATGGTTATTTACCAGCTTGCTTTATATAGAAGTGACAGCTAATGAGCAAAAACAAACTTTACATTTAATTAATCTGCGTCTGATTTTCTATTTATGTAGAACATACCGTTTACTCTTTAGGGCTGATTTTTTTTACAATTACCTGTATTCACTTGACATATTTATATAGTTTCAGATATATTCCTAATTAAATTTTTTTTTAATTCGTCCAACATTGAAGTGCAAATTCCAAAAAACTAAAAATTTAATAAAATGCTTATACTAATTTCCATTTCCTGTGCCAATCCATGGCAGCCTACTACATGCATGCTGCCATGTTGGCGCCAGGAAAATTGAATTTATTTTTAAATACTTACCGTAATTTTTTTTCCTGGCGTATTCTACCATGTTGGAGCCAGAAAAATGTAATTCTTCCTTAGTACATAAACCATATTCTAATGATTATTATTAGCTGTCTTTTTAGATACAGTTATTTTTTATTTTTTTTTATTCTTTTGGTTCTAAAAAACCCTTTTCCCGATTTCTCCAATTACTTTGGTCATACAGTCTATAGAGCAGAATGGTGGCAGTGGGTTCACAGTATAGGTTACAAATAACATATTGCCTGTTAATTGCACAAGTTAACTAGCCATGACTGTCAGTGGTCTCATAAATGGCCGTTCCATTTATGATCAGTGAAACCTGAACCAAGCCAAGCCTTAGCATTTCCCATCAGCTGATGTTTCCAACTTTATTGAAAAAGTGAGTCCATTATTATTATTATACAGGATTTATATAGCGCCAACAGTTTACGCAGCGCTTCACAATATAAAAAGGGAGACAATACAGTTATAATACAAGAGGATTGAGAGGGCCCTGCTCAGAAGAGCTTACAATCTAATAGCCCATTAAAAATCTTTATTTTTAACCAGACTTATAAATATATTTGTACAATAGAATAAAGACAGAAAAATGCAAGAGACATTTTTTGTGGGTCATTTGGCAAATTAGTAAATGTAAACCGAATTTGTGTTGTTTTCTAACCATCCATTCAGCTTAAAGCCCCATACACACTATTAGATTTTCTTCAGATTTACCACAACCATATAGTGCAAGGCCCTGCTTGATTGCATACAAATTGAAACTCCTAAGGTTTGACCTCATATTATATGGTTTTGGTAAATCTGAAGACAAAAATCTGCAGAAAATCAAATAGTGTGTATGGGGCTTTAGTATAAATCTGGAGTGAACACATGCTAAGAGGAATACAAATCCTCTAGAAAATCGCTCTTTTTTCCTGTAATGATGGCCAGAGGTAATTATTGCAATTGCTATCTATAGACTTTTGAATTATTGCGTAAACCTTTCCAAAATTGTTCATATCAGATGCCAGACATCCAGTGCCAGGACCTTTTCCCTAAAGCTTTTGTCCAAGGAAATATTCCAGTTTTTTGTTTTATTGTTTATGGTTAACGCCACCATTACAGCCTAACTCCAGGAAAACAGGGATTTGTAATTGTACTGTTCATCTATTCTTTTAATGTAGGCACCCCTGCCAGACAGCACGTCTAGGTCCTGGATCTTTCTGTAGATTACACATTGGGGTTGATTTACTAAAACTGGAAAGTGCAAAATCTGCTGCAGTTGAAGCCAATTAGCTTCTAACTTCAGCTTGTTCAATTAAGCTTTGATTTAAAAAAAAAAAAAAAAACTGGAAGCTGATTGGTTTCTATGCAGAGCTGCATCAGATTTTGCATGCTCCAGTTTTAGTAAATCAACCCCACTAGGTCCAGGTCCTGTCCAGGCCTGTTACTGGACTGGAACACCACACTAAGGCGGCCATCCCTAAACCATTAACATGTTTAAATGATTACCAATAAGACACAACTACTGTGCAACTTTGCTTAGCAGGAAGTAGAGCCTGTGTATGTAACAAGCAAATATGACTGTCCCCATATACATATCTAATGGAGAACCACATATGAAAACCGTGTTGAAATTAATACATATTGTTAACAGTGTTTACATAAAGGGTAAACTATAATGGTTTGGGTTTTAGTTTTTTTGTTTTTTGCTTCTATCTATATGTAAAACATTTTTTACATTACAGCTGATTTTTACCAGCTAATGGTTCTTCTGACTCTGTAAAAACAGTGCAATTACTTTGGGCTGCTATCTTTTCTCAGCAGTTGTTAAGCAGTAAGTTTGAATAGGGCTTTGTGAGTCAAACACAAAGCTCCCTCTACTGGTCAAGCTTTATATTTATTATGATAATAATAACAAGCAAGTGGAACATATAGAAATGTGAAAAATAACTTCAAAGGGGAAAGCAATATTAGCCTAAAATATGTGCTCTTTGTTGATACACTGTACTTTCTCTTTAACCACTTGCCGACCTATTGCAGTTTTACTGCTACAGGGTGGCCGCGCTGCGCAGGATCACGTATATATATATATATATATATATATATATGTGATCCTGCACTTCCGGGTAGCAGGTGCGAGTGCGTGCTGCCAGCGGCTCACTCTGGCTGTGATTCTACCCAGCGGGAGCCAATCAGCGAGTTTGTTCGGTACACAAGCAGAACGGCAGTCTGCCTATGTAAACAAGGCAGATTGCCATTCTGTCAGTAAGGAAGGCATGGATGCTGTGTTCCTGCAAAGCAGGAACTCCAAACCATGCCTTCTACTAGTAAAAATACCTCCCACAGTACACTAAAACACTGGCTAGGCACACAGTTAACCCTTTGCTTTGATCACACCTAATGTTAACCCCTTCCCAGCCAGTGTCATTAGTACAGATACAGTGCATATTTTTAGCACTGGTCACTGTATTAAGCCCCTTTCACACTGTTGGTTTTGATGGCGGACCTGAATGGGCGCTCCATGCTAGTCTATGGAGCGACCGATGTCAGCAGTGACATATCCACTGACATCCGACCCGGTCCGATCTGCTAAAAGCAGACGGATGGCCCTACTTTCGCATCCGTCGCTGGCGGATCGGATTGGGTGAGATCTGATGAAAACGGACATGCTGTCCGTTTTCATACGATCTCTCCATAGAAACCAGCGGCGCTCAACAAGCCCCTCCCCGCTCAGTGAGCAGAGAGGGACCTGTCACCCGTCGGCTCAGCAGAGATCAACGGAGAGAGCTCCTGCTGAGTCGGCAGACAGAGGCGGACTCCGTGCAAGAGGATCCGCCTGGTGGAGAATGAGGCCTTTGTGTCACTGGTTCACAAAAAATGTCATTTTGTTTTACCAAAATTATGTAGCAGAATACATATTGGCCTAAATGTATGAAGAAATTAGATTCTTTTAATTTTTTTATTGGATATGTTTTATAGCAGAAAGTAAAAAATAATGTTTTTCTATTTTATTATGGGGCAGCACAGTGGTGTAGTGGGTAGCACTCTTGCCTAGCAGTAAAAAGGGTCGCTGGTTCAAATCCCAACCACGACACTACCTGCCTGGAGTTTGCATGTTCTTTCTGTGCCTGTGTGGGTTTCCTCCGGGTACTCTGGTTTCCTCCCACACTCCAAAGACATGCTGGTTGGTTAATTCTGTCTAAATTGGCCCTAGTATATGAATGTGAGTTAGGGGCATTAGATTGTAAGCTCCTTGAGGGTAGGCACTGATGTATATGTAAAGCACTCCATAAATTGGCGGTGCTATATAAGTCCCTTAAATAATAATTATTTCATTTTCAGTACAGTTTTATGGGCACTACTATTAAGTTTGCAATGCAGCTATAGATTTATTTTTTATATTTCTTTACATTTCTTCTATATGCATATCATTATTTTCCATAGAGCTTTACAACATCCCTGTCATTTTAAGAACCTACCATGCACAAATGCACATAGATATAGTATATTCAGCATATCATTTTTTTTTTTTTTCTATTTTTTTTTTTTTTTTTTTACTTGGATGCAGGGATTAAGGTTCATAGCGTAATATTTTCTGTAAAGCTCAGTAGAATCTGTTGGCACTATATACAAATATAGAAAGAATATACATTCAGATTGTAAAGTGGGCACATAATGCTCTGTATACATATATTAAATATACATTCACACGTAGTTAGAGTATGTGGGAAGACGGTGGGGGAGCAGAGCGGGAGATTGTGTGGGTCATAGCTGTATGTTCCTGCAGTAAGTTTGGGTCCCAGATGAGTCGGTCGGTTCCTTGTGTTACTATGACAACCACATTTACTGCAGTCCCAAAATCCCAACACAGCGCACACATACAGGCCAGAATTAAAGGCAAAGACACACACTGCTACGCAATGCAAACAAACATACATATGCAGACAGCTACATTTCACAGGCACACAGGGCTGCAAAAATACAGGTCTACACAATATATCATTTGCAGGGGAACGATCGTATGCTTTAAATATTTTGCGTTGAACTAATGCACAAAAATATTTACATGTGCAAACCATTCCAAGAATAACGGCATGCTTTAAAATAGATTTGTTTTCTATGGGGAGGATTTTCTCAATAGGTCACCCCACTCAAAACTCACAGTTTAGCTTTTAGTAGATGCCAGACAGTTAAACTGCCTAATAATTTTTTTATATCTCTCAGGGACTCCAGTGGTAAGAAGTCTGCCCAATGCATTTTTTTTTTTTTGAGAGAGACTTTCACTTTCTCGCAGTTGAATTTTTTATATATTTTACATTATAGAGACTACAACATGAGCAATGAAAACACCCCAGAGGGGGTAGGCAGCCTAAGTTCCATGGTGGGTTGGAAAAGATTCAATATTTACCGCACTCAGATCTCACAGCTAAAATAAAAGCCTAAAAGGTTAGTGGGTGCCTCAGCCTACCAGACTCCATTTATAATAAACGCGGCCATACATGGATCGAAATTCGTCCAGTTCAGCAGTTACCAGCCAAATTCCGATCCATGTATGGGCAGGCTGGTTGTACAGAATTCGATCTACCGATCAACTTGTGTACAGCCAGCATGTCCGTTTTTTTCTGAACAAACAATGCCACCAGCTATAGCTGGCAACACTGATCAATGTGTTCTGATAGCGGGAACACAATAACAAAGGGGGAGTGATTCCCCTATCCACATTGAGTATGTGGATGGGGGAATCTGGTCTTTTGTTTTTTTCATTCAACCCGCTGGTTGAATCAAAATAATGATTAATGTATGGGCTGCTTTAGGCTATCACTTTTAACTGAGCAGGCCCAATGTTTGCACTATGCTAGCAATGCTGTATTGGCAGACTCAGAGAAACAAAATAATTTTTTTAGCAAATCACCCCTTTTGTAAAAAACGTTACTTTTCTGCTTTAAAATGTTTTAAAAAATATCTGTATAGTGATATACAGTACAACTGAAATTATTGCCTAATCCTTCAAAAATGTTTTGCCAATATTTCCTTAGAAAAATAATAATAATAAAAATATATAGCAAAAAAAAAAAAAAAAACACAAGAAGCTTATGTACAATGTAAAGTAAACCACAACACTATATATATATATATATATATATATATATATATATATATATATATATATATTTATTATATATATAATTTAAAATTCTTACGAAAACATAGGATACCGCTGTGTAAAATAATGGACCGTATTTATCAAAATTTTAAAAAGCAGGACTGTCTGTGTTGCTTGCAGGGGCCAGTCAGTGTTTACCTTTCATATTCCAACCTTTAGGCTCCATTTACACCTAGGCGTTTGGAGTCACGGGTGGAATTACCACGATTCCAGAATCGTGGCAAAATGCAGGACACAATTGTGATGCCATTACTTATGAATGGTTTAAAAAAGGAGCGATTTTGCTGCAATTGCAAGGTGATAAATCACCCACCAATCGCAGCAAAATTGCGCCGCGACTGATGTGCCATTAACAAGTAATGGCATCGCAATTGCGTCCCGTATTTTGCAGCAATTCTGGAATTGTGGGCAGAATCGTGGCGATTCCACACACGATTCCAAACGCCTAGGTGTGAATAGAGCCTTAGTTAGACTAGTAAACTAGGACCACGGGAATTAAGATAAAGAAATTTAAAACAAAAAAAAAAACTAAACAATCTCCTAACTTACTGCAATCAGGAAAACAGACATTAAAGGTAAGTAAATGATGTTTATTTAGCTTATTGCGTATGGTAACACTGCACATATCCAATCAAGTGCAATCAAGTGTTTTTTCTCAAATAAATTTGGAAGTTTGAAGTGAACTCATCTTAGTGACCATGCACTATGCAAAGCAAATGCAAAGCTAAAACTCTCTAATCTTTTGTAAATCAACCCAAATTTCTCACTTCACTTTATAAGCAGGGCCTACTGAATACTTTTCCACATAAGGGAACAGTTGCCCTGCAGCACAATTCTCATAAGGGAATCTTAAAAACCAGATTCTCAGGAACATGGAACTTTTTTTAATATGGAAACATATCGGAGCTCTGCTTGGATTTATCATAAATCAGAAGTGACCTATAGTTGTGCCGAGGAAGCTGGCTTTGAGCAAATGCTTAATCTTTGTTGCTTTATATCTTTATTTTTTTATTTTTAGATCATTTATTGTGTTTTATAAAAATATTATATATATATATATATATATATATATATATATATATATATATACTTGATTTCAATTTGAAAACATTGTTTTTTTTTTGTATCCATAGACAAATGTGTCATCTGCCCCTTATACATTATCTTCCTCGACTTTTCTTTTACTAAATAGTAGAGAATTTTCTCTTTGCAAAGTGGATGTTCATTTAACTTAACGAAAGAGCTAAAGCTGCATTAACTTTGATATTTCAATCACATACAAGTAAAATTCCTGATTTTTATTGTACGATTGGGTATTCAGAATAAACATAGCTCCCCTTACTAAGCCATTCTGTACTCTATTAGTAAATTAACATCAGCATTATGGTACAGGTATGTCAATGCAGACATTATCAACGAATGGCCTTTGTGCTTCAATATTATTTGGACATGTCTGTCTACCAAGGCTTTGGAATCTGATAGACATCCCAATGGCCACTCAACTTGGTCCTTTTCCATTAGACATATACCAGGAAAACCTGCAACTGCATTTATAAACAAGCCATGTCATCCATGGACTGAGGTATGCAGAACACACAAGTAAATCGACATTCAGTTGACCACCCTAGGGTTAAAAATATTTTTTGCAATATAGATAGTTTGGGATTTCTGAAAATATGAATTTGTAAAATTGTGGACCATATGTTTATAATGGTCTTATTATCTAATAAGGGAATACAATTTATTTATATTAAACTTGTTGCCGTGGCCCATTTATGGTTAGGGTTGACTAATGGATCCTCTGGTAGGTCTAACTGCAAATCGAATTGTGCTCTGCTACCTGGGCTTTTGCCTTTTGTTGGCTACCCTACCTTGGTGGACATAAGATAATGTTCTTCGTGGATTTTAATTAAAACAGTCATGACCCACATGGGCTGGCCCACCTAAAAGTGATATTTTAGTTATAGATGACGCCTGATGAGCTGAATCAACCCCTGGCTTCTTATTTCTCTTGGATAATCCAAAAGAGAGGTCCACCTGTGGTCCATTAGTCCCAATTCTTTTCCAGTCTATCTGTGAGTTTTAGGTGTTTCCACCCAACTTTGTGTGTTTCAGCACCTCCTGTTGCATTCTCCATAATCTAAATTTTTAAAAAATCAGAAAGGAAGTGCAGTACCTTCCCATAATGACCACGTCAGGTGTGTAGACCTAGTAACTCAAGCGTAAATATCTCACCATCTGGGTAAGAAATAGTCAGGTGGTTGAACTCTCCAGCAGCTATCACGCAATGAAAATCAGTTTTGCATGGACTGACCCTTTAACGATAAAACCCTTTCACGCTGAACCAAGTTGTTAAAAAGCTCAATTCCAGGGAGCTGTATTCTCCTGATCTGCAGCTCAATCCCACATTTTTCCACCCGTCAGACAGGAATACCCAAAACCTTTTTATTTTTCATAACCATCCAATGTTTGTTAGGATCATTAAACTAAAACTGACTTTTCACCTGCTCCCATACCATATGCAGCTGCAAATTTTTAAATTAAACTATGAAACCATGCATATATTTACATATATTACAGCATACCCTCTCCATTTAACATGCAAATGTACTCCAATGTTTCAGAACACCTTCTGTCGCTAATTAATTTGCTGAATTATAATTAGACTAATCCTGCATAATTAATAAGCGCAGACTTCTTTTTTAATGTGTTTGAGGTGCTGTACGACTCGGCGCGGCTTTCTATAAACTGCTAAATAAGTGTTGGAAAAAGCAGTAAATAAACATGGTGAAGAGGGGTGGGTAGACAAGGACTGGGGGGTCTTTGGCAAGGAGGCACTTATGCATGCGCCTGTTAGGGCATCAGGGTGTGAATGTACAAAGGACACGGAGAAAGGTATAATTCACCGTGTAGTACAGGGTTTGTAGGAAGTGCCTGCAAAGGATTAGTGAGCCGTATGTTGCATTAGTACGTGTAATTCTATTAAAGTCAGGGGCTATATCAAAGCCTGGAGTACAAGACTGGAGCTCGCTAGTGTGCTCGATGGTGAATGGAGTCATTTTCGTCCCAGGTGCCAGCAGCAGCTGAGTGATCCAGTGAAACGATTAAGCTCCATTAGTGCCGAAGCCACTCAGCGATGGAGCCAGGGCATTGCAAATAGCCAGCGCTTGAAGCCAAAAATACACTGAGAGGATGTGGTTGGCACTGCTGCAATCTGTTGGTGTACACACTGAGAATTCTCGCCACTTCATGACTCAATGAATATGCTCGGCAATATATAGCAATGTATTATTTCAGTGATGGCTAATAATGATTTTCCTCACTGCGGGAGTGCCCCATTCCTTTGTGGTACCTAAGGCAGCAATAAAATGCTGGCAGTGAACCCTGGCACCAAGTTCCCTCATGACTGTGGCTGTTTCTGTTGCTATGGAGCCCTGGATTTTGTAGTCCTTGCACTGCTTTCTCACAGTCCATGAGGCCAAGGGAACAGCAGAGAAGGCGGAGGAGGAGGTGAGAATATTGTTTCATACATCCCCTAGAGGGCGCCACCTAAGAGAAGTATCTTACTTTGCCTGAGGCCAGGAACAGACCTAGCGGTGCTGGTGGAAATAAAACCTCAGATAAAAAAACTGATATACACTACATTGTCAAAAGTATTGGGACACCTGCCTTTAAACGCACATGAAAAATTTACTGGCATCCCAGTCTTAGTCTGTAGGGTTCAATATAGAGTTGGCCCACCCTGTGCATCTATACCAGCTTTAACTCTCCTAGGAAGGCTGTCCACAAGGTTTAGGAGTGCGTCTATGGGAATGTTTGAACATTCTTCCAGAAGCGCATTTGTTGGACAAGAAGGCCTGGCTCGCCGTCTCTGCTCTAATTCATCCCAAAGGTGTTCTATTGGGTTGAGGTCAGGACTCTGTGTGGGCCAGTCAAGTTCTTCCACCCCAAACTCGCTCATCCATGTCTTTATAGACCTTGCTTTGTGCACTGGTCCAAATCATTTGGTGGAGGGGGGATTACTCAAGCTATGAGTAAGCACTGTTTGTAGTGTGAAACGCGTCAGGTCTTTTGTATTGCTCTGCTGTGGCCTGTATTTTGTGATCCTGATTTTTCAATAAAAGGCACATTTCTTTTGGAGTGGGGCTGTCCAGGATTTTCTCTTTATCTTGGTTGCTATATGCATTGCCAGCACCTGGGGCTCCTGACAACTGGAGGAGAAGTTTCAGTTTTGGCTGACCTGTTTGGAGCAGTGGTATCCCTCTCTCTAAAGGTGTTCTATTGGGTTGGAGGTCAGGACTCTGTGCAGGCCAGTCAAGTTCCTTTACCCCAAACTCGTTCATCCATGTCTTTATGGACCTTGCTTTGTGCACTGGTCCAAATCATTTGGTGGAGGGGGATTATGGTGTGGGGTTGTGTTTCAGGGGTTGGGCTTGGCCCCATACTTCCAGTGAAGGGAACTCTTAAGGCGTCAGCATACCAAGATATTTTGGACAATTTCATTCTCCCAACTCCCAACAACAGTTTGGGGATGACCCCTTCCTTTTCCGACATGACTGCACACCAGTGCACAAAGCAAGGTCCAGACCTCAACACGATAGAACACCTTTGGGATGAATTAGAACAGAGACTGCAAGCCAGGCCTTCTTGTCCAACATCAGTGCCCGACCTAACAAATGCTGATTCATTTTGTGCTGGAGGTTGGATTACTGGCAAAGTGCATTCCTGCGAACTGAGTGAGAAGGGTGTTTTATTGTGTTTGAGTATAGGAGAAAAGATATTGTCATTGTGTGTGTTAATGTATTCAATAAACAAACGACTTTCTGAACCACGAATCGTTATCACAAATATATATATAAATAAATAAATAAATAACTAATTATCCGAAAACGAATCGATTCGTTATAACGAATATCTATCTATACTTTACAGAAATAACGAATTACCTGAAAACAAATGAATGTAACATAACGAATATAACAGAACTAAATTATGTATTTTACGAATGAAAACGAAAAAACATTTTCCATCGTGCACAAGTCTAATAAGTACCTGTAATAAATAAATACCTCAATTAGGAAAATACCACAGTATGGCCACCAGATGGAGCCCACTATATTTGGAAATAAACACATTTGATTTATTTTTATAGATAGAATCATAACTGTTACTGTAATCACATCCAGACCAGCTATTGCCTACAATTGTGGGAGATTGAGTACACACATTGATGATGTACCTATGTTCCAATGAGCAGGGCCCTCTGATTCCTCCTGTATTGAATTGTATTGTAACTACACTGTCTGCCCTTATGTTGTAAAGCACTGTGCAAACTGCTGGTGATATATAAATCCTGCATAGTAATAATAATAATACAAACAATGTGGCAGCGGCAGTCTGTCCATTAGGGGCGCCCAGGGGGCTGCCCCCTCTCTCCACGCCACCCCTATATGCATAATGGATAGATTCATGCATAGCATGAATCTATCCACAGCCCCCCTCTATTCATGTGCCTGGCCCCTTTCAGGCCGGAGGCTCTATTAGGCTTCGAAATAGGGTGTGCTCAGGTCACAGAGCATGCGACCGGAGCCCACCTAGGTGTGTTACAACAGCGAATATTCAGAAAAACTGATCCTCAATTCGGACAATCAGAAGCGGGTGTGAGACCCGGTTTCCGATTGGCCGAAAAGAGAAGACTCCCGATTGACTGCCAAGGAGGAGGGAGGAAACGAAAGCTGTCACCGTGGAGAGCAGGAGAACGGGAGGCCACCGCCGAGCAGGGAAAGCCACCGGCGATGGAGAGCAGTAGAACGGGAGGCCGCTGCCGCCAAGCAGGGGAAGCCTCCGGTGATGGGGTAAGTGCTTAAGTGCTACTGACTGACCGACCGGGGGGGGGGGGTGGCATACTGTTTGTTATCCCCCAAAAAAAATTTCCACCAGCCACCACTGCAATGTGGTAATGCACTTTTAAAAAATCACTGGCAGCTCACTAGGTGCTAAGGGATTAAACCTGTCCATAGTTTTATAAAGTCTGTAAAAAAAATAAAAACTGGGGGCGATTTACATTTATGCCTGGATTATCCTATGTGTTCTGTCATCGTGGATTCAACACTAAACAACGTTTCAGGCACAATTAGCTCTTCATCAGGTTCTTCAGCGTGCATAAAGCCACCAAAAGATCATGATGATATACCAGGAGGCATATTGCATTGATCAGCCTTTTTCTAGTCTTTTAACATGATGGAACCCTTGAAATAGCTATCAGGTCTCAGGGAACCCCTGCTAAAAATTATATCTACAGCTCACAAGACATTAGTTTGAACTAGGGTTGCACCGACAGTGGATTTTAATGGCGATTAAGAGTACCGATACCTTTGCGGTGCGATTGGAGCCCATACAAAATGAATGGGATCCAATTGCACTGCAAAGAATCGCATGCAATTTGAACAGGAATGCGTTGCAATACCTGTCAGAATCGCCTGCGTTTTCCCGCACTGCTCCTGTATGAACTCAGGCTGATATCACTATGACAAGCCTGGGTTCACACAGGAGCGGTGGGGGAAAGGGCAGGTGATTCTTTGCAGTGCGGTATCGGTGCAACCCTAGTTTGAATAGTAAGTTCTAGATAAAAAGATAAAGGAAAGAATAAAGAATGTGATGTACTTAGCCTCTTTGACATCAAAGGTTGCTCTGTACGATGGCAGTAAACAATGTAGTGCTCCCTCACATTTAGTGAGTTAATTGCAAAAGTACACCCCTTACATTGATAGTCAGTGGAGAAGTTTCCCTTTATACTGGTGGCGTGTGAAGGGCCCTTGTACACTGGTGGTCATTTGGAAGAATGCTCCTTCCATTGGTGGTCCGTGGGTGGAATTCCTACACCTTACAGATACCTGAAAACGTCACTGATGTCAGTGATAGCCTATCTGAAAGGCATACATTGTTCATGGCTCCAAGAACCCCTAGCAATCTCTGGAGGAACCCAAGGATTTCATGGAAACTTGGTGGAGAAAGCCTGGTGTAGATAATAAGATCCACTGCTTCCACTGCAATCCGGACGTGTGTGGGCTCCATCGGACTTTTTCCATCGGAATTTCCGACGGAAAAAATTTGAGATCCTGCTCTCAAATTTTCCGACAACAAAATCCGATTGGACTTTTTCCGATCGTGTGTCGAGAATTCTGACGGACAAAGTGCCACGCATGCTCAGATCAAATTACGAGACCAAAGCTATTGGCTACTAGCCTCTACGTAGTTCCGTCGTATGCAACGAACGTCACCACGTTCAGAATGATCGGATTTTCCGACAACTTTGTCTGACCGTGTGTATGCAACACCAGTGTCGGACAAAATCCGTCGGAAAAATTCAGACGGACTTTGTGGTCGGAATTTGCGACCGTGTGTACGGGGCATAATACTATGATCATTCATTTAGAACTACAGACAGAGGTACTTTTGTGTATCAAACTATAAAATAAATTATAAGGGCAACCTATTAGCTAGGTAACAGTAACATAACTCCAAGTCTTATGTTGCTAAGGTTGCTGAAAATATCCATAGAACAGTGCCATCCTGTGGTAAAACTGGCATGACAAAGGATAGGATCTATACATTATCTAAGATTATGGATTCATGGTCACTGACCAGCATGCAAGGAATAGCGCCACCACTCAAGTTTTCTTTGAAATTTGTCAGGAACCAGCATAAGGCAGTGCAATAGGGACAACTGCTCTCGAAAAATGTCCTCCTACTAGTCTCTCCTATAAAGTGTGATATCACCTCTCTCCAGCTGTTCTATATCCCTTAGTATCATATAGCTCTATTAATTATCCAGTTGTGTGTGTGCGCACAGCTGTATCGCTATCTTAATATCACTAAATAAATGTGCCTGCATTACTGGATGACAGTGGGTAAGAATAATATTTAAAGACACATTTCAGCACAAGCTCTAAGAAAATAATGCAAAATGTGTTGTTAAAAGCATGTAGAAATCTGAAAAAAAAATTTATGACCTGTAATAAAAGTAAGAATAATATTGGTAATAAAACAAAGCACAAAGTATAGCAAAACAGATTTAAAATTCCTTTAGGAAAAATAAAATAGAAAAATGAATGATCAGTTTTCTTTACGCATTCTTCCTAGAATTTAGAAAAACTAAAATAACTTTTATACTTGTACATGAAAAAGTTTTGATATCTTAAAAAATTCCAGATGTTTACCATGACTTGTACATATGCTATACACATCAGTGCAAGCTTTTGTTTTCTTATCAGAACGAGCCCCACTTCAGTGGAATTACTGGGAATGAGTCTTCTGTGCATAAGAAGTAAGAATCACTGGGGGCTCTTCAGCGAATAATTTTTTTAAGTTTAATACTACCTTCGAATATTGACCTCCCATCATCAACTTTTGGTTAAAGATTATTAAAGCCCAACTCCAACTTTACATAAAAAATGCATTTTTCATAGCAATACTCACCTTCTCACTAGGTCTGTTCCCACGGACTCCCTGCTCCCAGGCCCAGCGTTGCTCCTTTATTGTTGAATGGTGCCAAGAATCATTAAACTAATTTCCAGTAGTGGCCCGTATATTAGGGGTGCATGGGCGCCACCCCACTATCCATGCATCGGGCCCCCTAATCTACATGCAGGGCGCCAGGCGCATGTGTTCCAATGGAGGGGAGAGGGGGGGGTTTGAAGCACGTGATTAGAGCCAGAGGCTTTATTATGCTTCAAAAAAGGGTGGGCTCGGGGAGTAGAGCACTGCGCTCCGAGCCCACCCAGTTTTGTGACAATAGCGAATGAGCAGGATTACCCCCTGATTTATCGCAGTGGTCGCCATCAGCAACGGCCAAATAAAGTACCAAGAAACGCCATGTCTTACGTTGCAGATGGTGGGAGAGTGGTTGAAGAAAGGTTGTGTTGTACTATGGAGAAAAATGTCTGCGTTACAGTCACCAGTGTAAGTATACTTTCAAGTTATGGCCAAGAAAGAGGTAACCCAGGACATGGGAATCAGCACGTCAGGGGTTGTGGCAGTGCACATGCTATAGAAAAAAATGTCTGCTACATTAAGACGAAGGTTTAATATATATTTTTATTACTATTTATATAAAATATAATTTTTTTTTAAATAAACATTTATTCCAGAGCGCATCAATGAAAAAGAGAGAACAAAGCAGGAGCACTCAGAATCTGGTACAGATGTGCATGGTAGCCAATCAGGTTATAATTTCAGCGTGTTCAAGTTATGCTTTGACAATAAACCTACGTTCACATTGGATCGATTTGTCATGCGATTTGAGAGATCAAATCGCATGACAAGTCGCAGCCTATTGGAGGCAATGGCACTGTTACAATCGGTGCAACATCGATTTGGCGGCTCCTCACTGATTTGCAAAAGTAGTTCCTGCACTACTTTCGCCGATTTCAGGTGGGACTTCAATAGCCATCTGTGCATGAAGCCACATAGATGTCTATCAAGTAGCACCTGAAATCGCGCTGACCTTGCTACTTTGAAATCGCGGCTACCTCAAGTGAAGTAGTGCAATTTCAAAGTAGCATCAATGTGAGCCAGGGCTAAAACCTGGAAGCTGATTGGTTTCTACGCAGGCTGCACCAGATTTTGCACCCTCCAGTTTTAGTAAATAACCCCCTGTCTGTCTCAATGAGCATTCCCCAAAAAAATTCTGAAAACAGCACTAGGGAAGGAAAAAGAGAAGTCCGCAATCACTGCTCTAACTTTTTCATTGTGTTTGTACATTTCTGCTTGAGCTATGGAGCTCTGTAAACAATTACTTTTTTTTCAATAGGTTTTTGCCATCAGTGTCCCATCAAAGGCAGATTTTTCTTCACTTTCTGCAGAAACAACAAGACGCAAGAAGAAATCTCTCCAAAGTGAGGGGAAATTCTCTTCTAGAAAGTTGTCACTGTAACAAGTTTTCAAATGGGAAGACTACCCTTTATTCCTGTACTGGTGACAACTTAAAAGAGAAGTACGAGGTTTTTGCAGAATCATACTTACCTAGGTGGATGCAGCATCTCTCCGATGCGGCATCTGTCCCCCGCCGGCTCTAACACCAAGTGATCAAACATCGCCGATCGCTCAGTTCTCACAGCTCCCTAAGCAGAGAGCTGGTGACTGTCAGTCACTGCTCTCTGCTTTGCCCCCTCTCGGTCTGTGGAGGGAGTGGGAGAGGCCGGCTCAGGCTCTTAGTGGCTCACTGAGAGCCTAAGATGGGTGCCAGTCCACACATGTGGGTGGATCCTGACTCCATTGTCGTGATCTTGCCCAAGCCTGGACCGTCTCTGTGACGTCAGCAGACAGCAGTCTTCAGCCCACTGTCTGCTGTAAACAGGTCACAGGAGTGCAAAATTAACTGCACTGCTGTGATCCACAGGAGAAGTACAGCCAAACAAGCTTTGACTGTACTTCTCCTTTAACCTCCCTGATGATATGATTATGTCAGATCTTTATATCTCAAAGCGGTACGTTGTTTTGCATAGAAATTTGGCGTTTTATATTGTAGGCCTGTAATTCTTAGGAATAACTCACTAAAAACTGTCCAAACAAGAGTCTAGTAGACATACCAGGTATGATAAAGTTTGAAACACAAAATCACAAATTATAATATAAAAAATAACTATAAATAATTATCAAAAATAATAATAAAATGTATTCAATAATGTAATCAAATCAAAAACACAGAAATTTGCTCAGTTGCAGCATTGTCGCTGACGTCACTTTCAGTGTCTGATGACAAATTTCCCCACTAATCACTATCACTCTATTCTGCAAGTGATTCTTATTTACTATCGCTGTTTTCTAGCTGGTCTAAGACCGCTTTTGACGTAAAGGGAAGCTTTTTGTATGCCATGGACAGTCTCAAGTTTCCATGCAGAAAGAATGGCATATATAATATAAAAATGCAGGCAGGGCACTGGACAAAGAATTCGGGACAGCGCCGCAACGCACGCAGGGAACCGAGCCTGGTACACAGTACATCGGGCAGAGTACACAGCCCGCGGACACGGCGGTAGGACATCGCAGGATCCTGGGGACAAGGTAAGTAACTTTGCCTGGATCCTGCGATGTAATCCCGAGTGTGACTCGGGGTTACCACTTTTGGTAGTGAAAATTCACCCCGAGCCCCACTCGGGAGTACCGATAGGGAGGTTAATTTTTTGGAATTTCTCTTTTTCAGTCCCAGTGTTCCCAGATGATCACCTGTCCTAGTGGGAACATAATAAAAACTTGAGAGAGGGTTATACCCCTCATCACTCTTAAACTACAAAAAAGTTTTAGATAAACGTTAAATGTATGAGATGAAAAGCCAGCACACTTCAAGGTGGCCATGAAAAGAGTAACAAACTATAACTGGAAACACATCATGGAGATATAAGAAATTGATGGATTGCTAATTCAGCTTTGGGTGGACTGGCACTTTGATATTATTATTTCAGGTACTTTTATAGTGCCGTTAATTTAGGTGCTTTACACCTTTTTACTGCTAGGTGAAAGTGCTAACCACTATACCATATGTTTTTGTGTGCCTAATTATAACGTTCAATCACCAGTTCACCCATAAATAACATTTTACTTATAGGTGGAGCCAGATGGATTGATCCATAGATTTAGGACTTGATTTACTAAAGCTTTGTTCAACCGCAAACCCACTTTGTTACTTACAGAGATGAAATGACTTGGCAATGCATCTGATTAAATATCCACTCTGGTTTCCATGTCCAGATCCCCACACACACACACTTATACTCGTGGCCCCCTCTCACCTAGAGGTCTTCTCAACAGTAGGGTATGCATTTTGTTTTTTACTTACTTACCTTATAACCACAGATTGGTCATGTGACACCCTGAATATATGGTTTATCCTTGTCATTCAACCCAGAAGACTGCCTGAGGACATCTTGTGGCCATAACAAATAACTGCTGCTAAGGACAGCGTTGGAGAGGAGGTGAGGATGGCGTTTCCTTTTTTTGGCTGCTGGATGAATTTTTGTTTTCATTTAAAAAATTAAGGTTTGAGAAGGATGATGTTACTGTGAGGTCATTTATAGTAATGCTCCAACACTGCCCTGTGCCACCTGTTGAAAATTTGAAAGGATGGGAGCGCCACACCAGCTTGTACAGACTTGTACAGACTTTTGAAAAGATTTTTATTTTGTAACAGCCAATACGTTTTGGGGGCTCAGCACTCTCCCTTTATCAGGGCTAAAAACTAGAATAGACACTAGCCCTGATGAAGGGTGAGTACAGAGACCCCGAAACGCCTTGGCTGTTACAAAATAAACTCATCTCGGGGTCCGGTAAGGCCCCACAGTTGCTGAGCAGTCTCTAGTACCACAAACCACCCATCCATTTAAAGCGCATCCGCACAAGGTTCAGCCCTGCTAGATCATACAGATTGCTGTACTACCTGTTGGAACAATTACACACCAATTTGTTCGGACCAACTATGTCAAAAAGAAGCAATATTATCTAACAGTAAGTAAAGCTTATTTTGAATGATTTTGGTTGCTGACTCAGGTTGTTTAGTTAAAGAATATTTTCAAACATCCTCTACTTTATAAAACAAAACCGGTCGGTCAAATTTAATGGAAAATACAAATAATCCCCTCCAAGTTAATGTTCGATTTGTTAAATGTCCTACGTGGGAAATGTAATGTAATGAAACAAATCCAAGTATCTGTTTAAATCTCAATATTTCCAAGGTAAATGTATGATTTTATTGCGGTAATTAGAGGCATCCAGCTCATATTTCCATGAAATATCGACTCTCCCACCCAACCTGACTCAAGCCAAAACACTGGAGATGGTGATAAATAAATCACTCGCTCAACGCTTTCGAACAAGAGGGGAAAAAGAAAAAAAAAAAAAGAAAAAAACAAATCAAATTTGTCTGCGGCCTAACTGCGCAAAGTCGTTGCTTCCAATTTAAAGAAGCTCAATAGAGTCTGACGCCAGCGAGTAGCACTTAATAAGCAGTGATGGATGGTGAAGCGAAATATGTTCTCTTCGCTCGTGTTACCAGCCGCGCTGAGCAGCCAGAGGGAAATCTCACTTCATGCCTCCCTTACTGACATGCGTGTCTCAGGGGGAGTCTGCCATCTTTAATTCATAGCATCCTCCCTCCCCCCCTTCTGGGCAACACAAACATACAACTTCCCATCAGTTTATAGACACAGATTTGCTTTTCCAAAAATCAATGCACTGATTTTTAATTCTGTTTTGTCTTTTTTTTTTTTTTTTCTTTACCAAGGTGCCAGGTGTAAGACCCGGTGCCGGACTTACACAGTAAGGAATAAGTCAGCTTTATGAGGCCTAGAAGTAGGCCTCAAGTTGGTGGATACAGGTAAAATGGCCGAGTATTTCCCAGGGCCATTCATGTACTAGTAAGGCACTCCGTGGAAGAAAGGTTCCAGGGGAAAAAATGAAACCTGTATTTCTAAGGTAGTATTCTTGGTTCACTCACAAAAGGGATTCTCTCTCTCTCTCTCTCTCTCTCTCTCTCTCTTTCTCTCTCTCTCTCTATATATATATATATATATATATATATATATATATGCAGTGTATAGCTTCTATCTATCGATCTTTATTTTTCCTTTATAGTTAAAAAATTCTAAAAATTCTATTTGCTGATTATCTATCTATCTATCTATCTATCCACCCTTCTACTATCTACTGTTCTAACTATCTATCTAATTATTTTTCAGCATTTCTAAAAAAAAAAAAAATAATCCACGTATTGCCTATCAATCTATCTATCTATCTATCTATCTATCTATCTATCTATCTATATATCTATCTATTTATCCTTATCTGCCTGTCTATCTATCTATTTTTATTTTTCCTTCATAGTCAAAAAGTTATATATAATGATTATCTATCTATTTACCTATCTATCTATCTATCTATCTATCTATCTATCTATCTATCTATCTATCTATCTGACCTTATTTTTACATTATAGTCAAAAAGTTATATATACTGATGGTCTAACTACCTATCTATCTATCTATCTATCTATCTATCTATCTATCTATCTATCTATCTATCTGCCTGTCTATCTATCTATTTTTATTTTTCTTTTGTTTTATATAATCTATCTATCTTTATTTTTCTGGCCTTATTTTTACATTATAGTCAAAAAGTTATATATACTGATTGTCTACCTACCTATCTATCTATCTATCTATCTATCTATTTATCCTTATCTGTCTATCTATCTATCTATCTATTTTTATTTTTCCTTTATAGTCAAAAAGTTATATATAATGATTATCTATCTATCTATCCTTATCTATGTATGTATGTATCTATCTTTATTTTTCCTTTATAGTGAAAAAGTTATATGTAATGATTGTATATCTATCTATTTATCTACCTATCTATCTATTTATCCTTATCTGTCTGTCTATCTATCTATCTTAATGTTTCCTTTATATTCAAAAAGTTATATATAATAATTATGTGTCTATTTATCTATCTATCTTACTATCTATCTATCTATCTATCTATCTATCTATCTATCTATCTATCTATCTATCTATCTATCTATCTATCTATCTACCTGGCCTTATTTTTACATTATAGTCAAAAAGTTATATATACTGATTGTCTATCTACCTATCTATCTATGTATCCCTATCTATCTATCTATCTATCTATCTATCTATCTATCTATCTATCTATCTATCTATCTATCTATCTATCTATCTGTCTATCTATCTATCCATTTATCCTTATCTATCCTAATTTTGACTTTGATCTATCCCAGTCTATTCTGTTTACCTTATTTTTCAATGACTGATATCTAATAGATTGTTATCTAATATTTATGCTGATTTGATCTAGCTATCTATCTATCTATAGATATGAACTGCAAAAAGCCCAGATGGGACTGAAATTTGGTGGCCTAAGGTTTGAACCTTGTGTTGGTCACCAATGAGTTCATGTTTCAACACAATTAACTGAATTAGCTGAATTCCTAACAATTACCACCAAACATTCTAAAGTAATACCTACGCTAGTTTTAAATAACCCAACACACTGGAAAATGACTGTCATTGAGCCTGAGGTCACTGAAACTGTATTACAGTTGTCACCTAAATGATTCTTGTCCTATACACGGGTTAGAAATAAAAATGTAGACAAAAAATGAAACCTGTTCAATAATGTTGCTGTAAAATGATGAGGAATTGACAGCTGAATGGTGCTTTTCACAGCAGAAGATGCTTACCTAGTGTGACAGTAAGAGAAATATTTTCTGTAGTCACCCAATGTAAACATCCTGCAGGGGGAAGGTCACTCCAACCTCCTCCTGTACTTCCCAGGAGAACCCCCTGTTTACATTGGCATCCCCCAGGACCTGAAGGAACAAGCTGAGCAGATGTCTAGGGAGGGGAAGACGCCACTGACTGTTGTGGGGGGGGAGGGAGAGGAGCTGAGGTTTGGAAGAGTTGGAACAATAAGGATGAACATAGATCTGCGCGTGGGGCTGTCACACCCATTGTCCAGTTCTTTGTCCCCTTGTCAGAGGGCGGGGAACGAGTGTCAGCAGTTTTCTATGTGGGATAGAGAATGCTTCTGCCTGTCCTTAACAGAGTAAAACAGTCACTGGTTATGTCACCTACTTGACCCAAGCCTTACATTACCCCTACCACCTGCGGGATCTTTAATTTATGCATCTTCACACTCTATGGTGAATCTATGGTTAGTGCATATCTCCAGTATGGTTTAAACACATCTATAGTACATGGATTCCATAATGGTGCAAAAAAAAAAAAAAGAGGCCATGCATTTAAAATATGACCACACCACATCCTCCAGCTTAGAACTGCACCATGGTGGCTATTGTCTTGCTGAGACAAGTACTGGTGTTATTTTGTGTTTTCCCTCCATTGCATGGGCAATATTTTTCTTGGTCATCTAGTAGGTGGGTTATAAGGACTATCTAAGCACAATTTGATGCATAGTTCCATAGTTGATGCCTCATTTGGAACCAAATCTTTTTGTCCCTCTTACCATCTCAGTCCTTTGTGTGTCTGATGTACATACCTCTATACAAATGGACCATTTAACCTGTTCATACTACACCGAACCCTTCCATCCACCCTCTACAAGTATTGCAATTACTATTATGATGCATAATGGAAAAGAAGTGGTGAAAAAGAGCGCTTGTAAGCTACACAAAGAATGCATTCTTCAAGTTGCATGTAACCGAGGGGCATGGCGGGGGGGGGGGGGCTTTGCCTACATACTTTTTTTATTAAAGGGGTCCCTTTTTCACATCCTAGAAAGTCGGAAGGTATATATGGGGTCTATAGCTATTTTGAGATTCCTGGTTGTTTTTGTTTGCCAAAGAAATCTTCATTCAATTTTTGCTGATTCAACAAAATGTATGAAGATGGAGAACAAGTTTAAGCCATCTCCAAGTCCCTGAAAAAGACCATAAATATATTTAGGGCCTGTGGGAAGACAAGCGTTTGTGCCTAAAGGAACCTCCTATTCAAAAATTGCCTCAACCAGACAGAACATTTTAATTTAAATGTGTTTCATTCTTACACAGTTTAGCATATTGTGAGTGTGTAAATAAGCTTAGGGTGACTCTATTACCACCGATGATGAAAAAAATAGTGCGGCGGATATCTATAAAGTGAAAAGTTGCCTATTCACTTCAGCTGCCTATAGACTTGGGCCTAGTGAGCCTAATGGTAAATGTGGCCCTGTAGATATGAAATAAATACTATCTGATCCTGACAATTTTAGCAGAATCTTCCAACAACCAGAATGTGTGTGTCCTCCAATAGACCTCAGCGGAGGCCCTTGATATAGTCTAATGTTGGGCAAAAATCTAAAGGATGAGTTGGGTTCTATAGGCAAATTGACTATTATTGGAATGAAGGATACAGGGGGCACAGAACTATTCACACTAGCATATTGCCATACCTCCCAACTTTCCCTGATTGCGAGGGACTGTCCCTGATTTGTAACAAAGTCCCTCTGTCCCTCTTTCCTTCTCATTTGTCCCTCATTTTGGTCTGATCTTTAAAGTAGTACATAAAATGCACTTTTTATCTTTCAAAAAGTGTTTCCCAGTGCTAAACCTTTTATCCAATTTCTAAATTGTTGCATTTGTATAAAGGAATAGTAGTGGTAAAAAAAAAAAAATACTTATAGTATTCTTTTTATGTATAGTTCTCCTTTAAGGGGGAGTGGCAAGGGGGTGTGTCCTATGCTTACATGCATTTGCTAATAGGTGGCCCTCGATCACACCTCAAAAAGTGGGGAGGTATGATATTGCATACAACAATCACTGGTCTTTCCTGCCCTGCACATCTTTTTTACTTTAACCCCAAAGTCAAGGGCCTGTAACAATTCCACACACTCCCCGGCATTTCCTGATGATGTCTGTGGTTGGATGAAACACGTTGGGTGGGGCTTGGTGACGTCACATCTGCTGGAAGTACTGGAGTGGCCATCCTGTATTTTCTTTTTCTGGCTTTTCTGTGTTTTTATGTACATGTGAATGGCTTTTTAATAAATCCTAAATTTTTATTTAAAATGACTACACTATCGGATGCGCCTTTGTGTTCCTCTATTATATTTGTTGGCGAGCTCAAGCTGGTGTGGCTGGATACTACTATCAAAATTGTGTGTCAGCCGGGCGTTCTTATATCTCTTTTAATTTAGAGATCCTACGGTTCTGCACTTGGGGACACCTGTCGTGGACACTCAGTGTTTTGAAGTGTTACCTGTGACACTGCACCTGGCTCCTAATATTCAGTGTCATATAGCACTGTCATCACTCATGTTTGCACATAAATTGTGTTATTTATTTTTTTACCTTTATAATATTGCTGAAAGTTAATTAATTATAATTTGAGAACATAAAGCTTATGATTGTTAGCACTTACATTTTATTGTTGTTTGGTATTGTTGTAAACCAACCAAGTATTAGTAGTGCACCTATTTTACAGTATACTTAGCACAGAAATTGTTTTTTTTTTATCTAATAACATGCACTCTCTATATGCTACATACAATTATAAGTATTCAGGCTGGATAAAAATCACTGATTTAAAAAAAAAAAAAATCAGATTTTTAGTTTTTTTTCTCAAGATTATTTTAATAAAATGCTTTTGGAGTAAAAATCTATCTAAAGATAGTTTTCTATTTAAGCCACATTAATAATTTAGTTTATTCAGCATGAAATGGAGCTTAGTTATGTAGCATGAGACTGTATATTCTGCAATATTTACATTTTTGGTAAACTCATTCAATGAATCCAAGCTCTGCAAGCTGAGATAACATGCACTGCATTGATGCATTCACACAATTTCCCAGTAACCATGAGATAAAACAAAGTTTAGGGATATTCCTTCATCCCATTGTTTTGCAAATCTATGTACACTACAAACTGTATAATTGAATCGGTTCTGATATCGCTGTTTTACTAACGTGACAGCTTATTATTCGAACTGGGTAACCACAACTACTGGAGAGTGCAGTCTCTGTGCTGCACTAGGTTCAGTTGCAGCAGAGGGAGAAGTATCCCATTGGGCTGGTGTATACAGCTCTCTGTCATGCGTAAGGGTCTTTCTGCGTCACTTGGGACATCACATAGAGCTGTCTGACAGGTGATGGACAGATAAAGCTTCCTCTGGATGGGCTCAGGCAGATGGAAAAAACGCAGCTTGTCTTAAATATTCATTTCCTTCTTGCCCTGCGCTTCACGTGCAGAATTCCCCTGTTTCTCAATGCGTTTCTCTGAAATATGAGGGATATTTAGTGGAGAGAGCACTTTAATAACCACAGAGGGTGTTGGCACGTGTGTCTAGTAAGATGGTGGAACATAAGGTTTTATGCAGATATTCAAATAATACAGCTAAACAAACATTCGCTCTTATTCCAGATACAGAAATCACATACACATTAATATCTAGTGCTTAAATAAAGTAAAGTGAGATGCATAAAGTACAATAGCGCACAGCATCCAATCAGCAATCTCCCTTTATTATTCCTGTCTTAACTAATCAAGGGAAAACTGATTTGCTGCTATGGGCTACTTGCCTTCTGCACAACGGCATTGTGTTTAAATGTTTCTTTTTTTTTAATTTTTTTATTTTTTAATTAAATGTTTCTTATTCGATAAAACTGGTTTATTAATTTGACAAAGGTACAGGACTAAAGACAAAATTAAGACAATGCAACTAAAACCTTTGATTGTGGAGAAGGCTATTTTATTTCAGAAATAGATTTTCCCATCAACTGCTATGGTTGGCATAGACAAACAAAGGAGGGGATTACAGGTGCAAGGAATCCCCATTCAGCCACAAGCACTATTTCAGATATGTAAAAAAGTATTAAAAGTGAAATTTCTATTAAGTAAAAAGTCGATCTAGAAAGCAACATAAATCCCTCCTTATGTGGCTCCCATAGCTCAGAGCTATAAAATAAAAATTGCATAGTCTTCCTAAACAAATAACAGCGTACTTAATATTAAATAACTATGAGAAAGCTGAAAAATAAATTTAGCCATAAAAAGGGAGCATAGCCATCAATACATAAGAAAGGAGCAAAATAAGCAAAAATATGTCATGACACATACCAGTGAAAAGTGTTGCAACGTATATCCAAATGCACAGGGATATAATACTGTCCAAAAGCAATTTGAAAAAAAAAAAGTGGATTCATATAATGTATGAGCAATGCTTGTGTTATGTACTGTATTAGCGCCTATTTATATAAACATTTAAAGTAATTATTTTTCCCTATTTTTCCTGATTTAATTTGACTTGTTTATAGAAAATAGGGCTCACTAGTTCCACTTATTAGTGCAGCACTCTTGAATTCCATTGTTCTTTCATTATTTTATTAAAATTGTTCAAATTTGCCAAATTTTTAGAACTAAAAAACTTGCAATTTACATGATTACAGGCATACACCACTTTTAAGTACACAATGGGGTTTATTTACTAAAGCTGGAAAGTGCAAAATCAGACTGACTTCTGCATAGAAACCAATGAGCTTCTAACCCCAGTAAACCTCCCTATCGTTTTCAGCCAAGGAAGCTGCCATCTTTGCCTCTGTTTAATCTTCAACTGCCACAGTGCTGCACATGTGATCCGTTATGACACCAGCCATTGGATGGTTTGACTGTTTGGTTGAGAGCACAGCCAATGTGCAGTTAGCATTCACGGCATGCCTTTTTTTTTAGACTGTTAAATCGATGGGTTTACTTCCGCTTTAAGCTTTGGTAATAAAACCTGGAAGCTGATTGGTTTCTATGCAGAAGTGAGCCTGATTTTGCACTTTCCAGCTTTAGTAAATAAACCCCATTGTGTACTTAAAAGTGGGGTATGCCTGTAATTTGTCAATATATCAGTGATGTACATAATTACTTTCTCCAAATTCTTCAGGTTCTTGTTCTACCAGTGAACCAAGAACCTTCAATACTAAATAAACAAACTAAATAGGCCCCAGTACTATTTTTTAGACTGTCAACTTACATTAATATAGGAAAGCTTAGCTGATATATCTTCCTTCTTTTGTAATGGGGCACTTGCTGCTAACCAGCCTTTATCCTGCATATATGGTATATATATATATAAATAAATAAATAAATAAATAAATAATATATATATATATATATATATATATATATATATATATATATATATATATATATATATATATATATATATATATATATATATATATATATATATATATATATACACATATATATATATATATATATATATATATATATATATATATATATATACACACATATATATATATATATATCTCAGTATATATTGCAAAGCATTTAATCAATGTATGAAACAAAATATATTTTAGGCTGTGCAATTACCCAAATCCTTTAATTTACTTTACTCATTTATATAGAGCTGAAACTCTATACATGGCATTCTACAGAGAGCACTCAAAAGGTACATACTAGTGCTTGCCCAGTTTACGATCTAATGTCCACATTCATAATCGCCCTAGGGCCTATCTTTGTTAGAAACCAATTAGTTTGCCAGTATGTTTTGGGACTGTGGAAGGAAACCAGAGGAAATATGCTAATATTGTCCTTGGTAGAACTTAAAGCTGAACTCCGGGGAAATTTAAAAAACTACCCTGCAGTGGAGCTTCCCCGCACTGGAAGGATTAAATGTCTAGTAAAAGCTTTTTTTACTCACTTTATTCCTTGTTCCCACAGGCTTCCTCTTCGTGCAACAGGCCCCCAAAGCTCTTACTTTTCAGTGCTACATCCATTGGTTGCGCTCTGACGTCATCACATACAATGCAGGACCAGTAGTCTGGTATTCTATGTAAGGGCACTGAAGGCTCGGCCACAAACATCAGCAGGGACAGCGTGGTACTGGCTGCCGGGGATGTGAGGCATAGGGTAAGACAGACAACGCATTTAGACAATGCAAGCGCTTACCGTATATACTCGAGTATAAGCCGAGTTTTTCAGCACTTTTTCAGCATTTTTTTGTGCTGAAAGTGCCCCCCTCGGCTTATACTGGAGTCAAGCACTTTTCTGCAGCAGAGAATGACATTTTCCGACCTGAATTTGGGGCCCCGTATCACGGGATACGGGGCCACAAAGTCGGTTCGGAAAATGTCATTCTCTGCTGCAGAAAAGTGCTTGACATTTTCTGACCCGACATTGGGGCCCCGTATCTCAGGGCCACTTGGTGCTAGGAACCCCAAATTTGGTGTGCAAACCCAGTGGAACTAACACTACTATATTTGGGGTTCCTAGCACTAATTGGCCCCGAGATACAGGGCCCCAAATTCGGTCAACTGTGTCCATCTGCAGCAATGTAATTTCAGGACCCTATGGGTCCAGAGAACCCAATTTTGGCTAGCTAGGGGGCATCTAGGAGCCCTTAACTACCAAGTTTGAAGTTCAGGGGACCTATGGCTGCAAATGGGCACAGTGAGGCATGCAAATGGGCACAGTGAAGCTGCAAATGGGCATTGTTGACCCTCTTTTCCACTTTCCTCTTACAGTAGCTGCGCATTTCTCACCCTAGGCTTATACACGAGTCAATAAGTTTTCCCACTTTTTTGTGGTAAAAATAGGTGCCTTGGCTTATATTCGGGTCGGCCTATACTCAAGTATATACGGTAATACTTTTCTAATTTCCCTGAAGTTCAACTCTAGCCAGAACTAAAGCCAAAACTTTTTTTGTTTGTTTGTTTTTTTATGAGTAGGGAAGGGTTGGCAATTCTGTTAAGTTTGTATTAAAGCCTGTGTCCCCACTGGGCAGATTTACCCTCTGTTCCCCTCTCTTTGTCCTAGCAAGCATGTTCTTCCAATGGGGGCACTTGTTGCTGTGAAAACTGTCTAAAAGGGGATTTCCCTTACTTCAAAGAGATTCCCTCTTACGTTATGACGGCACACAGATGGCAAAAAAAGCTAATTTCAAAACTAAAACAAACAGATAGATATACTTTAAACCAGCAATGCTTAACAAGGGTTCCTTCTGAGCTTGTTAAGGGTTACCTGAGCATTAAGCAATTTCTGCTTCTCACATAAGTAACAATAGGTAGCAATGTGATGTGCTTACCCATCTGTAAAGTGGGCATTCTACCCACTGACTACCAATGTATAGGGCAGTGATGGCCAACCTTGGCACTCCAGATGTTTTGCAACTACATTTCCCATGATGCACCACTACACTGCAGATAGCATCATGGGAAATGTAGTTCCAAAACCTCTGAGGTGCCAAGGTTCACCATCACTGCCCTATACATTGGTAGTCAGTGGGTAGAATTCCATCACTGGTATAGGGCATTCTTCCCACTGACCATCAATGTTAGAAGCATTCTTCCCAATGACCCCCAATATTATTGAGATGGTCTGCCAATGACCACCAACATAAGGTGGTTCTTACCTCAATGACCACTAACCTAAGTAAGAGGCTTTAAGCCAAGAACCCCAGCACTGCAAGGAAAAAGTCCTAACTACTTAGCTACATCACCCTTACAAGCCAGCTAAAGTTTCAGATCATCCTACAATGAAACGTAAGAAGAAAAAAGATAGTCTTGAGGTATATTCTGCTGAGGCAAGTTCACATAAGTCTAGGACAGCTCAGATACATATGAACAGCCATACTGGAGGCTCCCAAGCACCCTGGAGTAAAAACATATAGCATGGAAGAGTAATAGCACAGAGTGAGAAAAGTCCCTGTACAGATGATGGAGGCAAACTCAATAACCTGAACATTTTTACTTTTTGTTTTCGCTGTAGTACAGTACTGCAGTAAACCAACTTGTTTTTTACTTCAGTCATTTTCCTGGCTCAGGATGCTGGGGACATTGGGACAAATTCAGAAATCCATCTTGATAGCAATGGAGTTTGTGTTGGGTTTATTCAATTACATTCAATCTATCAGCCAGCCTCCAAATTTCACCACTTAGTTACTCTCGGGCACATTGCATGTCTTCTCATTCTATTAACAAGGAACCTTCACCCTTCCAATCAGCACTTATTCCCTTGTCTGTCCCTTTTAATGAATTGTGGACATGTAGACTCTTGGTGCTGTATAAAACAAATTGTTTATATGAGATGATCCTGGTATCAAGGTGTGTTTTGTCTTTACTGTTAGTCACACTTTACATTGTCCTGTGGGCTTCCCACAATGGTCTTATTAGCGGACATCTAAACTTGTTAAAATGTTTTTTTTTCATGACTGTGCCCAGTGGTGGCTCCAAATAAAAGATAAGATAAAAAAGTAGTGATGCTTGATACTGATTTGAGCCTAATCAGCAAACTATATACTTTTTTATAGCACTTTAGACATATGTTTGTATGTTATCAACTTATACTTTTTTATAGCACTTTAGACATATTTTTGTATGTTATCAACTTAACGTAAATCTTTATTATCAATTGCTTTTAAGGTGTATGTATAGACAAATGTTATTTTTTATAATATTGGAAAGAGTAGGCAAGGATTTAAAACCCTGTCTGGTATTTACTAATGTCAGGCTAGTTAGATTCACCTTCTCTTTGACATGGTAACCATTATAATTTTCACCAGGACTGAAAGAGATGTGAGTTCTATTTTTGTTAGTTTTCAACAGAACAGGAGGTGAAGATATATCTTTCAATGGGGACTCCTGTTCCAGTGATAACTGTCTAAGGCTAGGTTCACATCTATGCATTTATTAGTGAATTTGCAGATCTGCAGAAATGCATCACAATCAATTTAACATTATTTCCTATGGGTCCCGTTCACATATATGCTGTTTCCTGCAGTGAATTTTTGGAAAGGTGCAGGGACTTTTTTACAAGCACCACAATCTATTTTTGGCTCCATAGACTTCAATGGAACTGCACCAAAAACACATAAAAATAGCATGTACCTGTACATGTATTTTTGGTAGGGTTTTGTGTTTAACAATCAGTGTCCTCCTACAAAGAAAAAAAAATACAGAAGCATGAAAACGCAACAAAAACTTGAAGCAAAAACGCACAAATAGGATCAACCGCACATGCATAGATGCAAACCTAGTCTAAGAAGGGAATTCCCCTCACTTTGTGGGGATTCTAAAGGCAGAAGGTTTTTAACCTTAAAGCATTCTATGCATTGATCCAGCGATGTGCACAAGAGCATTGGCTCCTGCTGCTGTCAATCACAGCCAGTAAGGAGGGAGTCATTGGCTCCTGCTGCTGTCAATCACAGGCAGTGAGGAGGGAGTCATTGGCTCATGCTGTTGTCAATCACCGCCAGTGAGGAGGGAGTCATTGGCTCCTGCTGCTGTCAATCAAAGCCAGTAAGGAGGGAGTCTGGCTCCTGCTGCTGTCAATTACAGCCAGTAATGAGGGAGTCATTGGCTCCTGCTGCTGTCAATCAGCCAGTGAGGAGGGAGTCTTTGGCTCCTGCTGCTGTCAATTACAGCCACTAAGGAGGGAGTCATTGGCTCCTGCTGCTGTCAATTACAGCCAGTGAGGAGGGAGCAGAGGTGGGGCCGAGCGATGCTCTCTGTGTCATTGGACACACAAAGCTGGCTTGAGAGCAAGCATGCACGGGTGCCCCCAGAGAAAGCAACTTGGTTGGTCGGGAAGGGGTTAAAGTTGATGTAAACCCGATTCATGAAATTTTACCTAGGCACATATATCTGTAGTGTTTACTTATCTCTCTCCAAAGCCCTAAGTCATGTGTCTTTCTGCTGTTTCGTTCCTCTCTTATCAGCATGATAACTTCTGACAAGTTCTCCGACAACTGAGACAAAACCAGGCTGAAATTTGTGTTGGGGATGGTGCTATAAATAGATAGGCAGAGAGCTTGTCTTGTCAAAGCACAGCTCTACACATTCCTTCCTTCCTCTACCTATGTGGAGTGGGGGTGTGTGCCTTTCCTCCAATCAGCTGTCACACAGTGTATACCAAGAATTCACTCCTACTGCTGAATGAGGAAGTCACAATTTAAACACAATGGTAGAATTCTAAAGAATATATAAAGCTGAAGACAGCAGATGTGCATGTAAAACTTATGTAGGGAGATTTGTTTCATCCCTATGTATCATCTAGGGGTGTTCACTTCACTGGGTATAGGAGAGGTTTACATCCCCTTTAAGAGTTTTAAGTGGTTCTAAAGGCAGATTTTTATTTTTTTTTGTATTTTAATGCATTATATGCATTAAGGTAAAAAACCTTCTATGCACAGCTCCCAGCAGCCCCCCTTATACTAACCTGAGCCCGATGTTGATCCAGTGTTGTGCACGAGAGCACCATCGTTGTTCTCTTTCTCTCTCCTTGCTGGCTCAGAGGCAGCAGCGTGAGCCATTGTCTCCCACTGCTGTCAATCATAGCTAGTGAGGAGGGAGCAGGGGAAGGGGCCAAGCCACGCTGTGTGTGTCAATGGACCATTGCACAGAACAGGTAAGTATAACATGCTTGTTATTTTTTTTTAAATACTTATTTTACCTTTACAATCTAAGGTCTACTGAAATATATCGAAAACCAAAGTTTACACTGCTTTTAATTTGCCTAGCCTGGTTCTCTGATTGTATATAACATGAATCGGTTGTTTAGCTTGGTCCTTATATTGTAGTTTTAGTTAATCTTATAGCGTCTGGCCATGCACTTAGTGATTTGTGGTTGATCTATGTATGGGTAATCGCAAACAAGCAATTTATCATTCATAAAAATATCAAGTGATGCGACGCTTGACGTATTGTTCAACACTTTGCAAACTAAAAATGTCAATCAAAAATACTATCTGCCAGAAGCAGTCTATTATTAAGGATCATTTAATCAATCAGTATTTTGATCAGCTTTCTGTATGAGTGAACAGAAGCAAATGACAACATTTCAACATGGCCAACATGGACCCTGTTTACTGAATGACACATTAACCACAAATGGAGATTGTTTTAATGCTCTGCCATGCATTATGCAAAATCATGACAACCTACCTAGAGGAAATGAGCTCAAATAAGGCTAAACCGCATGACCTACCATATACCATAAGACTTCCCACAAATGTATATACTGTATAAAGTATTTTTGGCGTGAAATGGAGGGATAATGTTATATAGGCTCGAAGAGGAGTTTTCCTTAAGGACAGATTCACACTTCCACAATGCGGTATCACGTGCAGGCCCTGTTTATTGACTGTATGAAAAAATGCACCACAAATGGAGTTTTTTTTTTATGCTCTGCCATGCATTAATAGGAACATACTCTACTGGGAGAAATACATTTTCTCATTAATTTTAGGAGAATTTTCCTTAGGGCTGGATTCACACTTGCACATTACCACAACAAATGGTATTGCGTGTAATATGTGTTACTATGGAGGTTATTTACGAAAGGCAAATCCACTTTGCAGTTCAAGTGCACTTGGAAGTGCAGTCACTGTAGATCTGAGGGGGACATGCAAGGAAAATAAAAAACATAATTTTAGCTTGCACATGACTAGATGATAAAATCAGCAGAGCTTCCACTCATTTCAGATCTTCAGCGACTGCACTTCCAAGTGCACTTTCTGTTCACTTGTAGTGCAAAGTGGATTTGCCTTTCGTAAATAACCCCCCATGTCATTAATCTTTAATGACACCCCAATGCAATAAGACAATGCACCTGCATTATAGTGTGCATGCAATGCATGGCAATGCACAGTAGTGTGATGCGACAGAAACAAAGGGGCTGATTTACTAAAAGCAAAAAGACTGTGCACTTTGCAAAGTGCAGTTGCGCTCTGCAAGTGCAGTTGCTCCAGAGCTTAGTAAATGAGCAGAAGCTCTGCTGACTTCCATCATCCAATCATGTGCAAGCAAAAATTGTGTTTTTTTTTATTTTCCTTGTATGTGATTGGGTATTCTTTGCGAAGTGAAGCCTTACCTCATTTACTAAGCTCTGGAGCAACAGCACTTTGCAAAGTGCACAGTCTACTTTCCTTTAGTAAATCAACCTCAAAAGGTCATATGTAAAGGTGAACTAACAACATACGCCCTTCCCACCTCCTCGCTGTACTTACCTTCATGGGTGATGAGCTGTCAATGCCAATGCAGCCGGTCCAGTGGTTCAGGGATTTGAAATCCTCGTTCTTCTCCCTCTTCCCTGGGCAGCACTTCCAGGATGGATCAGAGTGAATCACTGTGATCTATCAGAATTGCTCTGATCCACCCCGGAAGTGTTGCACCGAGAAGAGGGAGAAGAGCGTGGATTTCCAACCCCTGGACCGCTGGTCTGGCTGCATGGGCACTGACAGCTCTGACAGCCCTGGAGGTAAGTAAAGCAAGGTTGGGGATGGCTTTCGGTGTTAGTACATCTTTACATTTTTTCAGTAAAGGTGAACTGACACTTTAAGCTGATGCCTTAACCCAAAGCATAGTAATGCACCACAAAAGACGTAAATGGGCCCTTTAAGTCCTTTTGCTATCTACTTAGCACAATGTAAAAATATCTTGATTTTCGTTATGGTATGAGAATTTTGATGTAGAGATTTGTGGATATTGATAGCCCCAGATTGTGTGATTGCCTCAGGTTTTATATAAAGCAAGAAGTTGCCATGTCCCTTTATCTGGGAGTCTCTGCAATGTGAAGGGAAGTGTAACAAGAAGCCTTTGCGGAGTGGAACTCACACACAATCCCATATAACTCTCCCTCCTGCACTTCCTCTCTCCAGTACGATATTTTGTTTCATTTACACTGTACAGTCATCAGCACTGAGCTTTCCAACACACCAGTGCACCTCATTAAATAAAATAGTGTAAAACATGCCAATTAATATATTAATGTGCAAGCTGGAGGGAGGGGAGGGAGGCGAGCAGGCCCCAATTGTCCCATGTGAGAGGCAGCCAGCTACAGACCAATCCAGCAGAGACTCGTTTAGAAATTACCCACAATGCCTCACCAAAGTGTGTTTCTGATACCAGAATGCACAGGGGGGCTTTAAATAATGGATTGCACTAGGAATCATTAAAAACAAAATGCAATTTTTTTCCTGTGGATTTTTCTTTTCCTTTGGCGAGGATAAAAAGCAAGATGTAGAAATCTTGTGCTTTCTGACACATTTGGTATTGTTTCTTGCCATTAACCCGTTCAGCTCTGGGAATAAGAAAGAAAACGGCGTGGTTTGGATTCTAGGGGAGAACGGCATTTGTTTGTAGTTGTGTCAGATTTAGTGTGTCATGTACTCGGCCTTCTGGGAACACTAAACTGAGCTGTTAGCCCGTGGTCTTGGTAAATTGTGGAAGAGCAGGCTCATTCATAGGACATTGTCCTCCACAGGAAATCATTTCACCCAGGGATGCACGTCTGATAGAAGAGGTGTCAGGTCTTGTTATTAATAATGTCCTATAAATGTGATGGAATTTTTGGCACTGTGCCGTTATTCCCCAAAAGTGAGATTTAGAGCCACTGATTAGAAGATCCAAAATGCCTAACTAATATGTAATAAGTAGGAAGTACTCAAAGGTCCAAAAGAAAAGTCATAATCATTCCTTGGAAGATAGCTTTATTCAGTAGAATACTGTAATACTTCCCTGGAACGTAGCTGTACTAACTATGGAAGAGAACCACAATTACATGACTTTAAAGCGCATCTAAAGCCAAAAATGTTATGTCCGTTTTGGACACAGTAGGATAATGTTAGGTTTTTATTGCTATCTTTATCCCTATAGTAGATTCATTCTCTCTATTTGTTCTGATGACCACAATCAGAGAGGCTGAAGGAAAATCCAAAATTTTGAGTTGCCATCAGAACAGAGAGGAGATATTCCACTGGAGACACTTGTGAGAACTAGGTCATCTAGTTCTTGTGAGAACTAGGTCTCTAGCTTAGGTTAGGTCCGAACCCACAATCGGCTAAATACAGAAGTATGCCGTTATTGACCTAGTATGGCCATGTGGCCATACTTGGTCAATGATATCGTGAGAATCCCTGTCACTTTGTAGACTTGAAGGGAATAGGCCAGGCACAGCTGATTGGGCCTGAACTGACAGCTTACTTCTGAATTTGGCTGAACTTGGGTTTGTACCAAACCCAAGCTCATCCCTAGTGACAACTGTCTATGATGGGATTTCCTTCACTTTGGAGATAATTCCAATTAATTCCTTCTTGGTGCATCTACAGGACACAAAGTGATAATACAAGACCTGACCTGTCTTTTATTATGCACTAATAAAAAAACGTTGGATCTGTATCCCTTTCTGGAAGATCACTATAAGGTAGTAAACAGGTGTTTTTTTAGCTGCGGTTAAGTGCACCTGATAAGCCAAACATTTATGCCTCACTACAGAGGTGCACTGCTAAGTACCATTTATATCTAATTAATATCTAAAAAGCTAATTTGATCATAATTTTAGTTAGTTCAGAGTAATTTCGATTTCATCTCTTTGCACTTGATTGAAACAATTGTTGGTCTTTGCAATTGCAATGATCGCTTCATCAAATTGCCTCATGTAAAACCAGCTTTACAGCTGGATTTCTTTACCAGAACATAGTTTCACTTAATATGAGGAGCCAGAACCAGTTACTTTGCCTTAATCATCTGATGGATCAGAATCATTCACAGGAAGATATCCTTGCTCACACAGTAAGTCTGTATTGTTCACTGGAAGATAGTCTTAATTTGATCAATCAAACTCATTCACTGGAGATAGCTTTACATAATGAGTTAGGCTGGTTATAGAGGACAGATGTCTCACCGGGAATGATGCAGAGCGCGACATCTGCCAACCTCATACACATCGTTGCACCACCAAGTCCTGCTACGATCTTCTCTCCGGCTTACAGATTTTAATGGTGCATGATCTCCAGTCTTCATTTATATGTAATTGTTTTCTATAATTTGAGCCAATAATATAGAGTCCATCTTTTTATCTGGAGTAATGATTCAGAAGAAAGCAAGCTGGTCAATGCTAGCTTTGACATCTGAACTGTATCTACATTTACCAACTGGTTTCAGGACCTGTTCATTAACAAAGCAGTTTTTATTTCCTCTAAGTAGTTTTAGCCACGTAGAATGAGAATGTTTTCTTTGGTTGATACCATAAAGACATTTTGCCGTCTGGACATTTGCAGCTTTCATTATTTTTAAGTTAAGTATCAGGATCTCCCCATGCCCCAGCTGCACAGTAACACGATCAGTTCTTATCACTGACACTAATCAGCCCAAATGGTTAGCGAATACCAGGCATCCACTTCCTGCCATTAGACCCAATCCCTCTAAGCAGGCACTTCTTCTGCTCTTGTTCCTTAACAGTGCAACAAATATACTGTCTGCACCACTTCTTTTGTCCTGTCTAATGCTTAATAATATGTGCTGCTCATTGCTGTTTTATCATTATTAACTAAAAACACCAAAATATTTTAGGGTTCTTACAAGATTACATATTTTTTCACTTTAGTGGTTGACCTCAGCCTCAAGATCCTACTGCTACAAACTGATCTGAAGATCTAACCCAGCCTTTGTCCACCTTTTTAACATGGCGGAACTCTTAAAATAACCGTCGGTCTAAGGGAGCCCCGGCTAATATTTACTATATCTATATTAGTGTAATTGTCAAAAGAAATAATTATCCTTACATATATGGTCCCCTGTTACAGACAGCTCAAGAGGTCATTGGTATCAGTGGACTGGTTATTTATCTGAGAGGCATAAAGGGTTGATTTACTAAAACTGGAGAGTGCAAAATTTAGTGCCAATCAGCTTCTAACTCCAGCTTGTTTAATTAAGCTTTGACAATAAAAACCAATTTTAGTAAATCAACCCCAAGGTGTTCTTTGCTCAGTGAACCTCAGGATTCCATGGAATCCTAGTTCACCACTATTCTATTGTTCTACCATCATTACTAAGTAAATACTTTCATTACTTTAAGATCAATATATATAAGATACCTATGGGACAGTGCTTAGAGAAGCATAGTAAGTGGGGATTGCACAATACGTACAGTTTGTGTTCCTTTTTTACCGCTCATGTTTGCTTTCTTTAGACACTTGTGGGCAATTCCAGCAGTTAAACTGAAGGAGAAAGGGACTATTGAGAGCAAACACAGCACACTCTCTTTAACCCAACTAACATGCAACCATCTTGTTTTCTTTCTCAGCAGGATCTTGATTGGTGGGCTGTACGGTCCAGTGGCAGTGTGGCACATACAATAGACTCCTTTCTGCCTCCAACAGCATGTGCCGGATGTAATTGGGTTATTTGTTTTTTTCTCTCATGTAATATGGTTGGTGAAAAAATGGATCAGTTCTGTACAAAGGTCATCATCATCATTTATGAGGGGCATGACATCTGCAGTAAAGGTTATGCTTTTCTTGAAGATTTATAGTTGTAGACCTTTTAGATCTATCATTTCCTGGCACATAGTCTTGTGATCTTTGGATCCTTTTAACAGTTCAACAGTAGGAGTAACAACTTAGCTGTTCCACATAAGTTATTGAACCTGTTTTGCAAAAAGAGACAGGTGCCCATCAGCACCATTTTACTCCCTTGGAAGCATCTGCCCAGTGCTGAAGAGCAAAAGAGCTGTCCTTAGATTTAAAGTCCTCTAGCCATAGGGATACCTCCCTGTATCCAAACCACAACAAAAAGTGACTCTACCTCTATGACAAAGTACACTCTACAGATGCCGGTTTTAAACAGCCTGGCTTCTGTACACCTCCAAATCGTGTATATAAATGCAAAAGCTAGAGTCTGCTTATGATCCAATGGTAATACTTTATTCATAAAATAGCAAGCAATCTTCAGCATCCATGTGAACAAACAAGACCTTGCTTATTCACATGGATGCTCAAGACTGCTTGCAATTTTATGAATAAAGTATTACCTGAGGTCATACGCGGACTTCAGCTTTTGCAGATGCCTCCCTTTATGCTTAATGTGTTAGGTTGATGCCCTGTGGTGTTTCGGGTCTATGTCTTATTTTTAATTATTTTTTAAAAACCAAAAAAAACACAAAAAAAAAATATTGGTCTTAAATACCGGCAGGTCAGCGTATGTGAAAATGGCAGATCAAAACGGGAAAAACTGATCAGGTAAATTACCGGTTGAGCAGATTTTCAAGTATTTGTCCTTCACTAATTGCAAAAAGGCACCCACACCCCCGAGTGTGTGTTTCCCAGTGGTCCCACACTTTTTCTATATATGTCAGGGATATACATGTGTTTGGCTGCTTCCTATGTTTACTGAGCACTGCTGAATGTTCCATGAGAAAGTTATCCTACAGAGGCCTGCCATGAAAATGTCCCCCCTGCCCCCCCCCCCCCGACCCCCACCATCCTGAATGTTTGGCAGTGAAAGTGAAATGAAATGAAACTGCTTTGGAGAAGCGGAAGGTCAGAGGCGTTCTCCCGCAGCCAGCACATGTGAGGTGAAGGATTTCAAAACTGAAGTCTTTCCAAGCTGTTCCGAAGTCTTTGCTAAGCGATGATCTTACATCCGAATGTCACAGGCAGTGTGTCACAAAACAGATGTTCATCCAGCCCTGATTGCTGGAAAGGCTACAATTCAGAGAGGAATCCAGCCAAGAGATTGTGTGAACAGATCATTTCTCCAAGACCAAGACAGGCTAAACACTCATAGGACAAAGATATATATATATATATATATATATATATATATAATCTATATATATATATATATATATATATATAAAATCTATGTACATCATGAATTCTTACAAATACTTTTTTTTTTTTACCATTTGTTTAGATAGTTTTCTGCCTGTCGTATATTCACTGTGTGCTGTTATATTTGCTATATTTTATGTTATATTTTAGTTATTTTTGATTTCCTTTTATAGCTGAAATACATCACAGGTGATATCATTTGCTGATCAGTGATTGCGGTATTTTAGTCTGCATCTCCCCAAGGTAATACTTAAAATCTGGCCTGTTAGTGGGTCCTGAGGACAGGAGTTGAGAACCACTGATTTAGAGGGTTGAGACAAACAATATACCACTGCTTGCAATGGCTATGGCTTGCAATGACCCTCATACTTAACACTTTTTTTTATTGTCAATATAAAACAACTGGACCTAAATAAGGTTAACCAGGGACAGTTTTTTTTTTTATATAGAAAATAATTTACATACAAAAAGAGTGGTCTAGTTCAGTAGGTGTGACTTGTATTATCAAAAGCTGCACAACTATAAGTCCCGGTGATGAAGGAACATCCAGACATCTATTTAGATATGATCTTGCTCTAGGCCCACGAGAATGATTATTTCCATTCTGACTCCACCCATTTTATTATATAACCATATCACCTAATTAAAATTGAAATTAAGGTGTGCCATGTGAAGCAGCATGCTGTCTGCTTTAAAAGTACCAATTAAAGAGTTCTATTGGTGATATGGGACCATTCACTATTATATTTGTTATGAAGTCAAGGAACCTATTTAATTCTTATAATTCTCATCACAGTCACATGTAATAGTTTGCAGTAGGGGGTGGGGGAATGAGGGCACAGAAGAGAATTTTGGCAGCAGGAAAGTGAAATGAATGGGAACTGGTGGGTTTTTCAGTTAAGAGGTTGATGACAGTGGACAAAGACCATTTGAAAACTTCCTTCAGCCCTGGAGGGAAGCAAGAGGTATAGGGGTTGATTTGCTAAAGGCAAATAGACTTGTCCTCTGCAAGTGCAGTTTCTCCAGAGCTAAGTAAATGAGCTAAAGCTTAATTTTACAAAAAGTACCCAATCACGTGCAAAGAAAAAAAAAAAACAGCATTTTTGCTTGCACATGATTGGATGATGGAAGTCAGCAGAGCTTCCGCTCATTTACTAAGCTCTGGAGCAAATGCACTTGCCCAGTGCAACTGTAGTTTGCAAAGTGCGCACTCTTTTTCCCTTTAGTAAATCAACCCCATAGAGTACTGTATCCTGCAAGTGCTGCATTCCTTGCAGGGGTTCCATTTAGCAGTTTTAACCCTGCTCAGCAATACATTCTGCTTTCCTGTAGTAAAGGATCAGTGCTGCAGAATTACCCCTTTAACTGGCCCTCAACAATTGCTACCATAGACCTTAAGCACCCCTTAGCCTTAGTACAAACATTGTGTTGGGAAACTAGCTTATGCTGGACTTTGCACCTGTGCACCTGGACGTCAGAAGCCACCGGCTGTGATACTCAACAATAAGAACATTGAGCCATTGTGAATTTCCTCCTCCAGTGTCTCATTCATTTGCCTACAGCAAAGTGATCACCAGCTTCTAGGAAATAAGTGCTTCAGGGCCACCAAGATCTTCTCAATGTATAGGGGCAGTTGGGAGGCCAATGTGGTTGAGCTGGGTTGTTTGGTAATCAATTTCACCTTCGGTGGTATAATGTATTACCCAAGTATGTAAAACACTAAAGGGTTCTTGCTCAATAGTTGACCCTATTTGGCAAAACAAAAGCGGCCAAGGGCCACCTTGTCCGCCATTCTCTGTGATGGTAGTTGGCTAAATAAAGCAAAAATAAAGGAAAAAAGGTAAACACACATTGTAAATCTGTTTGGTACTGCCCTCTCTTATCCCTCAGGCCTAGACATTAACCCACAAGGCCTTCAAAGAAGACATAGAACTAGGCTCGTCTGTGGTTTACGCTCCCAACATGAAAGCCACCAGAACGATTTTCATCCACAGCAGAGCTATGAAGTCCTCTCTGTCATCAGGGATGGCGGATCAGTAGACAAACGTCCCCTAATTAGTGGCAAGTCCTAAGACTTGAGGGAAATTTAAATACACACTGATACAAACAGGGCCACTCTGAACATGAAAGAAGCCAAAGATCTTATTTGCTGTTTCTAATTGTACAGCATAAATGTTATCACAGCTCCAGAGTGTTTAAGAAAGACTTTTCGCAGACTCCGCCGAGCCCTCAGCTAATTAAGAAAGAAGCAGGTGCACAGAAAATTCTAATTTAGGCAATTGTTTGTAATTAATAATGTTTACTTCTAGCATCCTATCTGAGGCTGCTGGCCAAACCTCTGGAGTGCTGGCAGCCATTAACTGCGTCTCCCACTGTAATAATTAGTGGGGGGCTGGTGAGGTGGGGGGGGGGGTGAAGTGAAGGGGGAGGAGAGGGGAAAAGGAAGAGAATGACAAGGAGAAACATGATGAAGTTAGGAAAATTAGGTGGTCCTCATTTGTAAAAATTATACTGTTTATTTGTAACATTTCTCCTAAATAAACAAATGAAAGTGGCATGAAAAAAAAAAAAATGGCCTAACAAATTCCTGGTGGGTCTACTTATAGGAATAGTAAAGCATAAATAGAAGCAATGATATGTAATCCATACAGGGGCAAGGAGAAGATAAGCAGGAGCATTTCTTGTTTGGGTAGGAAAAGGGGATTACTGGCGCTCGGCCTACAGCTAACTAACATCGGGTTTGGTGGGGTGAGAGCCAGGCACTAGAGCAATAGTTCCCATAGATAGATAGATACAGGGGTGGACTGACAACTCATGGGGCCCCCGGGCAATAGGAGATTATGGGTCCCCCCAGGCAATCAGAGATTATGGGGCCACACAGTATACACACACACAGTATACAATCACACAGTATACACAGACATGTTTCTATTGGCTGAGAAGGTACTGGAGAGGTGGGGCAGCTATAATCTCGGGATTTTTAGACCAAAAGGATGTCGGTAAGGGACATTTCAGAAACAGATGTAAAAAAAACACAGATTTTTACATACTGTCCCTGGTTTTACTGAGGCTGGCAACCCTGATGGGGCCCCCTAGTGACCCGGGGCCCTCGGGAAGTGCCCGAGTGGCCGAATGGTCAGTCCGCCCCTGGATAGATAGATAGATAGATAGATAGATAGATAGATAGATATATAGATAGATAGATAGATTTTGCTGTACCCTGAAATCTCTCGTGATCCCTAATATACACATGCGGTCAGACAGTAAACACTCCCTTAAATTTGAAGTGGCTTCAAGGGAAATGGGAAAAGTATTGTGTATGTAATTAGTGTAGGTCCACCAGGAAATAAGTAGGTGATTGTTGTCTGACTCAAGCATCACGAAGAATGACTCTCACTAACCTACTGTACCTTAAAAGACAGAAGTGTCCTGGTCTACATGGCAGCAGAAGGAGGGCCCTGCCTGACCCAAATACAGTACAAATTGGTCTGGGGGGGCCCTTGTGCCGTTACAGAGTCTGCACAACTGGTAAGTCCCTCCCTCAAATTTTGGTCGTCCGTTATAATATTATATCCAGTATATGTACCAAATATGATGAGGTGAGGTGAATGACAAGCATTACGTATCATAGCAAAAAATCGCACCATATGGTCTACTGTTATATGACAGTTGGGTCTCATTCATACAGATATAAAGAATAAACATTCGCTTTGAATTAATGATGTTTTCCAAATGCTTTGCAAAGTTAAAGTATTACTAAACGTGCAGTACTAAAATCAGTCTGTAAAGCATGCGTGCTATACTCACTGTGGACCCTAAGGGGTTAATCCTCTGCATTGTGTAAAATCGTGTTTGATTCTGTCTTCTCTGATCCTCCTCTTCTTCACTGTCCCCAACCCATCTCCTGATAAAACAGAGCCTTGGGGACACTCTGCACATGCTCAGTTTGGTGTGCATTGCTAGAGAGTTTTTATTTTTTTTTGCTTGGGATCGGCACAGAGCCAATCAGTACTGTACAAACAGAGGGTCAGGGGTCCTGCAGCCTCATAGGACAGTCAGAGGACAATGAAAACTCCTCCTACAAGCTTTAACCAGTGCTTGGCCAGGCACTAATAAAAGTCACAAGACTGCTATATACTGCTGATGAGAAAAGGTATTTAGCGGTTTATATATACTAAAATAATTGCGTTTCCATGTTCTGTGTACTGTGGGAGACCAGATATAGTGAATGCAGAGTCCGTGGTTTAGTAACACATTAATGTCTGTTATTTAATGTTAATGTGCACCCACAAAAGCTACAGTGTGATTGTGTTACTTTGCTTTCTGTTATTTTTTTTATCTCACCAGAAATGCTTGGCAGGGATTGGCAACTTGCAAAGCTTGCTAAACACTTAGAGAGCACATACGAAGAGTTTTTCTTCCCCACTGTTTGTGCTGTATAGACATTGGGGAAATGTATTCATGGTAGTGTATGGACTTAATTCAAGGTAGCTTATGTGTGCTGGACCATTTTTTATTTCTATTTTTTTATATATTTTTTTGAATATTCACTTGTCATTTTTATTATTTTATTTTTTATTTGTCAGTAAATAATGGTTTGCAATGAATATATTTCTGGCATTGATCTATTTTGATTAGCGCAGCACGTCTCGCATGTTACATTTTTGCTATATTGAATATCTATCATTGTTGAAGCTGATTTTTTTTTTTTTGTGTATCCCCAGTCGTGGTTACCTGTATATTTTCTCTCATTCACACTTGCTTTGGTCTCTGAAGAGCGATCTGAGCATTTGACAAGCAGTGGCGAGGGCATTTATCACCTCCTCACCACCTGCTTTAACCCCTTGAACCCCACACTAGCAACTGTGTGCACTGCACTAGGCTGCGGGGCACATGCAGAGTGGCCCCATTCATTCACTTGGGGGGGTATAATTCCTGCCAGGGCAGGTGTGTAAACCCCTGGCTGCTGTCTCTCCAGCTAATGGGAGAGTGGTTGGAGCGGGCGGTAACCATGCAGCTCAACTGCACTGTTTTACCAACCTACAACCTTTAGTGTAAACAAGCCCTTAAAAAAAATCTTTGATGCCAGTAGTTCCTTATCGGAGAATCAGAAATTGCTCGTTGACCAAGGAGTCTCTGGAGGAACCTTGGATTAGAAAAGCTGCTAAACAGAGGCGGCTCTCTAATTAGGCAAATTAGGCGGTCGCCTAAGGCCTCGTACTCACAGGGGCCTCGCGGCCTCCTAATTTGCCTGTGCTCAATCACTGATTCTCTCTTCCCCCCTCTTCATCTCACCCTCTTTTCTGTGTGCTTGTATTTTTTTTTTCCTATTACGGGCGTGATTGGGGCCTCATGTGTAAGTTTCGCCTAAGGCCTCACAAAGCCTAGAGCCGCCTCTGCTGCTAAAGGCATTTTCACAAGCATTTAAATCTTTTCTTTCAATGCCTATGTGAACCTAATCTTATTGTTGGCTGAATGCAACGTTACATTTAGCACATGCGTCTAAAAAAAAATGGAACAGTCCAAAAAATAGTCGCTTTCATTCTGGAAAATCTTTTCACCATACACCAAATCAAACTCCTTCATTCTCTATCCCTTCATGGACAACATCTGTGTCGTAAATAATTTCAACGGCTAAGTCCGTCATTTAAAAAAAAAAAAATGGCAACGCACGGGAAGGTTTTTTTTTTTTAAATAAATTCCAAGTAGCTTTTTAATATTTAATGGTCAGACCCAATTTATAAAAAAAAATGTTTTTTATATGTTATTGATCTGAAATTGCTGTGGCTAATTTCACATGAGCTCCATCATTTTCGAAACATAAGCAGCAGGCTGGGGAGGAGAGAGTTACTCCACATTGCTTTCTGGGAAGTTCTTTGCTTATTTTGAGGTCCTCAGGGATTCCCCATTTACCACACTCAGCAGAGCTGGGGTCAGCGGGTCAATGCAGAGAGAGATCCCCGCAGGACACGTGGAGACCACTTTCCACAGCTAACAACTCTCCCCTGCACTTATCGCCCTGCTCGCTGCTCTAATATACTCTCCCGTCTCTAAGCCCACTCTATACATTACATACAGGCAGCACTGCCCATCCCAGCACTAGGCTGACTTCCCTATTCTAGCATCATCAAGAAAAAGAAGAAAATCACACATAAACCAGTGATGAATTCACAAATATACTGCATAGGAAATGTATTCTGTATACCTAGTATACAGCATGGGGCCCATTCTATCATGCAGGAGGCCCAGCATTTACCAATTCGTGGCCTCTGCCAGCAACCTAGAGGCTTGGAGCAGTCTGTATGGGAATTGTAGTTCCTGAACAACTGGAGGGCCATAGTTTGAAGACACCTGCTGTAGACCAACTGCCTGCAGTCTTTGGTCACACAGGCAGACACTGATAAAAAAAAAGGACAGTTGGGGGGTATATAAGGTATTTATTCAAGACAGGTCCTCTTTTTTTTCCCCAGAACAGAAAACCAAAGCAAATGCAATACAGCGTTGACAATCTTAGTGTTACTAAACCCAGGAACCGGCATTCACTATATCTGGTCTCCCACAGTACACGGAACATGGAAAGGCAATTATTTTAGTACATTTAAACTTATTTTCTCATCAGCAGTATATACAGTAGCAGTCTTATGGCATCTATCAGTGTCTGGTTAAAGCTTGTAGGAGGAGTTTTTATATTCCTCTGTCCTATGAGGCTGCATGAGCCCTGACCCTCTGTCTGGACAGTGCTAATTGGCCCTGTACTGATCACATGCACTCTCGCAAGGAAAAAAAAAACCTCTCCAGCAATACACACCAAACTGAGCATGTGCAGAGTGACCCCAAAGGCTCTTTCTTATCAGGCGTTTGGGGACTGTGGAAGAAGGGAAGGATCAAAGAATACAGGATCAAACAGCCTTTTTACACAATGCAGAGGATTAACCCCTTAGGTTCCACAGTGAGTATAACAAGCATGCTTTACTGCATATAGAGATGGATTTTACTGTTGTGGGTTTAGTAACGCTTTAAGATAAGCCAATAAATGGCATCACTTGGCTCCTGACTACTCTCCAGCCTGCCGTCTGAACCTGATCTGCTCGCTAGTTGCTGACCTGGACTATCTGACTCTGTCTTGTCCCTATCCTGCAACCGCACCAGCCTATCTGCATCCTTCACTGGCTTCTGTTCCAGTGTGGGGCTGGAGGGCATCCAACATCATCTGGCTCTTTCCTTCTCAGCCTGGCTGTCCCTGGTCATTAAGGTATTTTGATATTTGCAAAGGTTCTCCATCCATCCCATTGGTTGCATCAGGACTGAGGACTCTAGAGAGAAGTACTGAGGCAGGGCACTATGATGTTTTCAGGAAGCTACATACAGCACCCTGTCGGCCCCTCCCATCTGCCATAATTTGCATGCATTGCATAGAGGAGCACAGAGATCCAGTGATGATGTCACTGGTAGGGTTGCCAGCTTTTCTTCAAGCCAAACCTGAACACTTTAGTGGCCTGGGACACCTTTGGGTGCCCCCAAGGAGAGTAGTAATGCGGTGCACCTAGTGTGCTGCAGCAAACAGTGGGTGTGGCCAAATTGCTCTTGCTGACATCATCGGCCTGCCCCCCAGTGATGCTAAACCTGCCCCCAAACGGCTGCCTACAGCTCCCGGATGGCAACAGATTTGTGTGTGACTATCTTGGTTACTTGGGGAGCCACAGCCTGGTCTGAATAATGTGTCCGGGTTTCAGTCTGCCTGAAACCCGGACACATGATTCAAAACCCGGACTGTCCGGGTGAATCCCAGACAGGTGGCAATCCTAGTCACTGGGTCTAAAATAGGGTATCTAGTGAAAACAGAAGGTTAAACATTTCATTAGCATGTTGAAGAGGGGAGGAGGGTGGGGAGAGCACAATATAAACAGATTCAACTTTTTAGTTTTAATGGTTTGTGCAGACAGGCTGCAGAATCAAAACCTAGCTAAATGCAATAAGTTATAAGGTGTAAAGTCAGTTTCATGAAAGGATAACTCCATTTCAGATAAGAAAAAAAAAAAAAAATATATATATATATATATATATATATATATATAATTATATATATATATATATATATATAGCATATACAGTTGTGACACAAGCCCTATTGTAATTTAATGTTGTAACTCACTGCAACGCCAAACAAAAATGCATAGAATTAACACATGCTAATATAAAGTGCAATGAAAAATCAGCAATAACCCCATATAATAAAAAGTGTCCTAGTGCATGCAAACAAATGCTATTCATTTTGTTTACATACACTAGGACATGTACTATTATATTGGATTATTGCTGATTTTCATTGCACTTTATATTGGCATGTTAATTCTAGGCATTTTTGTTTGCTGCTGCAGTGATTTACAACTTTTTGGTCCTGTTAGGATTATTGTTTGTCAACCTTTCTGCAAGCGGCCTTTTTTCATTACAGACTAAAGATTTTTATATTGTAATTGAACGCTATTAAAAATGATGTTCCCTTTTCAATCTGCATCTGCTGTAATTTTCTGTAAAATGCAATGCAATATGGCAACCTGGAGGCGTCCTGTTCACAGACGGTGTACAGCTTGCCCCCCCCCCCCCCAGATATGTCATTTCCTGATTAGTAATTTTCCCAGAAGTCAGATTTTAGGCAGCCTTTGCAGCAAAAATTTCATTTTTGGTGAGATGTTCCCAAAATTATAATCACGTATTATAATAACAATAATAATAATAACAACAAAGAGCTATTCCTTCAATGCCGGTTCACACCAGGAATCGCACAGGAGCACACTCCGCAATCCTGTGGGATGATTCTCACACCAAAAGAAGTGCATGTGCTACTGTTAAAAACACACTGCAACCAGATCGCATGGTACTGCGGTACCATGTGATCCAGTGCAGGCAAGCGTTCTGCGTTTGGAATGTCGTTAGGAATCGAATAACATTCCCAGCAGATCGCACACCCAGTGCATTTGAAACACAGTGTGGGAAACACTCACAGAACGCAGGTTTCCCGCAACGCGTTGCAGTGTGAATCAGCAATCAGCATAGACACAGGTAGGAATCTGTAACAAAGTTGGTAAAATCCCTGCAATGTACATAGATCTTCCAGAGGGGAATGTTTTTTTCTCAATAGTGCTCTTTAAGGGGCTTAAGTGGACAGTCTACAGAATCAGAAACAAGTTAACCTCTTGCCGACTACATCGCGAGGATGTGCGGCGGCAAAGCGGCTCTCCTGCACTGGATAATTTACATAACCGTATCCAGCACTCCCGGGTAGGGTGCGCACGCTCCACTGGCGCTCCGCTTCTGCTGTAATTTGTCCCAATAGAAGGCGTTCAGCGGGTGCTGGTGCATGGATGTTCGCCAGCACCTGCCAATCGTCTGGAAAAAACGCACAGAATGGAGCACTGTCTGTGTAAACAAGGCACAGCTTTGTTCTGATAGGGAGGAAGGGATGGACTTTCTTTCCCTGCAAAGCAGGGAAGAAAATCCATCACTTCCCTTAGTGAAAGCACCTCACACAGTACACACAAGCACTGGCTAGGCATACATATAACCCTTTAATATCCCTAGCTCTTTAACCCCCTCCCAGCCAGTGTCATTAGTACAGTGATAGTGCATATTTTTAGCACTGATCACTGTATTACTGTCACTGGTTCTCACAAAGCATCAGTTAGTGTCAGAATGTTATAGCATCAATTTAAGTAGCTGATCGCGGCCATTACTAATACATAAAAAAAAAAAAATTGCAGTATATATACCATAGTTTGTAGACAATATGGGGTTGATTTACTAAAGGCAAATAGACAGTTGCCCTCTGCAAGGGCAGTTGATCCAGAGCTTAGTAAATGAGGTAAAGCTACACCCAAAAGAATACCCAATCACGTGCATGAAAAATAAAAAATAAATGCTTTTTTGCTTGCACGTGATTGGATGATGGAAGTCAGCTGAGCTTCTGCTCATTTACAAAGCTCTGGCGCAACTACACTTTGCAAAGTGCACAGTCTATTTGCCTTTAGTAAATCATTCCCTATAAGTTTTATGCAAAGCAATCAATATATGCATATTGTAGCAGAATACATGTTGGCCTAAATTTATAGAGAAATTAGATTTTTTTGAATTTTTTATTTGGATATGTTTTATAGCAGAGAGTATAATATATATATATATATATATATATATTTTATATATAATAATTATATTTTATTTTTTTTCAATTGTCAGTCTTTTTTTGTTAATAGCACAAAAAATAAAAACCCACAGAAGTGATCAATTACCACCAAAAGAAAGCTTTATTTGTGGGAAAGAAATTACATACATTTTTTTTGGGTACAGCGACGCAGAACCGCGCACTTGTCAGTTAACGCAGTGTCGTATCGCAAAAAATGTCCTGGTCATGAAGAGGGGTAAGTCTTCTGGAGGTCAAGTGGTTAAATGCCTTCAAGTTTTCTGAAATGCTTTGACTCGTGTTTGAGTTGCTTTGAAATATTTTTAAAATTTTTTTTGCTTTTACATTTATATAGACTTGTATGGGGAAAGAAAAGCAGCTCAGATGCAAACAACGCTTGTGTACATGAGCCCTAATTTTGGAAAAACTACACTTTAAGAATGGTGTGCCTCTTGAATTTGACAAGCTTTAGAAAACAAAGTAACTTCATCTTAAAGGAGGTGTCATTTTTCTAATGTTTATTACATATACAAATGAAATAGATCTAATGCAATGTAAACCATCCTACCAATTTTTTTCTGTGCCTTATTCAGAACTATACAAAAGTATATAAACTATATATAGGATGTTGCTACACCCCCTAGAGGACAAAACCCTTAATTGACTACACCTTGTGCTATATGGAGTGAAAAGGTGCACATTAGGAACGATCGAGGAACATGAGGGCACCATTTCCATCCACTAATCTTGCAATCCGCCGACAATAATGATTGGTAGACGAGGACCGCATGATTTAGGCTGCCTAGGATATTTATAACTAGAGGGATTCATTTTATTTACTCAAATTAAAAATGAATTATGTTGATCTGTGTTGTATTCACTTATTATGAAGTTTAATAATAAGGTCACTTTAAATTATTTTAATTAAAGTGTTATTAAACCCAAAACAAAAAATGTAATATATTTCAGCTGACCAGGGGCGTTGCTAGGCCTACAAAAGATCTGGAGCTAGCAGATGGGGGCTAGCCCATAGCAGCGTAGTAAAGAAAGTCATACGCTTGGGCGGGCATACACATGTATATACATTAATTTACATGTGTGTGTATATATCCCCAGAGAGCCCCCCACTTACATCAGGGTCCCCATAGAGCCCCCCTTAAATCAGGGTCCCCAGAGAGCCTCCCCCTTGCATCAGGGTCCCCAGAGAACCCCCACTTACATCAAGGTTCCCAGAGAGCCCCCCTTTCATTAGGGTCCCCAGAGAGCCCCCCTTAAATCAAGGTCCCTAGAGAGCCTCCCCCTTGCATCAGGGTACCCAGAGAACCCCCCACTTACATCAAGGTTCCCAGAGAGCCCCCCTGACATTAGGGTCCCCAGAGAGCCCCCCACTTACATCAGGGTCCCCAGAGAACCTCCCCTCTCCTTGGAGACCCCTGCAGAGACTCAGGGCTATGGGCCCGGAATTCGGGGCTATAGCCCCAAAAGCCACCCCCTAGCGACGCCACTGCAGCTGACCAGTCATTAGATGTGGTGGCTGCATTTGGTTTCTTTTTTTTAGACTTTGTCCTTCTGTTTTCCCCTGATGATCTGACCAGTAACACACCTCCTCTATTAGAGTGACCCCACTCTGGATGAAGGAGCACAGGGGGCACCTTTGGACAGCAGTATTGTCAGTCTGAGAGGAGGGGAATGTTAGGTGTATTAGCAGATTTAGACACAACAAACTGAAGCTGAACTCCAAATAATACTTATAAACAGTTACAGCAAACAGTGCTTTTTATTTTGTGATAAAGGTTTTACATAAATAAATAAATAAATAAAAGCTGACCATTGTAAGCAACCATCTACATCTTCCAGACAGCTTGCTGTTTTAAAAAACAATAGACTTATTGTCTGGAACACCAGGTGAAAATAAAGGAAAGAAGGCCTAAAAAAGAAAACTAATGCAGACACCACACAGAGTTGGTAAGCTGCAATGTAATAAAATGTTTGCTTTTGAGTTTAATTCCACATTAATACTCCTCCACCTTCTCATCATGTCTTTGGATTGATGTATATAAAGTAGTGAGACTATTCTTGGCTTTCTAAATATCGTTTTCTAATGTATAATCAATCGTTTTTTTTTTATTCTAGAGGGGTCACTGAGGACTGAAAAACGTTTTCTTCTTTTGCTTTAGCTAAATTGATTTCTCAACTTCAAAACGTCATAAGCAAAAGATCCGACCTGCACATTATTCCAGGTGTTTTATTTATTTCTCTACAATGACCTGCTTCCATTGATTTTCACAGTCTTAGGAGCACAGATCATAAACATCAAGTTAAACACCTCTCCGAACCGCCACAATGGCCACTCCTGGGAATAGCCAACAAAGAACCAGGTCAATGGGGTCAGCTTCAAGACCACCACACTCCAGATCCTTCATACTTCCACCCCATTCCACCGACCCCCCAACACCTTCTCAGCAGATGACACCTCCGCCCCTCCCTTGGAAAAAGGCCAAGGTCTAAGAGGTCTTGAAGGTCCATCCCTAGGGACATACTCAAGATTTTCCTAATGTCCATTGCACAAGAGCTTGGAATTCTTAGCTGGAGACCACGGGGCCACAGGAGCACTTCCATTAATCAAAACCATTATCTACCTACTAGAAAATAATGTTAGTTTGTACTACATAAATATGCCAATAAGACAGTGAGAAGATGGATGAGATAAGCTACAGCCAACTAACATGAAATAAAATGGAACAAAAGCCTCCTGCAATATATCGCATAAGTATTTTTTTGTGTCACAAATGCGCTATATAACATTTATGTTATTTAGTTTCAGTAGATTTTCCGACTTGATAAATTTGGATATATAGTATTACCAACAGCAATATAAAAAAAGATGTAGAAATTAACAGAAGAGATTATTTTTTTGTTTTTTTTATCTGCCTCCAGTATGTTAGATTTTTAGTAAGTAGCTGTAAACTAACTAGATGATATTGAATTTACTAAAAATACAGTATACCCTAAACAAGTGGCACATTTTTCACTATAAAATATAAATTTTCCCCATTGTTTCATCTCAGTGCTGCTGGTCTCCAGTTCTAAGGCCAGGCAGGGGCGGACTGACCATTCAGCCACTCGGGCAATGCCCGCGGGCCCCGGGCCACTAGGGGGCCCCATCAGGTTTGCCAGCCTCAGTAAAACCAGGGAGAGTATGTAAAAATCTGTGTTTTTTTTTTACATCTGTCTCTGAAATGTCCCTTACCAACATCCTTTTTGGTCTAAAAACCCAGAGATTATAGCTGTCCCACCTCTCCAGTACCTTCTCAACCAATAGAAACATGTCTGTGTATACTGTGTGATTGTATACTGTGTGTGTGTATACTGTGTGGCCCCATAATCTCTGATTGCCTGGGGGCCCCATAATCTCCTATTGCCCGGGGGCCCCATGAGTTGTCAGTCCACCCCTGGGGCCAGATTTTCAGATGGTGAACTATGCCAGTGTGGTAAAACAGCCACTTGTCTTCATTAGACTTTTAGGCAGGCCATAGACTATTTATTTTCTTGTTTGTTTGTTTTTTTGATCAGTCAGCGAATTCATAAAAAAAAAAACAGAAAAATATTTCCCTATCCTCACAAGCAAGGTGGATGGGGGGATTCTCCCCACTGTACCATTGTTTTCTGATAGCGGGGACTCCTCCACTATAAGAACACACCAACTGGCTGCAACCACTGATCGAAATAAAGTTTTCTAACAGTCCAGATAGACTTCTGTACGGCAGGAACGGCCATAATGAATAGAAGGCATTAAGGTGAAAAACCACAAGGTTTTACAACCCCTTTAAGGCATCAGCATACCAAGACATTTTGGACAATTTCATGCTCCCAACTTTGTGGGAACAGTTTGGGGATGGCCCCTTCCTGTTCCAACATGTCCACGCACCAGTGCACAAAGGAAGGCCCATAACGACATGTATGAGCAAGTTTGGTGTGGAGGAACTTGACTGGCCTGCACAGAGTCCTGACCTCAACCCAATAGAACACCTTTGGGATGAATTAAAGCATCAGTGCCTGACCTCACAAATACGCTTCTGGAAGAATGGTCAAACATTCCCATAGACACACTCCTAAACCTTGTGGACAGCCTTCCCAGAAGAGTTGAAGCTATTATAGCTGCAAAGGGTGGGCCAACTCAATATTGAACCCTACGGAGTAAGACTGGGATGCCATAAAAGTTCATGTGCGTGTAAAGGCAGGGTGTCCCAATACTTTTGACAATATAGTGTGCCTTCCTATGTATTTACTAAGGCTAGCAGCATAAAAATAGTCAATGTTGATTGAGAGAGGGAAGTTCCGCTTTAACTTGTTCAAGCAATATGAGATTTTAGTAATTGGTTCTACATATACTTTAAGCATTGTGGTTTAGATGACTGAATAGGACGTATAAAGATGATCAATTAAGCGATCTGCCAATTCTTTCTAAGGTGCTGAGTATTGTCTAGGAATGTCAGTACAGAAGAGGAAGACGGTGAATTGTGAGTCCTACTGAGGGTATCAGATTGCAGAAATGCACTGCGGGGTCCCTGGATATTCCTTATTGCTTAATAAGACGGGCGGCTGTGTTAGGTTACTGGTCTGTGTAATGAGGTGTTCTCTGTGTACAATGATATTTTATTACAGTACCAGCCAATGTACAAGAGGCTGCTTGTCTGTGTGTAATACTGGAGATCCTCTGTGCCTCATTAGTAAATGGAATAACACAACATTCTCATCAAACATGAAGCTGATCCATTATTACACCGCTGCTTTCGCTGAGAATCGCCCAACTACTATCTCCTGCTTTTCCAGTAACGTGAAAGACTCGCCTGAATTATTCCCAAGCCATCCATAATGCCTCTCTTCCCACTTGTAACATATGCTGAGGCTTCACAAACAAACAGCAATGTTAAAACAAGCCCAGATCTTAACATTGAACACCACCACATCGGCATCGGTGTTAAATGGTTAATTCAATAATATAGTGCAATCAGCAACAATGGACCAATCACCCTCAAGATTTCAATTTTCTTTGGTTCAAAACAATCAAAGATGAATTCTGATTGGTTGCCGGATAAAGTTATTTTCTAAAGTCATAACTGTACAATAGCAGAACCCCGGGCTTAGTAACACTTTAAGTAGTATAGCAAAAAATAGGGTTTCACCATGTATTGTATATCAAAAAAAGAAAATCCCCCTTCATTGGGACTTTGCAGGCAACAACCACACATGTGTAAATTTATAAAAAAATTATTTATTGGGTGTGCATAAAATCGCTCGGTCATAGAAATGACCGTATATTTAAAAAGATATAACAAAAATAAAAAATTTAAAAAAGTAAAAAAAAGAAAAGACAAAAAAACGACATGGTTACATGGTTTGCATGACAAAAAAATTGTTGTTACTCCGGTACAAAGTGGTCTCCAGTACCCGATGCCTATAACCACTGCTGTTCATCTGTCCCCTATGGTTGTCAAATATCCATGTTCTCTATTGCTATGATATGTTTTTTTTTTTCTCTATTTTTTGTAGTAAGACAAAAGTTTGACTGTATACACTCGTATTAAATACCCCTGACGAAGGTGCTTGAACCAGAAACGCGTTGGTACCGGAGAGTAACAACAATTTTTTTTGTCATGCAAACCATGTAACCATGTAGTTTTTTGGCTTTTCTTTTCTTTTTTTTCTTTTTGTGCACTTTTGTATTATTTTTCTTATGTCTTTTTAAACATATGGTAATTTCTATGACCAAACAATTTTATGCACACCCAATAAATTATATTTTTCAAATTTACACCTGTGTGGTTGTTGCCATGCAAAGTCCCAGTGAAGGGGGGTTTTCTTTTCTTGATACACTTTAAGTAGTAAATCTTAAAAGAGAAGTTTGGAATAAGAAAAAAAAAATAAACATCCATACTCACACATGTGGAGGCAGCATCTATCCGATGTTGCAGCTGCCTCCCGCCGCCTCTACAGCAAGAACTGAGCGATCAAACACCGCTCCGTTCTCGAGTGCGGTCCAAGCACAGAAAAGTGACTGTCAGGATGAGCCAGCTGCTGGTCAAGCATCTGGGCGGATCCTGACATTATAGTAAGGATCCCTGCAGAGCCCGGACTGGCTCTGGGATGTCAGCCAACAGCGGCGTTTAGACGGCTGTTGGCTGAATCTGGCCCACAGGAGTGCAAAACTAAGTGCACTCCTGTGACCTACAGGATACTGTAAGTATGGTCAAAATAACTTTGGTCATACTACTCCTTTAAAGGCTATCTTCACCAGGACTGACATAATCTCCTTCTTGTGCTAGATGGAGAATTTGGTCCTCCAAGAGCATTTTATCTTTTGGAGTCTCCAGGGATAGGTTTTCCCGACTGGAGGTTCCTATCTTGTACAACGGTTATAAAGCAAGGGCTGGATTTACCATTGGGCACAGTAGGCCAAGCACGTGACCTTTCCTAGTATAGTTATTGGCCACAGTTTGTATCCACCTTGGAAGCCAGGTTAGCACCAGGAAAACTGGAAAAATGTATGCGTGCGAGAGGTGATCAAGCATGGGGGGACTCATCATATTTTTGGCCGGAGTTTTACTTTGCAGAAGATAACATTTGTTTTACCTCTTTCAGCTAAATTGAGGACTATACAGGCATACCCCACTTTTAAGTACACAATGTGGTTTATGTACTAAAGCTGGAAAGGGCAAAATCAGGCTCACTTCTGCATAGAAACCAATCAGCTTCCAGGTTTTATTACCAAAGCTTAATTGAACAAGCTGGGGTTAGAAGCTCATTGGCTTCTATGCAGAAGTGAGCCTGATTTTGCCCTTTCCAGCTTTAGTACATAAACCCCATTGTGTACTTAAAATTGGGGTATGCCTGTAAATGATAACTGAGTGGAAAGGGGCTCGGGGAAAAGGTGGGCTTTTATCCCAAACATAAGTTGGGAAATGCTTTTGCAAATCAGGGTGTTGTCTAAATGGCTCATCTTACAAGGTTCGTCAGTTAGGCAGTAGATATCTAAACTTGGGCAGCAGTGATATCTTCACTTATATATGGCAGCAATAAAGTCACATCTGCAGATAATGCTTACAATATATCTGGATGGATACATTTTGGTTCATTTGGTAGTATAAACAACATCGAGACAAATGTTTCCTATATGGGAGAGAAGAGAGCCCAACCATGTTTGTACCACCCACAGCAATTCCCCTTTAAATGTTTTGCCGTTCTGCACCCGTCTCCCACCAAGAGTTCCATAGAAATGGTGCCGGCACTTCCCTTTCCATGGCTCTGGGATGTGCTTGTATGGAAGAGGTTTACAGCTCATTTTCTGCATGGATAATGGCAGTTCATTTGTTATTGGTCGTGTAAAGGTTAACATTGAAATATTTCAAACTACTCATACAGCACAATACGTTTCAAGTGGGTAATTAACAGCTGTACCTGTACTGCACAAGTGATTGATTCCTCCAGTTATTACTGCATGGCCGATGTCATAAAACAAGCCAAGTACAAAGTACACACATTATTCTATATATAAATATGTGTATGCCTGAGGTGTGATCACAGAGATACCCCCAACACTGTGTGATCCTGCGCTACAGTCAGGAGATCACCAGACATTAGATATAACCCAGCACTGTGTGATCCTGCGCTACAGTCAGGAGATCACCGGACATTAGATGTAACCCAGCACTGTGTGATCCTGTCCTGATAATATACAGCCAGGAGATCACCGGACATTAGATATAACCCAGCACTGTGTGATCCTGTCCTAATAATATACAGTCAGGAGATCACCGGACATTAGATATAACCCAGCACTGTGTGATCCTGTCCTGATAATATACAGCCAGGAGATCACCGGACATTAGATATAACCCAGCACTGTGTGATCCTGTCCTGATAATATACAGCCAGGAGATCACCGGACATTAGATGTAACCCAGCACTGTGTGATCCTGTCCTGATAATATACAGCCAGGAGATCACCGGACATTAGACATAACCCAGCACTGTGTGATCATGTGCTATGAGTAAGCACTCTTGGTAATGTGAAACGCGTTACATATTTTCCTGCGTTGCTGTGACCTATTTTTGTGTGATTCCATATTTTACCAATAAAGGCTTTTGAATTTTTCTTGGAGTGCGGCCGTTCAGAGTCCTTAATTTGCATCTTCACTGTGTGATCATGTCCTGATAATATACAGTCAGGAGATCACCAGACATTAGATAGCCCAACATGTGGCCCAGCCCACCTGCCCTCTGCATGCTGCACCACAGGCTACTGGCAACAGGGTGACGGGCAGTGGAATGCTGGGGGTTATGAATGGACTCACTAACACCAATTCTGGGGGTTATTATCGTGTCCACTAACTCCAATGCTGGGGGTTCTTACTGCACTCACTGACACCAATGCTGGGGGTTATATTTATTAAGCATTTACCAATTCTTTTTTAGGGGCGGTGGGGGCTATGGGCAAGGGGGTTCTGGGCACTGGTACGCCAATGCTGGGGGTTATTATATATATTATATTTGTCCATTGACACCAATGCTGGTTGATTATTACTGCACTCACAGACACAAGTGCTTTGGGTATTACTGCACTCACAGACACAAGTGCTTTGGGTATTACTGCACTCACTGATACCAATGCTGAGGGTTATTACTGCACTCACTACCATCAATGTTGGGCATTATAATTATTTAGCTTTTTTTTTAAGGGGGGGGGGGTGGGGGCTATTGGCAAGGAGGTTCTGGGCACTGGAATGCCAATGCTGGGGACTCACACCAATGCTGAGGGCTATTATTGTGTCCACTGACACCAATGCTGGGTGTTGGTGTTGCATCCACTGACACAAATGCTGGGGTTTAGAAATGGACTCACTGACACCAATGCTGTGGGTTATTATTGCACTCACTGATGCCAATGCTGTGGGTTATTATTGCACTCACTGACGCCAATGCTGGGGGGCTAGTATTGCGTCCACTGACACAAATGCTGGGGTTGATTAATGGACTCACTGATATCAGTGATGTGGGTAATTATTGCACTCACTGTCGCTATCGCTGGGGGTTATTGTACTCAAACCCCTTAAATCTGCAGCAGGACTGACATTTCTGGACATTAGGGTGCAAATATGTGCTGGTCTTGTGCAGCCCTTTGAAAGAGTCAGACGCTGCATGTGAGGTCTTCTATCTAAGTTGATCCCCTAATGCTGTATATTCTCAGTACTTGTCTTCCCATCCTGACTATCTACATCTATTATAACACTGGATATTATATATAAATCAAGAACTGTGTGATCCTGTCCTGATCGCAGACACTAAAGAGATCAGTAGACATTAAAGACATTAAAGCACATACAAACATAAGATGATAGGCTCACAATCTGTCTAATTTACTGGCAATTGATCAAACCTGTGCCTGTGCTGCCCCTGGCACCCTTCTCCAGCTGTCATTCCTCCTGTGCAGAGTTTAGAAAGAAAGGATATATGTGATGGTGGCTAGGGGCATCTCAGCTCTTACTTGGACACATACAGTCCACATCCTGTCCGCTCAGGGAAAGTGTGCAGAGGACACAGCTTGCCATGTATAGCCCATTAGTAAAGGATGGTAAATTAGGAAAGCTTTCGAAAGAAAACAAACATAATGGAGCCTTTATTGGTGTCTCCCTGTGAGCTATCACTGTCTTTCACTAAAGGCTTTTACTGTAGTAATAAGTAACAGATGTCTCAGGACTCGTGTAAATAGCTCTGGAACGTGTTCTCCACAATTTGTAACACTATAGCATTTAAGGAAAGTTTCCATTTCCACAGATGACATAATTTAGAGCGTCATAAAAAAGATCATAATGACTGATTTCCAGTGTAATAGAAATTTGACAATAAACTGGTCCTAGTGATGTTTACCCAACCGTTCTTTATAAAGATGTAGGATTTGTGAACCTTTTAGTCAATTATTCCTAAAACAAAATCTTCATATAGCATAGCTCCCAACTGTCCCTGATTTCGAGGGACTGTCCCTGATTTGGAGCAATGTCCCTCTGTCCCCCTCATTGTCCCTCAATTTGGTCTGATCTATATAGTTGTATATAAAATTAACTTTTATCTTTAAAAAAGTGTTTTCCAGTGCTAAACCTTTCATCTAATTTCTAAATTGCTGCATTTGTACATTTTAAAAGCCAATATAAAGGAATAGTAGTGGTTAAAAAAAAAACTTTTTTTTTTTTTGGTTAATTCTCCTTTAAGTGGGTGTGCCAGGGGGCGTTTCCTATGCCTACATAAGTTTGCTGGTAGGTGTCTCTCATTCCCATCTCAAAATGTTGGGAGGTATGATATAGAACTACTACAAACAGCATATACAAAAGTCTTAATGAAGTGTTCAGATGCCTTTCTACAGGTTTATTTTATCAGAGAGCCTAATATCTGGTAACTTCAATATCCAGTCATGGGTAAGGAAAGTCCTAATTTTTAAATTTTCCGTTGGAATTCTCTACACACGATCGGAAAAAGTCTGATTGGATTTTGTTGTCGGAAAATTTGAGAGCAGGATGGAATTTTATTTTCATACTACTAATGGCGGTGATCAGCAACTGATAATGGGACTGCAATAGTGTGACGGACAATCTGACACTAACTGACGCTGGGTGGGAATCAACTAACTGCCACTGGCATCAAGGAGTTAAACATAAACTCCCAACTTTATGAAATGGGAAGGATGGACACCTATTAGCAAACATATGTATGTATAATGTATGTAATGTGTGCTGATTTTACTAACAGTTCTCTTTGTTTCTTATCCCTGCTTTGCAGGGATAAGAAACAGAAAGCTTGTTCCCTATCTACAGATCCCTGTGACTTTGTTGATTGTCAACACAGGGCTCTGGGCTGTGATTGGACACAGCCAACCAGCCGGTCATGACCATGAATCATTAGCCGGGACTTGTTGACAGACTCCCAATGTGTACAATCACGGCAGATATTGGAGGGGCGTGTGTGTGTGTGAGCGTCCCAAACACAGAAGCAGTCAGCAATGTACCAGTTTGTCACTTTGTGTACACAGGCTGTCCATCCGCAGTACATTGCAGACGAGCGGTCCCCAAGTGGTTAAACTCTCTCAATTAACTATTTTTAATGCCTATGCTGCTAGCGAATATTTAGGAAATTCTATTATATTTATTTGTTTTAACCTTTTTTTAAACTTCTTCTGTTGCTTTCTGGTTTCTGGCCTAGGCCAAAATGATGTTATACATCCCAGGAGTCTTTATGTGCATTTTTTTTTTCTTTTATCTGGAGGGAAAGAGGGACTTTCTCATCTAAGCGTACCCTCCTGACTGCATGCCTGAACTAAGGGCAGATGGATGCAGGGGGTTAAGTTTTGCTTTAATAAGTAAAATAGAAAACCATCATTATTTTAGGTATGTGGGTGATTTCTGTCTTGTAATTTTATTATAAAACCTTGCCAGTACATATAAGATTCAGATTCTGCTTATACTATGATCTATGACCTCTGAAAAAAAAAACACTAATGCAATTAAAGGATGAGGGGCTTATTGGGACTGGAGGTATGTGAGATAAAGCGATAATGTGGTGAGATGTATTTCACAACAGTGTTTTCTTCTCTGCTAATCCTATTGAAACACACTGGAGCTTGTCTTTCCCTGCCGCCCCCCAGCATGAGAAGGTTTAAAACATAAAATGCACTGTATTTATTCCTAAAAAAAAATAAAAAATTTGTGCGAGTTCAACTATGTCAATTCTGATATTTTATGGGAAATTTTTACATTTTTTTTGTGTTTTTGTGAGAATGTAGTATGTGGTTGAATGGGGTGTTAATGTGGTTTAATATAAACTATTGACAGAACTCTTTAAAATATAAATTGGATAAATGTATTACTGTTTGTAAAATGATATATTTAATTATCACATTACGTGTATTGTAGTGTAAAAATTGAAAAATTAAAAATTAAAAATTGAAAAATGTGTAAAATGAAGATTAAATAACGAAATTTTTACTTTTAACGAGAAATATCTATAAATGCCACGAGCTATTAAACGGGATTATTAGTTCTTTAAAATCTGAGCTATTTAGGAACAATTCAGTTCTTTTTAAATATATAAGAATTGGAACAGCACAATCCAAGAGCAATTTGTGTATTATTACAATCTTGACCACCTAACTCTGATGGTGCGGCCAAACACCGGACAGTTATCAGCCATGTGAGGTCTCTTTTCTCTCAATTCATTATGTGTGTATGGGATAAACCAAAGCCAACACTCTCTGAAATTATTGGGTGATGGCAAGACTTGGTGGGATTGACCACAAATACACACGCAGCTATACTAAACAGATACAACGATCTTACATTTTAGTCATCATGCGAAAACACTATGCAATTAAAGTGGAACTTAACTGTATCTAAGCACCGCAAACTGAAAACGCCATTTAATTACTTTTTAACCCCTTCATACTGGCAGCATATATGCGGCCTCTTGGCTGGTGGGCCCCAACGCTGAGCGGCTACATATATGCATACCAAAATGTAAACAGAGCTGTGCCGAGAGCGCGCGCCTTGTGCCCTCCCGGAACAGTTACCGGCGGCAAACAGAAAGCTCCCGATCTCTACTTGCGAGCGGAGCTTTCTGATCATGTGACTGCTGTGACAGCCAATCACGGTGGTCACATGATAAGAAATACCACCCTGCCTCCCAGCATCAGAAACCTCTTAAAGGGTCGGGAGGCGCCGGCATTAAAGCGGAGTTCCATCCACTTTTACTACTTTGTCTTAAAGGAAAGACCACCCCTCCACCACTCGATTTTGGATAATTATTATTTTTTTTTATTTTTTTTCTTACTTACTAAGTACTGACTTTACTTCCGTCTTAGCTCGGCCGCGGCCCAGGGCGTCATTTCCTCTTCTCCCCATGATGCCTTCTGGGACCTGGGTGTCCCCCAGAAGACGACGGGGCCATCAGAAAGAGCCACGCAACTCGCGCATGCGCAGTAGGGAACTGGCACTAAAGCCTGAAAGGTCCACTGCCGATTTCCCTTAGTTGGAATGGCGGCGCCTGCACCCGAGCCTGCACCTGGCCTGGCCTCAGGGGGCTGACATTGCGGGCTCCCTGGACAGGTAAGTGTCCTTATTAAAAGTCAGCAGCTACAGTGTTTGTAGCTGTTGGCTTTTAAAAAAAATAAAACAAAATGTTTGGGGCTGGAACACTGCTTTAAGGGGTTAATATTCAAAGCAAAGTTACCCATCCATCCATGTCTTTATTTTGTTGGGAATTCACTTTGGAAATCACTCCCCTAGCATTTCTAGCCGCAGCCATCTTGAGTAGGGCAGATGATTAATGTAGCACAGGAATATGCAATTAGCGGACCTCCAGCTGTTGCAGGACTACAAGTCCCATGAGGCATAGCAAGACTCTGACAGCCACAAGCATGAGACCCAGAGGCAGAGGCATGATGGGACTTGTAGTTTTGCAATAGCTGGAGGCCCGCTAATTGCATATCCCTACTTCCTGGACTCCATCTGCCCTTAGCTCAGGCGTGCAGGTGGGAGGGTGTGTTTAGCTGAGAGAGCCCCTCCTCCCTTCTTGAAGATTCCTAAGAGATGTATGACAAATGTCAAAAAAGGTTAAAAGAAGTAAAATAGTATATACCTTCCTATCTATTTACTGAGGCCAGCAGCATAAGGATTAAAAATAGTTCATGTTGATGGACAGAGTTTAGTTCGACTTTAATTTCTATGCAGTTCTATGATTATATAAGCTTATGGGTCTATTAAAAATTAAAGACCATGTAGGATATCTACATTCCCAAATTCCTACATATTTAATATAACTGGACTAATAAAGCATGCAAATCAGAAGCTTTAACTTTAATGTCACTTCATTGGCCGCATACCAGTTCCAAGTCTGTGACTCAGAAAGTATTGAAGTTGGGACAATTTCAGAAAAAGTCATCAATGGCAGCCTACAGAAGTTTTCAACCAAGTCTGACTTCAAGTAACATTTTGCTAACAAGTGATTATCATTATTATTATTATACAGGATTTATATTACGCCGACAGTTTACGTAGCGCTTTACAACATGAGGGCAGACAGTACAGTACAATACAGTTTAATACAGTAATGATTCACAACTATAGTTCTTTAAAACAAGACAGACACCCTAGTAGTTAAAGAAGGCAAATTCCATCATATAGCAACATAGAAATACGAGAATTTCTATTCCAGACTTATTATAAAAGGCACGAGCTCCAGGGCTGTCATACTCATCCTTGCTTCTTTATTTAATGCCCTCAAAATATATTCAGTTATCAACACAAAAGGTACTACCTCCATTTTTACTTTCCTACTACTTCAATGCGTCTTTATTTAATGAGTCAAATTTACTAAAGGAATTAAGAATCTTCACTCACAAATTGTGTAATGGTTCATTTCAATTAATCAATCGTTTGAAAGGGAAATTCCTGTTCACTTCAAATATTCAATCGTGTACAGATGTTTGTCACATCCATTTGGATCATTGATGGGACAACTCACGCGATTTTTAAAGTGAAGATTCTCAACTCCTTTTGTAAATCAGCACATTAAGGCAGATTTGCTGAAGGTCAATAAGCTTAGTGAACCTTCACTTTGCAAAGCATGGTCAATCAAATGCAAGGATAATACAAGACAAACAGCATTTTTGCTTGAACGTGATTGGATGAAAGAAGCATGATAAAGCTGCAGAGCTTTACCCCATTCACTAAAGTGGAGTTCCACTCATTTTTGTGTTTATTAAAAGTCCGCAGCTACAAAAACTGTATCTGCTGAGTGCTGACTTTTAATAAACAGCCACTCACTTGTTCCAGGATCCAACGTTGCGGCCGGCCGAAGCCTCGCTTCTCTCCCTCTCTTCACCCAGGCCCCGGCATCACAGGTGTGGGCACCTGGCTGTGACAGCTTGCGGCTTCACAGCCGGGTGTGCACTGCTCATGCGCGAGCCACGCTGCGCCTCCCTAATGGTCCAGCAATCTTCTGGGACTTGTGACGTGTCCCAGAAGATTGCAGTAAAGGGAGGGGCAGAGTAGAACTTCCAATCGGATCGCCTAGGCGGCCCGAGCAGAAAAGGGCGCAGGTACCTGTCAAAATTAGGTACCCGCTGCCCCCCATAAAAAATGACATGACAAATGTGGTATAGGAGGGGGGGAGAAATGCTTAAAGCGTAACTTCTCCTTTTGGGTGGAGCTCCACTTTAAGCTCTGGGAAAATTCCCTTGTAAAGTCAACAGCCTACTTGCTTTTAGTAAATCAATCCCAATGAGTCAGGGACCCTGGGCAGAAGTTGGAACTCCCAAAGTGTGTTGCGGGTGGAAGGAAAGAAAATTGCTCGATTCCCCCATCAATACAATCAGTGTTGATGGGGAAATCCCTCCCGCCTTTCTTTGCTGGCGGAACACAATGAGTAGTGTTCCCGGCTAGCACTAATTGTTCGTGAAAACCTGACAGGCTGGTTGTGCACAAGTCGATTGAAAAAGTCTTGAAGTGGCGGCTGGTGTTTTTTTTTGGGGGGGGGGCTGATAAACAACCAAACCCCCCCCCCCGGGGCCAGCGTCACCTCAAACCCCCCCACTCGCTGTCTGCCATTGGTCCAAGACTTACCCCATCTAGGTGGCAGACATTGGGCATTGGGCATCAACATCGGCAGCGGCTCCTGTGTCCTTCCCTCCATCATGACGGCCGTGCATCTCCTCCCCTCCTCCTAAGTATCCAATAGGATCGCCTGTCCTTTCAGCCAATCGGGTGATGGGTCTCATAACCCTCTTTCTGATTGGCCGGGAGGAGGATCAGTGTTAAAATACTGTATATTAATTTGCTATTGTAACACACCTGTGTGGGCTCGGTTCTTCACATTCTCTGCGCCCCGAGCCCACCCTATTTTGAAGCCTATTAGAGCCTCTGGCTCTAATCAGGTGCTTCAAAAAAACACCCACCCTGCATTGGAAACCATGCATCCGGCATCCTGAAAGGGGCCAGGCGCATAAATATAGGGTGCGTCTGTGCGCTCTTAATGGATGGGCCGCCCCTGCTGTTTACAACCATGGTGCCCATACATGAATCGAAATTTGTCCGGACCCTCCTGAACCGGCCAAATACAGATTCATATATACCCGTCTTAAGGAACACTCTAAAGCGAGCAGGGACCAGCCAGGATTCGATCCATCTATTGGCTGGCTGGTTGTACCCAAGTTGATCGATGGATCGAGTCGATCGCCTGCCCATAGATGGATCAGCCTGTCAGATTTTTTTACATGAGATTATTGCTGGTGGCTATAGCCACAAGCAGTGATCATTGTGTTCTGCTGCCCGGGAAGACTCCCTGCTGGCAGGACACAATAGCACTGCGGGAGCAGTCAATGTTGATGGGGAATCAAGCGATTTTCTTTCCTTCCACTTGTGGTGGAAGTCCCTTAATACACAGTAATGCTGTTTTGCCATGTAAAGTTTACATACAATTGCTAATTCAAATTTTTCTTACTGTATCCCAAAGGCTGCAGTATGGAGAACGCACAAGTCAGGAATATGAGGGACTTAATACTTTGAGCAGGTGCCACATAGATCTATTCTCACATACTGTACATATGTTCCTGCATCCAGCAAGTTCCATGCATTACATTACACGTACATTGTATAAGACTTTTCTCTTACACACTAGAAGAACCGCTCAACATCATACTACTTGTAAGAAAAAGTAGATGAAAAATGTCAGAGTCCTGAGAATGCTGGTATGTCATACAAGGCACGCTGGGACAGCTTTGGCACGGCTACATAAACGCCTAGCAGAGATGAAGCAGACTTCCTAGCACAGATTCACTAGCCGCCTGGGGAATGTATGAGCCCAGCATAGTGAGAGGGAGGTGGGGGGGGTGTGGGTGTGTGCGTGTGTGTGTGTGGTGTTTGAGGTGTGTGGTAGGGAGTGTGGGGTTTTGTGTTTTGTTTTGTTGTTTTGTGTTGGTGTTGTATTGGTCTGGTGGGTTTTTGGGTTGGGTTGGTGGTGTGGTTGGTGATGGTTGGTGGGTGGTAGTTTGATCGGTTGTGGTTTGTAGTTGTAGGTTGGTTGTGGTGTTGTGTTTGGGGTGTGGTATTGGTTTTTGTGTTAGGATTGGATGGGGGTTTTGTGTTTAGGTGGGGTTTTGGTTGGGTGTGGTCAGTTGTGTGTTGGTATGGTATGTTGTTTGTGTGCTCTTTGTTTGTTGGTTTGTAGTTTATTTGTTTGTGGATGTTGTTTGGTGGTGGTCTTTGTTTTGTGTGGTTTGTGGTGGTGTGGTGTTTTGATGTGGGTTAGATTGTGTTTTTTTTTTTGGGATGGTTGGTGTTTGTATGGGGTGTGTGTTTTGTGTGTTTTGTGTTGTTTGGTTTTCGTTTTTAGGTGGTGTGGTTGGGGTGTTTTGGGTTGTGGGTTTGTTGGTGTTGTTGTGTGTGAGGTTTAGTGTGGTGTTTTTGTTATGTTGGTTGTGAGTTTTTGTTGTTTGTCGTGTTTGTTTGTGTAGAGTTGTTGTTGATGTGATGGTTATGTGGTGGTGTAGTGTGTGGTTGAGTTCTGGGGGTGTTGTTGTTGTTGTGATTTAGTTGGGTTTGTTTTGGAGTGTGGTGAATGTGTTTGTGTGTTGGTGGGAAGAGGTTGTTGTGTGTGCTGGTTTTTGATGTGGTGTGGGTGGGTTGTTCTTTTGTGGGGATTTGTGTTTGTGTGATTTTGTTTGGGTTGGTTCGTGTGGTGTTGTGTGTGTGTGGTTGTTTTCGTGGTGGTTGGGTGGTTTATGGGTGTTGTGTTGGTGGTGGGTTTTGTTTTTGGGTGTTTTGTGTGGGTGTGTATGGGGTTTTTTCTTTTTTGTTATTGATGTGTTTGTGGGTGCTGTTTTCTTTTGTGTTTTGTTGTGTGGGTGTGTTTGGTGGTGAAGTGGTTTGTTTGGTCGGTTTGTGGTTTTGTAGGTGATTTGTGTGTGTTGTTGGGTTGGTGGTTGTTTTTGGAGCGAGGTTGTGGTGGGTGTGTGGGTAATGGTGTTTTTCGGGATGGTTGTGGTTTGGTAGGTGTCTTTTTGTGTTGTGTGGTGTGTTATGTGTTAGTGGTTTGGTTTTTGTGTGTGTCGTGGTGGGAGGGTTTGTTAGGTGGTTGGGTTGTGTGGTTGGTTGGTGGGGTTTGGGTGGTGGAGATATTGT